>CM063716.1:2837859-3437859 GCA_032441835.1 Slavum lentiscoides
GGACAAAGACATCGAAACGTCATATCGACAGACGACTATATTATTACTGTGTACACGCAAGAAAAACATAAATATAACGTTTTATTATCTATTATAATAACAAATGTTTATTTATATTGTTAAATCTTATAAAATTTTTAAAAAAAAATTTAATTTATTTTTATTTTTTAAAATAAATTTTATACGTGGGTTTCAGATACGATTGATGTTTTTGTAACGCGAAATATTTTCATGACGTTTCGCGACGTATTCGGTTTTATTTACGTATTTTTAGATCGTAGTCAAACGATTAGAATCCTTTAGAAAATGTTCTCCTCCGCGCGTGTCCTTACTACTGATTAATACAATTAATTTTTAAAACTTTAAATGCGGATTCTCGTTTTTTTTATGTTAAAAAAAAAACAAGAATTCGTCCAAACGAAATCGCTAAAAAAACACCTAATACGCAATATAATCATTCGTGACTTTTATTTTTTTTTAACAATTTAACATATTTAAAATAAAAATGCGTACAGATAAAATAGTCGTTAAGGGCACGTTCTACCTGACTCAGTTGTCTTTGTCTGACACACACGTAACATAGTAAAATCTGGTTTCTTATTTCCAATATTGTGAGTAATTGGCTAATTTTTGGACATGATGACCTATGGTATTAATTAATAAAAATAGCATAATCTATGACACGCTGGAATAACTTTTTCGATCAATTAAATTTTAAACAAAATATTTATAATTTGATTATCACGTTACAAATGCACTTGTAAAAAACTAAAAATACAATTTATCGAAAAAAGAATTCCTACATGTCGTAGATTATGTTATTTTTATTAATTAACATCATAGGTCATCATGTCCAAAAATTAGGCAATTACTCACAATATTGGAAATACGAAACCAGATTTTACTACGTTACGTGTGTGTCAGACACAGACAACTGAGTCAGGTAGAACGTCCCCTTAATGTCGCGTTAAAAACGGACGTATTACTATTTACTACTATTGCTGCAGGTGTAACCTTCAGGATTCTGCGCGGCGAAACAATAATATTATATATTTTGTTCGAAATTAAATAGCCATCACTGTTTGGAAAAACTTAAGAATATACTATATTGTTTCTTACGCGTCATTCGGTTTTTTCTTTTTTTTTTTTTGTTAATAATTTACAAATAGTACCTATAACCTCAGTCGGTGTGATTTTAAATCTGTCTATAGCGACCGTGTTTATTACACAATATATTATACGTTCGAACGTTTCAATCGTTCGATTAAAATCTCTTAAGTATTTTGTTATAATAACAGTAAACTCGACGCGCTTATTTAATGCGTTAAAAACTGCCCCTCGATATCGTTTCGAAAAGTTTTCTCCCGTTTTGCTGCACTTATAGACAGCGAGATTGGAATTTCAACGCGGTTCCTATACACATATATAGTCGGTATATATATTATCGTTATACGGATCGATTGAACCGCTATTTGTATATATATAGTTACGCATAAATACTGTACGAGATTTGCAGCATTCGACACTGAAAATCCCTCTGTTTTCATATAGACGATACATTCTATTTTCGATCGTATCACATTATAATAATATAATTTACGCCTTGGCCGCTCTAATATCGTATCGGTGGCGCGCGTTCTCTCGCGGCGCTTCAAATCCGTTCTCGACAGGAGTCCGGAAATTGTTCCCAATACAAGTGATTGTCTTACACAAAATATTATAATATACACCCGAACGGCCGCCTATAGCAGCTGCACGTCGTCGTACTAAATCGTCCGTCACTATAATATTATGCTATATACGATTTCGTTTTGGTATACGCGCGCGTGTATAACGATTATTATTCTTTATGAAAAAAGACACAGATGAGAAAACGAAAAAAAATTTTTCCGTAATTTATTTTGTAACATTACCTATAGTATGGTATTTTTTTCGTTTTTCACTATATAATAACTTATATAGATACATATATATATATACGCGAATACACGCGGTGAGAATAACGTACACGCGGTCGATTTGTATTATTATTATTATTATTATTATTCGGTATCGGCCGAATCGTGATCGGATTTCGAAGTACTATATATATATATATATATATATACGGTTTTGCATAAATCTCTCACTTTATATAGGCTGGAAGAGGAACTCGGTATATATATATATAGTTACGATGAGGAGTCGCGTGGAGAGAAATCATGGTATTATTAGTATTTTTTAAACGTTTCTCGTCGCTCGTTCGTTATATACGCGCGCACTATTTTACTGCACTTTTACGCGATTATATTTTTGACGAAGAAGTATAATACGAAGGCGAGATAATTTTATTTATTTTTATTATTAGTTAAATTCTCGTGTAATTAAAATACGTTTTTTATGTAAATAATATTGTTCGCATTGTGTGGATAATAACGAACGACTTGTCGGCCGCACCACTGCGGGTTTAGACGGTCGACGAACGTTTTTAGTCACTGTCAAATGTTGCGTATATATATATACACGCTTAAAGATTGTGTGCATGTACAGAGTCTTACCGATCCACGAGTCTCGATTTGCATTTTTATCGGTCCGATCCGACGCGAGAGTAAACAATAATGACATCAGCGATAATATATTATAATACACTACGACAAACGGATCGATCAAAAACGGTTTTCTCTATTCTATACATATTATAAACTATATAATATATATGTGCGTGTGCGTGTTTATACAGCATCCGGTTGATCGGAATCTCGACGTGAGTCCGAGATGTCGTATTATACTATATATATATATAGTACGTATAATATTGCGCGTGTATTATTTTAATACGCGTTTTGGCGAAACGGTTTTTGTGTTACACGGATAGAATACGTCATATTATATAAAACCGTTTTATTATTATTAAAAAAAAAAAAAAAAAAACTCTTAATCAACGCAAAAAAAAAAACATGTAGAAATACCGCGCGCACTTAAATATCGCCCGAAAAAAGTGTGCGAAAATTAAAATAACACTATACGTATAAAATATATAATGGAAAACGTCGGATTTCTATATGCGAATCAGTATACGGCGAAAACACGGATTTTCGACGGGCAATGATATAACGTGGCCGATCGAGTGTTCGCAGCGAAATATATATAGTTGTAATAATGCTAATGTTATAATAATATGAGAAAAAAGATATATTTATTTTTATTATAAGCGTTATTAATACGATATTATACCGAACGTTTAAAAAAAATTAAAATAAAAAAAAAAAATCCGTTTTTTCCCCCGTACACGTTGTATTTAAAATATTTAAGAAACATGATGCGAACGAAAACGGAGAAATCATTTTTCGAAACGCGTTTATAAGAACGCGAAAAAATACGCGATTAAAAAAAAAAAAAATACTGCGTCTTAAGTTAAATAAATTTTTATCGAACAGCGGAAACTCTTTACCGGGTTTGCTTTCCGAACAAAAATACGTCGCCGCCGCGCGCGCGCTTAAAGTGATAAAATAACGGGTTTGATAAACGAAATGATACGATATACGGTACTGGGGCTTCGAGGGCTCTTCCGTTTATTATGTAAATAATTAATTAAGTCGAATTTAAAAAAAAAAAAAAAAACGTTTAAAATTCAACACTTCCAAAATCGAGCGTTTCGATATAAAAACGAAAATTTCCTGCGAAAAGACGCCTGTAGCTCTGTTCTGTAACTCGATAACGTGTTAACAAATTAATTCGATAACAGCTTCTTATCGAAATTTTAAAAATGTATCGAATTTTGTTATTGGCATCGCGATTGTGTAAATGACTCTATCGATACCTTGTGCTTACAAAGTGTATGTCCACCAAAATGATAAGAAATCGATAGCTAACGACAATTTTCTGGGAGGTTATAAATCGTTTCGATAACTCAACGAACCGAAAGTTGTCGTTAACAGGTGTTATCGAGTTACAGAATAGAGGTACTGGTCTAATGAGAAGTTACGGAATGAAAAAGCGAAAAATGGTGAAAATCGTATTTTTAAAACGCTCATGCAACTTTTTTTAAAAGAATTAAAATGGATTTATTTAAACGAAACGGTTATTTATAATTTTTTCGCGTATAAAAATTTGCAAGTGTTTAAATTGCGTATAGCCCGCAGGAGCGGAGTTCTTTCCCGTGCGCGATACGATTGTTTCGATGAAAATCTTAGGGGCGTCCCAACCCAACCCAACCTAACCCAACCAATTTTTATTTTTATGATATAATTAATATCTAATAATATAACCTAACCTAACCTAACCTAATTTCAACGCTCGGACAAGCCGCGGTGCAGAACATTCGCGGAATAATAAACGCGAGCGTTTCAAAAGCGATATTTTTCGCGTAAAGTCGGTATATAAACTATAGTGAAACAGCTATAATTTTCGGACCGGCTTCTCGAATATTGGCCGGTGAAGTTTTTTTTTGGCAAGCGAACCGCGCCCGATTAACGTCTCGTCCGAGACACGAAGGCAAAGAATAATAAACAGTTATAATATATTATAACGCGTTTTTTAAACGCGCTTTTGAATATATAATACGTTAAATATATCAAAAAAAAAAATTACTGGTGTACACGCGGTACTAGCGAAGGGTGGTGGTACAGTACAGCAGCTGACGGTTACCCGATGATTAAACCGCGCAACGACCGGATAATTAATCGTGCGAGATTTTTGTCATTTCACATATGATACAATAATATACATTATAATCAACATATTATAAGCGCGTACGCATTGCGCGCATTACGCGTTTATTTATTTATTATTATTATTATTATTTTTGCGTACAAATCTCGTGTGTGTTTGTAATGTGTACACGGAAATGTTCGATAAATGGCGAATCGTTTTTTTTTTATACGCGTCGAGGGCACTGGAAGCGAATATTAAATATTATATATTTAATATTGAATATTATAGAAAATTTTTCTCTCTTATATCGTCTTGCGCTGCACGCGAATAAAATAAACGTTTCCTATACACTATTCCGACGTACCGATCGACCTATATACATATATATATTGATGCGCTATAAGGATTCTGAAAACAGGTTTGAATTCTTCGTGAATTTTACTATACAGAACGACTTTTTTCATTTTTTTGTCTTTTAGTATCTTCAAAAACCGATTATTAGCATTTTTTTGAAAATTTATTCGAGTATTTTTTTTTTTTTAAGGATTTATGGGAAAAGAAAAATTAAAAACGCGGGAAAGCCGGCCTCAAGTAGATTTCACGACGAATTCTAATCTTTTTTCTTTTTTCAATTATCTTATCGATAGCGGTACTTGATGGGAAACAAGAGGAACCGTTTATTTTTCTGTGTTTCGCGCGTGTGTTTTTAAACGAAGGGAGAAAACGTCCGCGGTTTTCATAATCCCCTTAATATATTGCGAATTTTAAATCGAATAAAACCCCGCGAGGATATGAGTATGGTATACGTGCAGCGTATTCGTTTATTGAAATACCCTTTAAATTTATTATATATATAATACTATACGCGTTATTTTCCTATACAAATTATAAATTGTAAATATATATATATATAGGTATACGCGCAGTAAATATGCGTGCATATGAATAACGGTCACTATATAACGACGAGTTATATAGAAATTTTAAAGCCGAGTTTTGTGGAAAAAAAAATTTAATTAAATTACCACGTTTTACAGGACGATTTATGTAAATTTTCCGAATTTTACTTTCTGTATATATGTATAGCGTTTAGGAAATTATTATTAGGCGCCTTGAAAAACTCACGCCGCGCGCGAGCACTCGCTGCATGCAGCGGTCACACAATTGTTTTTTTTGACAAAAACGACAAAATAATAAGTGTATAGTAATTATTTCGAAAATCCGATAGTATACATATGTATATCTGCAGTGATTTTATATAGGTACTGCTGTATAACGCTGCGCGGACTGACGAGAAAAATGTATTATTACGATTATAAAAAACCGTATAAAAAAAATAAACAAGCGCCATAATTTTAAACGTTTCGAACGACGAAATTTTTCTAAAATGATTTTAAGAAACGCGTAGCGTACGAGATATTTCGATTCTATATATATATATATATAATATTTATTAAATTCGATTGAAAATATAGCGGAATATATTATCATAAAAAAACCATTAAAACAGAACAAATACGTTTTAAAAATTATATCGCTGTGACAGATTTCCGCGCGAGACGGCAAACCGCGCGTTTTTTTTTGAACTTCGAACAGCCGCGCGTCTTTCGTCGTTCGTCTTAAAGTGACGTTTTTTTTCCAAAGAAATCAATAGCGAATTTCTCGGTTTTATTACAACACGCAGCGACAGATCGTGTCCGTAATTTTCTCAAAATAACTAAAAAAAAAAAAAAAAATTAGAAAAAAAAAGAACTGGAGAGAGAAAAAAGACGTTTTTATACGGGCGCCGTGTTTGAACGGCGTGAAACGGCGTGCGAAATAAATATAGTTTAAAAAAAAGTAAAAAAAAACACGCTTTTTAAATAATATCGGACTAAAAAGTTCAAAATAATTTTTAAAATAAGCTTAAAGCAATAATGAACAATAAGATACTGGTGTTATTGTGAAAAAAGCGTACACGCCATATTTTTCGCGTGTATCGAGCGCCCGACGCTTTTTTCACAACAATACTACTATAGTATTTTTGTTCATTATTGCTTCAAGCTTATTTTAAAAATTATTTTGAACTTTTCAGTGCGATATTATTTAAAAGCGTGTTTTTTTTTTTTAAACTGTATTTATTTTTCACTTATTAAATTTATTATGCTACGAAAACGTATTTTTTAGTTTTTTTTTTTTTAACTAAATTTTTTTACGATTACGATTAATGAGGAGAGTTATTACATAGAAAACAAGCTCACATACTGCAGGCGAAGCCAATCAAAGCGTGTTAAAAAATGGAAAACGAAAAGAAACCCGCGACAAGCGCATTCGATAGGAAATACGTTAAAATTATTTATAATCGCGGCCGGGCCTACCTCCATAAAATTATTCATGTCATACTGGCACACCGCCAGCTTCGTTGTTTCGCGCGTCACTGTCTGCGCACTTTATGCGAATTCGGCGACCGCGCGAGGGGTGAGTGGTTGCCGCGAAATCGCGCCCGCGTCGATTGAATAATAATAATAATAATATAATATCGCCCGCGCACCGGCGGACGGACGGATTGTTTTGAAACGCGACGAATATTATTTTATTAACAATAAAATCGACGACGCACGGTGCCTCGCGCACTTTTTTTTCGCCCCCCGCCCCCCGGTTTTTATTAAACCGCGCCGTTAACACTGCGGTATTGCGACACACGCGCGGTTACCGCACTCGCGCACCGCGGTCACCGAGTCTCGTCGTCCGTCATCGTAATTCGTTTTCGGCGGCGCGCGGTATATAGGTGTGTATACCGAAATAAAAAACCGAATTATCCCGTCGTATACGAGCGGTATGTATATATAGAAAAAAAAAAAC
The DNA here is from genome assembly GCA_032441835.1 of Slavum lentiscoides. Taxonomy (NCBI): domain Eukaryota; kingdom Metazoa; phylum Arthropoda; class Insecta; order Hemiptera; family Aphididae; genus Slavum; species Slavum lentiscoides. The sequence continues at coordinate 2,845,333 of CM063716.1, forward strand.
GAATTAAACGCGCGACGATGTTTCGATGAATTTTTTCTTTTTTTTTTCCAGTTACTCTCCGTTTGTATTATTTTGTTTTATTACGCGTTATACGTCGGCGGGGCGCTCGCGCGCGCGTAATATGCTCGTGTCCGGCGGGCCGCGTGACGACTGCCGGTGCGCGAACAACCGCTACCTGAAACGGGAGCGCGCGCGCGCGGCGGCGGCGGCGGCGTACGACAACCGTTGGGCAGGCCTCGGTCGCGTTGGTGGGGCCTCGGGTCCACCTAGCGCGTATCCGGGGTCCCACCTTCCGGGCCCGGGCGGAAAAATCGCGTCCGGCGCACGCGCGCGAAACCGCGGAGCGTTATAAATTATTATTATTACTGTACGACGCGCGCGGCGATATATTTCACATATAATATTATATGATAATAAATATTTATTCAGGCCCGAGAGATTGTTTGCTCGGCCTATAGTAATAAAAATGACTTCGAACTGTACTTTTTGCAGACGTTTCGAAATGTGTACCACATGGTTTTTAGCTTTTATTTTATTCCATTTAACGATACAATAAACATGCAAAAAAAAAAAAAACAGAAACGTTTTTTAAACCACTACAGCGTATATTAATCGAACGTAAGTACAATTTTAGTTATTTAATCTCAATTATCTACGACCGGTTTTGATCAGTACGCGTGTGAACGCGCGCAGGTCGAGTACTGAAAGGAGACCGAGGAATATGCGGCTCGTTTTGATAGAAAATAGTACCTACTTAAAAGGATATATTATTTTAGAGAATGGAGTGTACGGAAGAAGGACTAATGGAGAAATACGACAAATTTATCCGAAAAACCGCGGTTTCAATCAATGCGCCTTACGATTATTATAAACGGATCGAGTGAGCAGACCGCGTGTTTTTTGAGGTCAAACTGAATTTTAAAGAAAACTCTGAAAGAGGAAAATACCTGTGGGTCACCGCCCTGGACAGCGCTGGGCAGACAGGGTCGTGCAAACGAGGAGTGACAATAGTGGACAGCATTTATAGAGAGAGAGAGAGAGAGAGAGAGAGATGGAGGAATGTAGTGGAGGCAACGAAAGTCCTTCGAGGACCGCAAAAGCTCAAGAGCAAGAAGAACAATCTATTAATTATTCTATACACAGAAATTATTATTTAAACAATCAGTACCTATAGTTTATCATCTGTAATGTCTTGTTTTTTTTTTAACATATAGACGGCGATTTATGACTGTATTATATAGACATTCGATATTCATATAATATAACATATTATAGGAGCTTATATAAAAAACAATTTTCTCACATATCATTATAGGTACCTTTTTTTCACGCGTAAGTATACACATTTTGTTATATTTTAATTTTAAAAGCACATTTCACTGAATTAAACACAATAATTTAAAAGAAAAAAATTTTATTTGTCTTTAAAATTGGCAAAATAAAAACGAGCCTGCTAATACTCGAGGCATTGATGTGTAAACGTCGCGTGAGCGGTAAAAATGGAACGAAATATTGTGATTGGAATATTTGTGAGTATTCGTATCTATATTCAAAGTAATTTCGATAATAAATATTATTATTAGTTGTCATGACAACAGCTTACACATTACACGCAATTTATAATTGCGTGTAAATTAATTAATATTATTAATATTGCGTGTAAATTAATTAATATTATTAATATTGATAAATATTATTATTAGTTGTCATGACAGCAGCTTACACATTTCCGTCCCATTTCCCGAGATTTACCCTCATAAAATAGATAAATAGGTAAAAGCTGATGTTTACACATAAAAAAAAAATAAATAAATACCCGAAAGAATATCCGATGAAATGAGCCGTGCTTTTTCCCCGTCTGTTCGACAATTTATGTACGGAAATTATACTCGTCGGCGAGATTATTATAATATACATTTTGAACAACATATAAATTATTAGTATTTTCGTTATTACAGAAATAATTATAACCGATTTCTACGCTTTTTGTAACGCGTGACGTTTCTAAAAAAAAAAAAAAATCCTCCCAAAGACCGAGTCGACTACGGTTTCTCGCGATAATAACGATAATTTTATTTTTTTTAATGCGCCAAAAACAGAATAAATGATTTGAATTCGAAAAATCCGATGAAACGCGAGTTATACTAGGTACGCTCCTCTCCGCTAGACGCCGATTAATTAATTTTTTTATTAAACCCCTTTCCCGGTTTGTATGTATAAAAATAAAGTGACACAAAGTCTTTTGCGAAGAGCAAGAAATCAAATATCGAATTATCCGACCGCGGTCGTGTTTCCCGCGTGGAAAAACTATCGCTTTTTTACGAGAGACGAAATAACCGACATAAATCCGTTAAAAGGGGTGGCGCAACAGTCATTTCCTGGTTACGATTTTTTTTTTTTTTTTACTCGACTTTTCAATATGTCTCGCGATCATAAGAGCGCCACAAATTCATTTGACTTTCTCGTAATATTTTTTTTTTTAAAAAAAAGGTGATTGAAAAATCGCTACAGAATAAAAAAAAATTATTTTACGTTCAAATACGAATTTCTCCAGAAAATAACCAAAAACGTTATCGTTTTAATTTCTAATCAAACATTTGCCACAGTATTATTGCTCTGTTAAATTTAATCGTTTTCCACGAGAACTGGACGGTATTATAATACCGCGTCATTATAGCCTATATTATACTGTTATTAAGTATGTCAAATTTTTCCACATTTTCTCTCGCACATTCAAAAATTATAAATCTGCGTGAAACATATCGGAAAGGTTTCGTTGTTAAGCCTTTTCGGAAAAAGCTAAACACGTCGTCGAAATCCGAGCGCGATTGGAGAATATATAATCGTTTTTGACATTTGTAATAATATCTTATACGCTTTCGCGTATACATATTATACGACGTACATGAAAAAAAATTGTAATTCGATTTCAAATCATTAGCGAAAAAAAAAATCAAACAAATATCCAGAACAACCTATGCATGAATATCGAATAAATACGAGGCGATGGCTGTAGAAAAGCGGAGATTATTATAATTTTTTTTTTTTGAGTCTTTATGGAGTCGTTAATACGGAAATTCAAGATACCCGTCATCGCCGTATCGATTTCGACATAAAATTGTTATAATTTTTTTTTCTCTTGTACATAATATAAAATATGTATATCACGAGTTTTATATATATATATATATATCCTCGTTTTTTTTACGATTTGATTGAATTGTAACGCGACGCTTTTTAATAGAAAATAACAATATATAATATGCATGTATATAATATTATGTATACGAAACGAGTTTATTTATAATATATTTTACATATATATTCGACGTGTTATAGGGGGTCGTATTGACTTTCAGCCGGTTATTCAAATTATTATTTCATTAAAATACCGCGTGTATATATATACGACTTACCTGATATGTACGCATAATATACGCAATTAATCTCGAATAAATCACTTGGCGACAGTTTGATAAAAATTTACCGGCTCATATATTATATATGTATAGGTATACCTATTAAATTAGTCGTTTCGAATTTACAATATTATGTAAATGTATGCAACGGTTTACACGCGTTGCTTATCAATAATTCGTGAACAAATTATAATTAATATAAAATATTACGTTTTTGAAGAAAAAAAAAATATATATAAATATTTATATGATTAACACGCTGAAAAGCGAAACGTCCGCACAAAAAAAAAGACATTTTCTCAACACATCTCGATGAGTAATTGAGAGTACATTTAAATCGTTTTTATTCTCGCGAGCGGTAATTGACATTTGCCCAAGTATAATATTGTATAATACCAAATTCTACTTGGCTATAATTATACCCCGTTCGAAAAACTTAAAAATATGTAATAATTATAATCTGAACTGCACTGATTCGTTCGGACGAATCAGCCGAAATTATTGTGAACAATGCCCGCTTTTATTTCGGTTTTTTTTTTTAGATAACTTTTTTGTAATTTATACAATACTCGAAATATACTTTTAAACGTTATTTTTTGTTTTTTACAACACTGCCACACCCCGAGCACTATATGCATGTACCTACACGCGAACTGCAAATGTGTCCTATGCTCTTTTTCACGCATATATTATATTATATTCTGACGTATATGTACGAGTACATGTATGTGGGTTTTAGGTTTATCTCGCTATACAAACACATATCAACTATAATAATTTGCCGGCATATAGTCGCCACGTGTAATAATTCACTTAAAATGTGTTAAATTACAATAAGTATATGTTTACGTGTACTTTTTTTTTTACTTTTTTTAACGTCGAATCGTAAAATATAGTAGCGTAGAAATTCGGGTGGCGTTAAAATGTCTAACGGTATATATTGAAATAAGCCGTGAATTAGATTTACCGTTTTTATCGACTGTATTATAATAATATACAGCGACGATTTGTATTTTTTTTTTTTCACTATTATATCGTCAAATACTGAACCTTTTTCGATATACTTAAATATATACAGCGACATGAATATACGCGTATATGCGAATATCAACGCATTGATCGCGAAAACGGTTTTTAAAAACGTTTTATTATTAGCTAATACGCTGCGAATATACGTTTCGAAATTACACTTGTAAATTATTATACACGAAATTATTCTGTTCGCTCGTGGAAAAAAAAAATTAGAAAAACGAATAAAGTCATAAAAATGCGACTCGCGAGTATATTCGTCTACAAATATAATAAAACGACCATTTTTTTTTATATACGTATATATATACGCACCATTCACACTTTTACAATTTTAACGCGTTTATATATATATATTTAAATTAAAAGAACTCGTATTTACAGAATATGCCGAGTAAGTATATAATATAATAATAAACGAGAATGTTACAAAAAAAAAAAATGTTTTTTTTTTTTAAAAACGCGTTTAATTGAATTAAAATATATCGTAAAAAGTAACAGTTTATATAGATACGTGTAAAAAAAAACCGCGATAATATCAGATTTTAAAATAGGTACACGATTACATAGTTATGAATAATACATTTTAATTTTTTGACGTCTTAACCTAACCTAACTGCAGTCGAGTGTTTTATTGAAAATTCACGTATAATTCTTGTGTGTTATAATTAATTTTATATAAAATTAGTAATTATATGTATAGCAAACACATAAATATTCGAAAACAATCGTTAGGTATTTTAAAAAAAAAAATCGATTATTTTAGTAACTTTTAATGTGAAAATAACGTCGAAACACTTTTGAAATGTGAAAATCAATTTTAAACGTGTGAAAATTTGAATTTTTTTTTTTGAAACTTGTTGCCTACGTATACATACGCTATAATATATTATGCAAAAGTGAAGAAAATAGCCGGTTTCTTGTCGTTATAAACTTATATTATTCCTCAAGAAAACTCTTTGCTCCATCAAAACCCTACCAGAATATACACGGATAGTCGAAATATGCGAAGTAAACGCATTTATGAGTTCTAAAACACAGAGCCGCGATCGCGCCAAGTTCCCGGCAATAGTTATTCCATACGCCTATATATACATTTTTTAAATAAATCTGTTTTTGATCGGCGAATTACACAGTCGAATCTTACAATATTTTCATACTTTCCTATGATCGGCACACGAATCGATGGATAGCTTATATAATATGACGTAGAGACGGGATTTAAAGGCGTTATGAGAATAAAAAGTGAATTCGGGAAAAAAAAACAAAACTCAATACGATCAAGTGATTTCATTAAAAGCGAATTTCTATACTTTTTTTTTTTCTGAAACCCGTTATAACGTCTCCTTTTTTATAAGTATTATTATTATTATTCAACTGCAGCTGCAGCACAGATAAGCTAGTGTACGATTATTACACGTCTATTACCCGTATTCACGTATCGCGGTACACAAGAACGGATTTCGCTCTCGCCCCCGCCGACAGCGTGCGTAATGTCACATATAATTATTTATATCGACGGCGATATACAGTTTGCCCCGGCGCCGGAAAGGTTAACCGCTTATTCGTGAATTCGTAATGCATATAATATTATATAAATATATATATATTATAATAGTCCAATGGTCGAGCTGCAGGTTAAACCTATCGGCGCCGTGTGCACGTATTGTTGCTTAATATATATTATTATAATCGTTTATTTTATTATTACTAAGCGAGTATCATATATTATTATATGGAAATCGGTAACGATATTTATATTTTAATTACTATGTATATAATTTATATGTTATATCGCCGCGATACGTGTGTAATACGATCGAATTTCACGCGACGCAAACAAACGCGTATTACACGTCGCGTAACACGCTCGCGCCAGGCATATATTATTATCATATTTTTATAATCAAGGACGTTATATACTCCGACGACGGCGGGGTGTGTTATTCTTTAACAAATCAAATTTTATTTAAAAAAAAAAAAGCCTATATATACCAATTGCGATCAGTGATGCGTGACGTACGCAAATGAGACGCGTTCGTTGGATCAGAAAAAGTCAATAGCGTCCGAACGAAAAGTACTCGGACCGAACTTCGAAACGGGAAAAAAAAAATTTGTTTGAGAAAAGGAAAGAAAAAAGGAAGAATCTCAACAGACCGAAGTTATATAGCGTTTATCGGGTACAAGCGTTTTGGACACACTCGCGGAGAGCAACAGACGCGTCCATTTAAAACGGCAAAAAAGTACCGATGGAAAAAAAGACCTTTATTACGGATATCCTGCAGGACTCGGTGGAATCGCCAAAGATCCGAGACTGCGCCAGTAGACCTGTGGACACCGCGCGCGTGAGAGAAGCTGCGAGACTGCCGCCGGTCCGAATGGGAAAAAAAAATCCGACGACACTATCCCGTGGTAATCGGTCGATTTCGGAGATTATCTATCTGTTTTACAAAAAAAAAAAGTTTTCGCATCGTTTACAACGCGCGCAACACAGCGTAAACACTGCAAATAATAATAATAATATATGATATACGACGGCGATGCGTCCGCGATATGTGCGAGGCAGAGAATAGCGTATAATATTTACACACGTATTATAATATATTATTATATTCGAACGACGAGAACACGCGTTTCCGTGACTTTTATTATAAAATAATATAATACGCGTATTCGTATCGATTTTTATTTCGAGAATCGCGCGCGTCGCAAGGGTTAAACGTGAAGAATTTTCGATAAGAATCATTATATATATATATATATATATATTGTGGACTCGCGCGTTATAACGCGTATAATATCGTGTCTGCGTTTTATTTATATTCATTTTGTTCTATTACGAACTGCTGCGGCAGAAGGGAGAAAAACAACGATATTTATAATATATCCGAACGCGCAGCGAATAAGTCGCGTTCGTTTTATACAATGGGAACGGACGGTAAGGCGAGGGATCGCGCAGGGATTCGCGGTGACGAAAACGATCCTTAAACGAAAAGAACTCCTATGTAGACGTGCGATGTGAATTATTCGCGCTGACCGCGGCTATTAACAAAAAATCATAACCTTCTGAACACGGCGACTCGAGGAGAGACTAGTGTGATTTTTTTTATGACCGACTGATGAGACGTCGCACGCTCGAAGAGACTGACAGGACGCTACACAGCTGGCAAACGAAACTGTGCAAAGTTCGAGTGAACGCGCTCGGGTTTTCACCGGAGGAAAGAAACACTGTTGGCACGCGTAAGATTACGATACACATAATCAGATCCGTTTTTTAAACACCTTTAATTCTTAAAAGTTAAAAAAAAACATTTTGGTAAAAATCGTATTTTTTGAAAACGCTTATAATTTGTTAAGGATTAAAAATGTATTTAAACGGCTACGTTATGGTAATTTAATTCGCGTGTAAAATACAAACTGTCGTAGCCAGTCGTTTTTTGCAATAATTATTATTTTCACGGAAACCGTATAGGAGCGTCGGGCGCGTAGCTAGGAGGGGGGGGGAGTGTCTGAAGCCTCATCAGGAATTTCACCAAAAACTCTAGCGGTTTTACTTTTCTACGGAAAAAAAAAAAACCGATTCAAATACATTTCCGTTGCGACGAATGTGAATTTTTTTTTTACTGTCAACAAGCTCGTCGTTTGTTAATTTGTTGACTTTTTACGCTCTCAACGAAAAAAATTCTCCTGGCTATATACGGGTCTGCAGAAGAGCCTGAAATAAGGAGACTGAAAAAATTCAGTCATACACACGTGCATTTATCGCGCGGGTTAAACGCGAAGAATTTTCGACAAGAATCGTGCGGACTCGCGTTACGTAACGACGCGTGTACTTTATTTTATTTATTTTTTTTTTGTTCTATTACACGGGCGCGTACTACGCGGACACGGTTCGGTCAGACCGTCTCTTCGGTCTATTGTCGTTTTAATTATTTTATTATAATTATTACTGTTTTTTTCCCCTTCGTAGCCGACGGATCATTACACTCTCTCGGGGCGCGCGCGGGCGTTCCGCCGCCGTCGCCGTCGCGTTTCAAATGGCGCCCAATGTTAATTAGCGCGGATTAAATAGAAACGGTAGCAGCCGTCCCGCGGTGCGAAAAAACAATGACGCGATCCGATATGTGTAACGCGTAATACAAAAACGAAAAGCTGCTGCTGTTCGCGCGCCGGAGGTGGTAAAAATTCGATTTCCACGACGCTCTCGAGATTATAATAATAATAATAATATATGTACAGAGAGAAAAAAAAAAAAGAAACAAAACAAACACCGCGCCGTCGGAATACTGCAGACGTTCTTCTATTCAACGGTTTGCACCGTCGTCGTCGTCGTCGGCTTCGGAGCCATAACGAATAAATATAATAATAATAATAATAATAAAGTAATAATAATAAGAACGACGGCTACGACGACGAATACGCGCGAGCGGCGAGGTGGCGCGGTATTATAGAAAAAAAAAAAAGACCTATACAATGGCTTCTTCTTCTTCTTAGCAACAGACGAGCGGACACGGCGGCGCTGGCTCCTGTGCAACGAAAATCTATATATATTGAAACAATGGCTCCGTACAATAATATGCACCGCGCGTACATTATAATAATAATAATAATAATAATAATAAATAACGCGTATATATATATATATATATAATAATAAAGTATAGTATCGGCGGCGCTCCGCTAGATCGTTTCTGTGCGCGCGCGCGTATATTGTGAAAAATCATTATAATATCGATCAATATATTGTGGATCGACGGCGACAAAAGATCTATCCGGCCCGCGTCACGTACTATTATATATTATACGTACGCAAGACGGTTAAAGTCGCATAGCGTGGGGGATAGGTGGGATTATTATTTTTTAATTTTTTTTTTTTTAGTTTGAAAAATTCACGGCGATAACGGGTCCGAAAAAATGTACAAAGATCTCCGACGCGAATTAAAAGTTTCAAAAAAAAAAAAATTCGAAAATTTCATCGCGACGATCTCAGCGTGTTACACGACTTATCGGAAGCCGGTATAACGAAAAGGGTATATATGCACGTTTTTCGTATCGCGTAATGTCTTTACGAATAACGTTACTGACGTTATGTGTTTACTATACGTTTTTGGACCGTTGAGGTCGTGTAGAAAACAAAGTTAAATGGAATCCTAATTTTTTTTTTGCCCAGAATTTTATATTTTAATTAATTAAAAAAAAAAATTAATTATTTAATACGTATTTCTGATTTAATCAATACTTTTATCAAGCGTCAAAAAGAACTCCCGGAAAAATGACATAAAAACGCGATTTCGTCAAAACCGATTATCGTTATTTCTTCGTAATGTTTAAAAACTAACGGCCATAGAAACCTGAAATGTTCACCAACATTGCACTGTTTTAACGAGACACATTTTTACCAAAAAAAAAAAATTCTTTTAATTATGGGCTATTTACGGCAATTGTAAATTTTGAAGTATTTGACTCATAAAAAAAATGTAATTTTCCGTTTTACGGCTTAAAAATGTAAAACAACGTCAGAAGTTTGTTAGTTCAACTACATTAAAAAGAAAAAAAAAATCTTGAAAATCGTCAAGTCACTATATTTCTTTTCATAACAGTTTCAAATTTTTTTTAACACCGAAGCTCAGCTCAGAATCGTAACGTATCGAACGCAATGATTTATCGCAGCATCGCTTTCAAATTTACAGCGATAACAATACGCCGTAAAACCTTTATCCAAACGATTCACTCGAACGTCATCCGTTATCTTTTTTTTAAATTAATACTTTATACACGGAGGAAAAATTTAGATCTTTTTTTTTTGAAGGTATACTAGCTGCATACCACTCGCAGGGTGTCGCGTACGCCTCTGCAGTTGATCGTATCGCGGACTCGAGAGCGATGGTGTTCTTGTAGGAGTGCGCGCGCGAGCGAAAGCGTTTCGTTTTTTTTTTTATATATATATACGGCTACCGGTCACAATATCGCGTGGAACTAAAAGAAAAAAATAAATAAATACAAAAATCCTTTACGTTTGCGTTGTACACGCGTATATGTAATCGGCGGCAAATCGTTTCGACGTGTCTAAAATAATAATAATAATATATTATAATGCATTAGAGTTAGCACTAGTCAATCTGCCGCCGCCGCCGCGGCCAAAGCGTGTCGGATAAACGAGTTTAAACGATTATTATTATTATTATAAACAAAAATAATATATGTATATATATATATAAAAAATATAACGGCGAGTGTTATTAATAATGTACACATTTTAAATGAAATGCGATCTCGCGTAAAGTCCGATGGTGCGCAATGTCCGCAGCAGTGTATACGCGTGTATATATATATATATAGGTATATATGAATAAATTAGAAACGGTGTTGTTATTATTATTTCTGTGTATAGACCGCGGCCGCGCGTATTATAATTAATTTTTTTTTTTTTCATTTCGGACCAACGGATTTATTCGGGGAGAGAATATTATATTAATCGCGTACACAATATTTTATATAAGAACGATTCATTCTTTTTGACGTCAGTGTATTTTAATGGAAACTCCGGTTCGTTCCGATTCGCCTCATTGTTATCTGATTGAATTTAATTAAAAAACATAATCTTGAAAAACTTTATTGTTATACGCAGTCGTACGGTGTGTACACCGTATATAGGTAGCGTATTAGTAGCACCAGAAGCAACCAGCACCGTCTATATATATACGCATTTATATAAGTACCTACGACTACTCGTCCGACTTACGCGCCGGTTGATTTGACCAGAATTTATATAATAAATCGTGTTTGGGTATAAAGGCGTGCCGAACAAATACGTGTTTACGCGGGAGATTTTTCGGGTTAAAACCCCATCTCCGGCACCGGCGAAAATCCGATTTTTTAATAAAACGCGGTGAAATTTTTATCGGTTTTATTTACGTGTTACTGTAGACAAAGAGCGCAACAGTGAAATGCGAATGTGATGGAGGAAAACGACAAAGACGAGATGGATATACAGGCAAGAAAAACAACGAGCAAGTGTTAGAAAAATGTTGATTGAATTGAGAAAAATAAAGTCAGTTGCCGGAGCAACGTCCGCGAACGAACGCATCATGGTCCATGTAACCAAAGACTTTGAAGGAAAAGTGACTGGGAAGAAAACATATGGGACGCCCGAGACAATATGCCGCAGTGCCTTTAAACAATTTGACGACGATGATGACTGTAGACCTAAAGCCAATTCTCCGTCAAATCTCGCGAAACAGCGGCCGATCTGCGGGAAATCTGGTACTCGCAGAATCCTATACTTGATCGCAGTATAAAAACGTTTGTTTTCACTCGTATAATATATTATACCAGTGGTGTAGCAAGGATTTTTATTTGGGGGGCCGAGGCTGATAATCAATTAATTTATATGTTAATTATTAATATGTATAGACGGTACCCGTTAAAAAACTGATTATTTATTCATTTCGGGGAGCTGCAGCTCCATCAGCCCCCCCGCTGGCTACGCCACTGATATATACATAGCATAGCTGTTGTGAGACTTTGCGAGTCATCGCGACATTGCAGTAGACCTCGTGATCAATATTCAAATAAATACCGTGCCAATATCCGTTCGATAATATTTATTTGTTTTCTCATATTATATTATATATACTTTTTTTTTTTAACACGATCTCGTTGAATTGTACACCGATTTTCAACGGACAAAACTCGCGAACCGTTACCGAATTTAAACGGTTCGTACGTAGGTACAAATTGAATAATGCCGCGGGCGAGAAACGTTTAAAAAAAAAAAAAAGTCGTTTGATTTTTATTGAAAAAAACGCGTATAATACGTATTATATAATAAACTATTTTTAACGTGTTATCTACGAAATTCAATAGGAATTCGAGTGAGAAAACGTGTTTTTTTTCCAGTGTATATACAGACGTCGTAAGAAACGCGTAAAAAAAAAAAATGATACGAGTGTATGTATACGTTAAGAGGACTGTGATTTTCATCAAAACATATAATAATCGCTTCGGGGAAAGAACTCTGCCGATGGCCGAAGTCATATGTTTTCAGACGCCGCGGAAACATTTTTACACGAAAAAAATTATACGATATAACACGGCCGTTTCGTATCTCTTTAATTCTTAAAAAGTTACGTACGAGCATTTAAAAAAACAACAAATTTTTTTTTCTCTTTAATAATCAAGTAATGAATTTTTTTTTCTAAGAATATAACAGCTCCGTTATCGCACGTATATATAGAAATACATAATATTATATCAGACGGGCCTAATTGGCCGTAAAGCCGTTAATTCTGTGTTCTAGAGAATTATAAAGCTAAACAATTATTACACATAAAAAGTGTTTATTTTAAACGAATCTTTTGCACTCGGTTCGTGTGAACTACTACTAATTTTTTTACGGTGTCTAGTATTAATTTGTCGTCTTCATTTTTAGCCCTTTTCGGGCCGATAAACGGTCGAATAATTCGGCAGACGCTGTCCGAAAAACATTCAGCCGATTCCGGGTCTAGTCTGACCATCGACTTGGTGTGTGCAGATCTATATAGATTTTAAATTTTCTCGAAACGAAATAAAACGATTTTACGGCCCGAATTTATTCGGGGGCCTTAAGCAGTGCTTAATAATTTGCTCATAGGTTAGTCCGGCACTGTATATGGTAATTTCGCGCGAACGTATTGACTGTGATGACCTCCAGCAGAGTTCTTTTCCCCCTTACGCGGTGCGACGTAAACGTTTCGATTCGTAAACGAGTTAAATCGGATTTTTTTTTTCATTTTTCGCTACGCTCGTCATTATAACCTCTACTAACCCGTACAACGGTGTGCAGTACAGGTAGGTTGGCGCGAAACGATATCGAGAGGAAAAAAATATTTTTTTTGTTTTCGAACGGTATCCAGGGCGCGGCGGGGAAAGGTCGAAATTCGTCGATGGTTATCGATCTGGACACGGACGCGGCGCGGCTGCCTAGTCCGAAAATCGTCGGCGGTGCCCGAGCGACCTAGCGCGCGCGCGCCTATGCGTGTATAGAGATCGCGCGTGATGCTGCTTTGTCGGCTGCGGGACGCGGTTATAATACGTATATATGTACGTGTGCAGTGCGTGTACGGTGGGCGGGTTATTTTTTTTTTATTTTATTATTATTTCTCTCTCTCTCTCTCTCTCTCGAGCCGGTTATAAAAGAAAAAAACTCATATGTGTACACACTCTCTCGTACACGTTGTAAAATAAAAAAAAAAAATAAAAATATAGTAAAACGCGCGCGTACGGACCGGTCTGGAATGTTGTCCTAAGGCGAACCCAGAGGCCAGGCCCCCGAAGCGTATATATACGTGTGCGCGATGTGTGTACGCAGGTGGTGGTGTGTCCTCGTCGATCGGGGTCACCGGAGTCAGGATTCAGCGAGAGACAGACTGCGCGGCAGAGGTGATTGAGAAAGACGAAGAGAGAGCGAGAGAGAAATAATATACGAATAATATAACGTTACAAGCCGGTAGTCCTTTATTTTTTGTGTGTGTGAGTGATAGAAATCGACGGACGGGGGAGGCGGGGGAACGTTTTTTTTTATCGATTGACCAGCGATGGGCGCGAGGAGAGCGCGTTAAACGGTTGAACTAAATATTCAGCGATATTTAAACGAAACAATATCTGGTTCACAACCGCAAAGACGACGTATATGTTTCAAAGAATCCGGCAGTGTATAGTGCGTGAATATCGTCCGCGCATTCCGCACCTGCCGTCCGTATTCGTTATCATATAGAGTAAGAGAGATGGTTGACATAAATGAGAGTGTATGAGAGCGATAGAGATACCGGTTGGTAATTACATGGAAAATAAGAACTAATCCATTTATTTCATCCACGTATTATTTATATTCATTATTAATAAATGTCGATTATATATATATACAAATTGTCATATAAGTCAATAGTCAAAAAAATTATTAGTAGACAGTTCCAACTCGTAGGTCTGTCTCTTTTGCTCTATATCGACCTCTCTCTCTCTCTCTCTCTATACGCGCGGTCCACGAGTTAATACGTCTATGGTGAATAGAGACTGATTAACACACACACACACTCGGAGAGGCGATACAGTGACGATCATATATCCTAATCTATAGTGTGACGATGGTGACTAGTGTGTGCGCGTTTTTACCGTTGAAAATTTAAAAAAGAAAATTTGCTTGGAATAAAAACCCGTTTTAAAAAGCTAAGGCGCGTTTTTTGAAAATCCTCTACGACGCGAATGTATTCGATTTCGAAGGACGATATACCTGTATATACAGTGAAAACGGAAGGTGCGATTGAAATGTAATAATTTTTTCGTACATTTTTAGCGGTTTACAGCGATCGAAATGAAAAAAAATAATCGATCATATATTCGATATCGACGAGCGTATCGCGGCAGTCTGCGTGTATAATCGATTATATACACCACTCCGAAAGGATTACACGATTTTTTTTTCTCCTAAACGCGGTAGGCGCGCGCGCGTATATTATAATCTTATATATATAGTGTTGAACGCGTGACGAGAGTACTTTTATAATAGTTTGAAAAAAAACCACCGTATTTCCGTGTAATTCATTCGTCGTTTACGAAATCACAGGAACGTAAACTTTCGAACGGGTCGCGACCGGTTTATTTTTTTTCTTCTATTTAAGCGCGTCTGAAAATTAACGAAAACAGCGTTTTTTGACATTTTAAAAATTTTTAAATGCAATAACATTTTATCGTTATTATATACCTATACGAACGCTGGTAGATAATTTATATTTTAGACAGTTGTAGATAAAATTGCTGGTTATATCGCTGTAAGTGTATAATATAACCAGTGCTCGAATTGGCAAAATAAAAGTAGGGGGACTCTGTTTACTTTTAAAAGAAGAGCGTCCCCATCACTTTTTATACCTTGTTGTACCGTAGTAGTAGAGTAGAGGTACGCTAAAATTTCTGAAAGATTAGTTGAGGTACTCAGTCCCCCCGCGTCCGCCGCACCCAATTCGAGCACTGAATATAAATATGTAAACTATCTATCTATCTACATATATGTATATAAAATACAAAAAATGTTTGTTTGTTCTTCGATAACGTCGGAACGACGCAACGGATTTGCATGAAATTTGATATAGAAAGTAATTATAAGCCAGAAAAAAAAAATATAGGGTACTTTTTATTGAAAAACAACCAACGAGAATGGTAGCTAATACGGGAAATTTTAGGATTCTAGGCGTTAAACCGCAGTTACCGTGGTAACGATTAATGCCGATAGATGGCCGGGTACCCGTTATATGTTTTATGTATTTGATGAGAACAACCGCTAATAACTGTATTAAAAATATATGCAGCTATATTAGTGCTGACTTTTAATGGCGTTTCAAAGGGAGTAAATCCACGGGCGTTGAATTCGTCACGGGCAACGCCGTGCAGGATCAGCTAGTATATAATATTATTATATACTATATTTATTATAACTAGGTATTATTATACGACTATAATAATAATATGTATGTAATATTATTACAGATACGGATACCAGCAGCACATGCGCGATTAATAATCGAAATGAAACAAACATATCACTATAAGTCCTTTCATCCTTCCCAATACGTATATGCGTATGGATAATGACTTTGATTAGTTGTGTAAATTAATTAAATAATTGTAAAAAATATATTTCTCTTATTGTGATTTTTAAAATTTAAAAAAAAATTGAACCCATAAATTTTTTTTTTTTTTACACTGTTTTACTGTCTCGTTATCCGCGCTACTTTGCTGGAACATTACTTCCGCGGATAATAATAATGGAGGGATTACTCCGCTAACGTAATTTTTATTTATTTTTTAATATTTCCAACACTCTCGACGAGCGTGTTATTATATATATATATATATATAGAAAAGAGTTAAAAGCGTTGATTCGTCGACGGTATATATTATGTACAGATTCTTCACGAATATATAATAATAATAATCGCTCGGTCGGTCGGCCGAGCGTTTTGCTACAGCCTCGTTTACTGCCGGACGGATTTTCAAAACTTATAACGAAACGGATTTCGCAACAATACAACGAATACGAGGCGGCCGGCGGCACTTATTACTGCGCTCGACCTACAAAAACGTGTTACGCGGCGTCGCGTTTAACCATTCTGCGCCTGCGCGCGCGCACTGAAAATCGCGACCAGAGTGTGGATAAACGAAATTATTTTCCCGATAAATCCCCGTAAAAAACCAGTGCGCGCGTCATCTGTATACTAACCGCGCTCGGTTTGTAAAAAAAAAAACTGCAAATATATCGCATACTCTTTACTCTATTATTTTTTTTTTGCGCATTCTCCGGATTCTGTTATAACGACTACGCGATATTATGCGCGCCGCGGCTAAATTTTTTTTTTGATTTTCTCCGTCGTGGTCTCGTCTCGTGTACGGGGCGGCAAAAAAAAAACCGCACGAAATTGTCAAAGAGAACCGAAAACGAAACAGAGAGAGAGAGCGAGAAGAGGAAAAAAACCATTTCAAATTCCACGCCGCCGCCACCGCCGTAGTCTTCTCGGAATTTCTTCGTCTTAATATACGTGATCGTCGCGCAGACGTCCCGACGAGATTACCGTTGTTAATATTTCTATTTGTATTATTATCACTGATTTGATAATAATATTGATATTATTGATGTAACGTCAATATTACGGCGGTACGAGGATAAATCTCGGGAAACGCGACGGAAATGTGTAAGCTGTTGTCACGACGATTAATAATAATATTTATTATCGAAATTATATACTTTGAATAAACAGATACCAACATTCACAAATCCCAATCACAATTCCGTTCCATTTTTACCGCTGACGCGACGTTTTCACATCGCAATGTCTCGAGTACTAGCAGACTAGTTTTTATTATTATTATTATTATTATTATTATTATTATTATTATTATTATTATTATTATTATTATTATTATTATTGTTATTAAGTTATTGACCGGGTCGGCGGATCGCCAGTGCGGACCGAGCAGAAATCACGCGACGTGTTATTTCTTCGGACGTGTTTTTATGCGTAAAATTCCGACTCCTGCAGCGACACGGCGCACGTTTATTTTAAGGACGCTGCCGCTGTACACGCCTACGATTTTCGTAGAAATAATTGCTTTGCGCGGTTATAGGGAGAAGATAGAACTCTGCCGTACGAGCTGAAATCATATTTTTTTTTATATTTTTTTTTAACACAAAATAAATTACGATATCGTCACCCGTACCAGATATTTAATAGGTATTCAAATTGTGCGTCGCGGCTACCACGAAAACAAAATTTATAATCGCGATAATGCAATTTTAATCGATTTCGTCGATTTATTTTATTCGGAACATAAAAAAAAAAAATTTGATTTCCGTTTTTTTTTATTATTATTATTATTTAATAATTACGTATTTCGTACACGATAAATAAATAATAATTTACATATATACGTATAGACATGGTCTTTTTTTTTGTCGTTAATAGTTCCGGGATAACCGTCGAAATATATATTGTGAAGACATAAACGGACGAAAAAATTTGAGAATATCTCTGACCTATATAAAATAACACGGCCAATTTTTTTTTTTTTTTTAAATCAACACTCGTGACTCACTTTTTCACCGTATATTATAGTTTTTCATCCGCCCGCTGTAATTTTTATGTAAATAACGATTTTTCTTATATATTTCGCGAAAAAAAAAACATTATTCGAATATAACCGCGAACGCGAAAATTTATGTACTCTTTTGAACGCGCGTTTTGTTCGAACGGAGAAAACATTATATTCGAATACTTTACGAGATTGTGGGGGGAAAAAAAACGGTTTCAGCGTTTCCGATTAATTTACTCGTCGAAATAACTTTGAAATAATTTCCACAGCTTTAAGTACTTATATTATGTTATTAATAGGCTCGCGTATATAGCATATATTATATACAGGAAAGAGACGTATTTTTTTTTAAATAATATTTTTTGACGTTTTATCACCGATTTTTGGAAACCGAATCGCGATCGGTTATTGTTATAAGTATGGGGTTTTTTTGCTCGCTTTACGCATAAACGAGAAAAGTAAAAAAAAATCCACGAAGAATTCGTTAAAAATCGCGTATATTTATCCACCACGACCCGTTTAAATAAGCGAAATAATTGTATAACAATTGTCCCGCGTATGACGTATATACATTTTTTTTCAACTAAATCGTTTCGTTAAAAATTCAAAAAAAAATTGATAATATACGCGAACTATATGCAAAGCGCGTTTTCGATTTTCCGCCGATTGCGCGCCGCCGCGGCTGTTCGTCGTCGGCGCTTTCTAAAACTCATATTATTCACTCCCACAATGCGGTTAATGGTTGATACATACACTCGGAGAACGCTCATATGTATGTAAAAAAAAAAAAATACATATATTTTATTATTAAACACTATACGGTCCCGTTGCCTACACACGGCGTATAAAAAAATTTACTATACTAATAATACTCTTCGTCGTCTGTTATTATAGGTACTTGACTCTCGCGGTTAATTACCGCGCACATACGAATCCGAACAACAGTGTAATGACTGTAATATTTTTAAAGAGCGCATAAATCACAAAAAATTAAATTAAAATGCATACAAAAATTGTATATATAAAAAAGAAAAACACTTTGCAAAACGTTCGGCGCGTAACAAATATATAATATTTACAAGATCCGGAGCGCGTGCTGCCTCCTTCACAATACTTATATATTATATATTGTAATATACCGTGTCGGACGCGCGGTCATATATATATATATATATATATATATACGAGTATATAGGCGCTTAATATAATAATACGCCGTTGTAAATATATATTATAGTCTCAAAATACGATTATTTATAATATTTTTTTTTTTGTATACTATATTTTAAAAATAATAAAAATTTCATTCGACAATAAAAAAAAATATATACACACTCGATATTATATACCGTTTTGACGATTACGCGCGAACGATACGATGGACGCGGCGTGTTCAAAACGGAAATTTACATCTGAGCGATGGCTCACGGCGAAAATATGCGCAGCTCCGTGTTCGTCTCGGAGTTTATTGTACACGGACCTTTAATAATAATACAAAATAAAGAATATTTTCTTATATAATAAATTAATAATATAATATATATGTTACGCGTGGCTCGAGTATATAATAATAATAATATAGCGATCGTCGGAATAGGCTGCAGACAGTTGTAATTGGTCCGTAATCAAAAACCGTTTTTTCAAACGCAATAAAAAAAAAACAAACGAAAAAACCGTATTTGCTATTGGAATTTAAAAAAAAAAAAATAATAATAATAAAATAAACACGCGTAGCTGATCCGCGACTACGATCGTTATAGACGCGTTTTTAATGAGACACTCGTCCTGTATCCGTCTGTGGCGCAAAATACACATAATAATTTCACTCCCGTAGAATATAGGTGTAATACGGAAATAATTTCCCTTTACATTCATATCAATACGCATAGCCAAACGTTAAAAAAAAAAAAAAACGTAAAATTTTTAATTGAATATTTCGCTGATTTCGCTTGTTTTTTCTCTATATTTTTTTACGAGAATTTATAATATAAATAAAATACATATTATGACGATAATAAAAGATTAATAATTTTTTTTTGTCGATATAATATTATAATAAGCCGTCGTATACGTGGACAGTGTGACCCGTTACCGGGTTATATACGCGCGCGTACGGTCGCAGAACGGTCATATTAGATATATAGACATAGAATGCGATAAATGGCGTTGAATTTATTTATTATTATTATTTTTTTTAAATAAATACGTTAACTTTCCCCACGGCTCGCACACTGCGCCATAAGCCAGTCGGTTTGTTTTATATATTATTTATAATAACGGTCGGACGGCAAAAAAAAAAAAAAATCATCGACGTCGTCTGACGAACGCGTTTTCGGACGAGACAGCTGCCGACTTTCTACTGCACCGGGACGCCGAGACTCCGGCCCCGGCCAGGACCGAAATTGTCAATTAAATATTTTATATTCTCGTGTGCTGTAATAGTATTTTTTTTTTTTTGCTTCTCGACAATTGCACGTCGTCTCGAGAATATACACTGCTATACGGTCGGTTCCGTAATTGAAATAACGGAATTTGTTATACCACCTCCGGTGGCCTTAAACGCGTTATTATTATAGAAAAAAAAAAAAAACAACCGAATCCCAATAACCGGATAAATCGAACGTCTCCGCGCTATCCGCACAGTAATTATTATTACTGTGTTTTAATATCTCGAAGGAATTGTTTTTTTTAATCCGTTTACGTATTTTGTGTGGTAAGAAGAGAAAAAACTCGCGAAATCCGCACACACCGGCCGTTGAAGTCTCCGCCGCGCCATGCTGCGCTACGGACGTTTTTAACAAAACGTATTTCACACGCATTAACCAGTTTTTTTTTTTTTGTATATACTCTTCTATGTATCAGCGCGGAATACGTTTTTTTTATGTGTAAACATCTGTTACGGCGGTATGAGGGTAAATCTCGGGAAATGGGACGGAAGTGTGTAAGCCGTTGTCATGACGACTAATATCAATAATGTTAATCAATTTACACGCAATTATAAAATTGTAATGTGTAAGCTGTTGTCATGACGACGACTAATAATAATATTTATTATCGAAATTACTTTTGAATAAATAGGTATATACCAATATTCACAAAATCCCAATCACAATTCCGTTCCACTTTTACCGTTCACGCGACGTTTACACATCGCAGTGTCTCGAGTACTAGCGGACTCGTTATTTATTTATTTATTTTATATTAATCGCGGCTTTTTTTTTTCTTCTTGTGCTATAAATACATTTATTAGGTAACTGCTACGCACGCAGCATCAACGATCATCGCACGCCAATACGGTAATTTGAATAATATCGTTTTTCCGCGTATCGCCAGATGGTGTGTGTGTGTGTGTGAATCTATAAATATATTCGTATTTAAATAAATACGCGCGCGCGTTAAATGTAAATTTCTAAAAAAAAAAAAAAATATAAATAAACGAAAGACTAGTTTGTACACGCGTATATATATATATATAAAAGTCAACGCGTACACTACATGTAACGACGATACGATAATTTATGGGTATATATATATTATTTTTCTTCTACGACCGCAGTTCGAGTGTGCACCGCAAAGTTCTTATACACATATTACGCGCACTCCGAATCCTTTCACTGCAGTAAGACCTACCCGAGTATACGCTATATTATATACGCGTGACGGAACTATACAACACGTTTATAATATTTCGTTATTTTTTTTTTTTTTTTTGTGATTAATGAACGCGCGCGCGCGTGTGTACGACAAGACCGAACGGAGATTTATTTCGTTCTCTCTCCGGAATTTTTCTCCGCTGTCGTCGCGCCGCCGAGAATTCTCGAGAGAAAAAAACGTCTCCTCAATATTATTGGCTTCTTCTTTTTTTTAAAAAAAAAAAGGTGTATAAAGTTCAGTGGCGCAGCCGGGGGGAGCTTTTAAATTTTTTTCATAAGCTTATAGTCGTTACGCTGCAATATTGATTTGTTAGAATTATAATCCGGCGATTTTTTTTTTTTTTTTTTTATTCACATTGTACTTCAAAAATTGTAAACTGTAACATATTAATATAAAAACATTTAAAATATTATAATTTATATTGTATATACAATTCAAAAAATACTATAATAAAAAAAAAAAAAACCAGTAGAAGTAATAAAATTTGATAGCAGTTCTGCGACTAATGGGTTGGGTGTATACGTAAGACGGTAAAAACATTATCGACTTCGATTATTGTGTTTCTTATATTATTTAAAACGACTGGTTGTCGTTTTACTTGTGTGTAAGGGATAGAAGGAGAATTTGTAAGTTAGCCTCTCCCTCCCCTTCCCCCTCAAGAAAAAAATCCTGATCTCCTGATACGGTTGTGTAACGTGTTTTCTTTTTATCATTATTCTATAAGTAATAAAAAATAAACGTATTTCTATTGGAAAACGCTAGAAAATTGCTGGAAATTTTCGACTCCCGAACGCTTTTAGAATTCACGTTTCGAGAAAATTCAAAACGTATTTCAAGAAACTATATGTCTACGAAGGAGCTGGTATTCAATAGTAATTGATTTACGGTTTTCGAGTTGATCGAACGAGCTCGCAACCGAACTCGTTGTTTCGCGCCGTCGGATTCGCGACGAAGAAAATCCGTAGCAAGGACGTCGCCGACGAAATTATCTCTCTGGTACATAAAAAAAAATCCGGATTTTCGGCGATGTTTTCGATTTTGTTCTCGGTACGCGCGCAGAACAGCCCCAGCCGCGATGCCGAAAAAAAACCAATAATAATAATAATAATAATTTAATACCGAACAATAGTTTTTTTCGCGGACGTCGTCAATAAACGAACCGACAAAGTTATAACCCGTTCGTATCACGCGCCGAATAAGAAAAAAAAAGACGAGTCCGCTAATACTCGAGACATTGCGACGTGTAACGGAAAATGGAACGGATTGTGATTGGGGATTTGTGAATATTGGTATCTATTTATTCAAAGTATAATTTCGATAATAAATATTATTATTGGTCGTCATGACAACAGCTCACACATTTCCGTCCCGTTTCCCGAGATTTACCCCACATACCGCCGTAACGGACGTTTACAAAAGTTCCGCGGACTGCAGAGACAGGAGCGTACTCAAGGGGGGCGGGGGTTCGTGGGTTTGAATTCCCCCCTTCCCATGACCTCATTAACCGATGTAGTTTTGTGCGTTCGCGCTTATAAATAAACGTTAGTCGCAGGAGGAATTTTCTGGAAAAAAATTCTTTTAAGAAGGGAAAAAATAAACAAATATTTTTTATACAACCTGTTTTGTCAATTTAATGTCAACAAAATTTTCAACACCTCCCCCATTGAAAATTCCTGAATACGCCTCTGCGCACAGGAGGAAAACCGGGACGAAAACCACCGAGAGATAATAAACGGTCCGCGGCTGGACCGTAAGAGTCCGGCGTTACGTACCTCGTCGTCTTCGTCGTCGTCGTCGCCACCGGCGGATCGCCCGAGGCCGTCGTCTTCCGGTCCGTCCGGTCCGTTCCGGTATTCGTGGTCGCGGTGCGACCGGAGCGGCGACAACGAGCGTACAGCAGCGGCGGCGGCGTCTTCGACTACGTGTTGTTGCCGCAACAGCGCGGGCACTTCTCTCTTGCAACGTTTCACGTTGTTGTTGTTGTTGATGACGTCGCCAGCCGTACGGTTGTCCGTTGACACGGTGTCGTCGTCGTCGTCGTCGCCGCCGCCACCGCCGTCTATGACCAGTATGTCTTTGATGTTCATTTCGCACAATATATTATCGAGTGCACGGCGGCGGCGGCGGCGGCGGCGGTGACGTTTCCGTGGTCGGATATAGATAGTGTCGGATTTTTTGGTTTTTTTTTTTTTGATCGCGCGTGGTAGTTTTTCGCACTCGGTGGCGGTCGGCGCTCGGCGAGGAGACGACGACGACGAGAAACGCAAAAAAAAAAAACGAGAGAAACAATAAAAAAAAAACACGAATATAACGAACGTGCAGAGTGCAGTGTGGTGACCGGCGGAAGGCTCGGAGCTATGTGTGTGCAACGACGGTTTGGCCCTGAAGCGGTTTTTACTCGTCTCGCCGCCGCCTATACGAAATCGATATAGCCGCGGTCGTTGTCGCGTGCACTGCACGCGCGATTATCGATAGTCGCACCACCGGCGTACACGATACCCGTCCGGTGCGGTCGCGGGACGTGGCAATCGATGTTTGTCGTCCCGGTACAGGTCAAACAGCATCCAACAGGTTTTCGTAGTACACACACGCGCGCGCGCCGGCGCGTCGGTGTCGTAGGCGACGTTTGAGCGCGCGCGCGCGATACATTCTCTTCCTCCACCCCGGGCGCCGGAACAACAACGCGATCGAGCGAGCGCACCACACTGATTATTGTGTGTTCGAGTACGTGTGCGCGAGAGAGAGAGAGAGAGAGAGAGAGACAGAGATGAGAACAACAAGATTGTGTGTGTGTGTGTGTAAGAGCCTCCGCCGTTCAGTGGTTGCCAAAACGGACGGAATACAAAAAAAAAATATGTATGACCTCACCGCGGAGAGCCTGCAGCCATGCAGCCGTATTTATTTTACAATACCAACATTTTCTTTTTATAGTCTTCTGTGTGTACGTATCAGGACGCGCACAAAAGATCAGCCCGGTTTGGTCCTTTTTCTATTGGAATAATAAACGATTTTCGCGTCGTACATATTATATTTGACACGCCGCCGCACAGGTTTTCGCTTATACCTACCCATACAAGCGTTTTGTGCGTTAGAAGCAGTGGCGTCGTTTGGGCAGTGAGCATTTACCCCCCTCTTGTTAACAGCGGGCCGACATGATGATGGAAATAGAATAGTTACCAAGACGGCGAAAAAGAGAGGAAAAAAAGCTGCTCAGAACTGGTCGCAAAACGTCGTTTCTCTAACACGTCACGACAAGGAAAACTCGAATCTCACATGTACTATATATATATATATTCATTTATGATACATTATTATTATAGCTGACAAAGTAGTAATGAATTTCTTCACCCCACCCCCCTTCGAAAAAAATTTAAAATAAAATGTCGGGCGATTCGTGCCCATTTGAACGCCGCGTTAAACTCTGGAACAACCAGTCGGATTTGAAAAAAATATTTTTGCATTTTGCAGCCCGATGGAAGGTCGTGGGCTATTTGACGTCACGCTACGACCCTTAGGAGCCGACCTGGTGAAATCAGTTTGTTCGTCAGTCATAGATCGACACGTAACCTTATGGCTGCGGTGAAAAGGCGCAGGGAATGAAAAACCGGAAATGGAAATTGTGTTGAAAATAAAATCAAAATCAAAAGTCGAACTTAAACCTTTTCTTTTTTTTGAGTTTAGAAACGTCCTCGGACCGGGCATATTGAACGACGAATCGAACATAATCTGAATCATGCAAGAGCTGGTGGCATTTTTCACGGGCGACGAATCGCACGGGTACTGCAGCTGCTAGTACATTACACAAAACGTTAGTTTATTTATTTTCTCGTCCGCGGACGTGTGTGTTAAGGCGTGGAAGGACAAACGAGTTGGATTTTTATTATACGCTGTTATCTGGCGAACGCGATTTTTTCGCTTATAGCTTTCG
The DNA here is from genome assembly GCA_032441835.1 of Slavum lentiscoides. Taxonomy (NCBI): domain Eukaryota; kingdom Metazoa; phylum Arthropoda; class Insecta; order Hemiptera; family Aphididae; genus Slavum; species Slavum lentiscoides. The sequence goes on from CM063716.1 coordinate 2,870,980, forward strand.
TCATCTCGCGGGTGTCGTTGACGGCGCACGCGGCGCGGTCCTTTTGATCTCATTCCGTATACGATTTTTTATACACACCACCGCCGCGGCGTAACACAATGCTGAATTTTTTTTCTTAGAAAATACATTTTTTTTAACACTCCATTTACTATTATACACTGCACGACGAATAGCCTCGTCGCGAAGACAACCGTATCTATTTGAACGCCGCAATGATTTACACGACGCGCGAGCACCGCCGGTTCTCTGGATGCTGCTCTGTTTTGTACAATAAAATACCTTACGCAGTCGTCTGTTACTATAATCTTCTTCTTCTCTTCCAGCTTTATAGGCCATTGAGGCCCACGGCTGCGAAACACACTTCTTTCCACTCTCTCTCTCTCTCTCTCTCTCTGTCCCAGAGATATTTCACTGACGTTGTCCATCCCTAGTCGTCTTCAGCTCCTTCCTGCATTCGTCGAACCATCTCTGTTTCGGCCTTCCAATCGGTATCCTACCCCGAGGAGTCCAGTTCGGTCCGTCGTTCGAAATAACAATAATAATCTACAGAATACGCGCGGACCGTCGACAAAATAATCGCTTTTTACGGAATAGGATAAATATTATTTTTATTATAGAAATTGCAGCTATTTATATAAGAATAAATTACGACAAAAAAAAACTGACGTCAAAAAAAAAAAAGGATAAATATTTGTGTAAAAGAACGTTATAGAAAAAAAGAAGGATTACGCGATATATCGCGTTATTGAGCGAGATTTCTTTTCTTTTTTTTTAGATCGATTTTTTTTTTTACACTCGGCATACTTAGATATCGTTGTCGTTTCGTACGGATGTAATCGTAGGTCGGGGTGAAACGCACACTCTATAAATATTCAGAAACGCAGTAGGAATTCATTAATTTGGCGTGTCGCCCCCTTGAGAAGAGTATTCCGAGGGTGCCGTGCACGCATTAAAAACGCGTTATACGAAGATTTTTTTTTTACTAATCGTCCAGCAACTGTCTAAAATCGACTGTAGATTTTTTTTTTTTTTTTGTTAAATATCTCTTTATTTGTGTCCAACGTCGTAGCCAGGAGGGGGTTTTGAAAGTTTAAACTTCCCTCCCTTTGACTCTTTTTTTTTTTATATAGTAATAATAGTAAAAATAAAGAAGAACGTAATTTTTTTACCAAAAGAAAAAATGTATACGTTAAATACGCACGAAAATACGTAAAAAATTGTCTCTAAAAGTATTTACGTTTTAAATTTTCGTTTTTTAAACTCGCTTTTCTATAATACCGATTTCTACTATATATATACGTACTAATCGAGAGCATATTATACATTATTTTTCATCTCGTCAACAAGTAACGCGTGTTGCGAGTGTAAAATAGTAAATTATATCGCATTTATTACCGCTTGTATGCTAAAAAAAAAAAAAAAACGAGTTTTTACCGCACTATTATTGGTCGGAAAAAACTGGTAAACACTGTATAAATATATAAGGATAATTCGTCGGAATAAAATATTCGTTTTAATAGAGCGAAAAAAATTTGTTATTTAAATAAATTTCCGCCATATTTAAAAAAAAAGAACCATTTTTCCACGTGGCTACTCTTAATATATATTTATTTGTCATTGATTATTATTATCGTTATAACCAGTTTTTTTTTTTTCGGTATTCATAATCATATATATATATATATATATTATTCGTTTAAGGTTTTTTTTTTTTATATATATATTTTATTTCGTTAATATATCTTATAGTATATTTATATATTATATTTGTTCGCGTATATAATATTGCCGGGCCTCTTCCTGCAGCGCACCAAAAACGATTCAACTCATCGGGAATTGTTCTCACGATAAATCGAATGAATGCCGTGGCGAAATAATATATTAAAATCGTGTACGTGGGGGCGTATGATAATATTTTGAAATCGCCGCGATTAACGCGCGCGAGACTGCGCAACCCACTCGTTCGCAAAAAAAAAAAAAATACGAGTAAAAAAAAAAATAATAATAAAAATTCGTACACACGCGACGAGAATAATTTAACCGATTCCTCCTCCGTCGTAAACAGCGCACAGCAGCACGCGCGTGTAAAATATTATAATAATCTGTCGCAATATTTTACACGTGTAAAAAAAAAAAAATGCGTATCTCCGGACCACAGCGCCGGTTGCGGACACGGCCTGAACCGGTTGTCATAATATTATATTATTATTGCAGTGCCGAACTGGGACCTTTACCGGTTTTGATTTTACCGAAACGGATTGTTTGCCGAGCGGTCAATTCGGATTAAAGTGCCGTAAAACGTTTCAAAATTATTTTTATCTGAAAATTCAGAGGAACATTTTGGGCGCACAATACGTTTGGGTTTAACATTTATTTTCCGCTATACCGAGTTTGGGCAAAAATCAATACAACTACGTTTCGGGCGCATCATGTCCCTAAGAAAATAATACGTTTAGGTACGTCACGTTTTCTAACACACCTACTCTTTCGATTTTAATTTTTACACCGACGTTTAGAGAAAATAATCGAACCGAACTGAATATACAGTCAAACGATAATACTCGTATGTCTCCTTTGAAATTTCAATTCTCTATAGCAGGGGTCGGCAAGTAATTTCTATTGGAGTCCTAAAGATTAAAATAATAAATCAATGAGGTCCAGTGTTAAAAATCTTTGTCCGATCTATTTTTATAAGATAACATATATGCGTGGAGATTACTTTTACGCACTTCACTGCCTGGAGGAAATTTTATATGAAAATCTTTATGATGAGTACAGTTTCATAATGCCGTTTTAAATTTCCACTTTTAACAATAGCGACAGTTGAATTGCAAATCAAGCGGACTGGAATGGCTCCAACCCTTTCAGGTAATACAAAACAATATAGTTCTGTCCACTCATTCAAAAACTTTCTGTTTTCGCTGTCAATTTTACGTTTTTTACTGAACATTTTAAACGAATAATACGAAGAAATATTATTATAAAACGAAACACGCACTGTAGCCACCGGCGAATGTACACGAACTAATATATTATATACTATAAATTATTAAAGTAAATAACATAATCAAGTACAATGTGTTGAGGGGGTCCAGAGTTATGCCTTCCGCGGTCCGGATCCGGACCGCGGTCCGCCAGTTGCCGACCCATGCTCTATAAATTATATAATTAACATTTTGACAGATTTATGATCAGATAAAGATTATATAGGTTTCTAGTCGATGATGCGTTTTATCCGTATTTAATTTAATTTTAAATATATGTACCCAAATGTACCCGCAATAGTTTTGTAAATTCCAGCGGGCATACTTTTGAACGTGTCGTTGTACTCGATGTACCCAAACGTTGTGTACATTTGAACCCTACCGCGTTGCGTTTTGGGTAAATTTACCGGGCCGAACGAAATTCAATCACGTTGTTTGTATTACAGGGATTCGGTTAAAACCATGACACACACACACACACTATAAATACGTTACATTTGTCTAACGTTTTTCCGGAAATCCTCTGCGGTCTTGAACGGTTTCAAAAAAAAAATCCGTTTTTCCTCATCGTCGAGCCTCTGTCTTTTCGAAGCCTCGTCGGGCGAGCGAAAAAAGTTTCAGCCACTCCATTCCCTCCTCTTCCCCGAACGATCACTTGACTTTTGAATTTCTCGTGCGGTATATCATCGAACTGGATACACGGCCCTTAGACTCTCGTCGCAGAATCCCGGCGAGCGCGAGATGCTGTGTCAGAGACGTCTGCCCAGTGCAGAATAATAATAAATTAAATAATATACGCGGTCGCGGATAACTCGTTGAATAGAGCTGTGGCAGTGTAACACGCGCCGGGACAAGTGCAGCGTATGTGTATGAGGCGCGTAATCAAATAACGATTTACCGCACGCGCGTTTCGTCGGGTCTTCCGCGATCGTTGAAAATCATCGTTAACGGTTTTTTTCTTTCTTTCAGACGCAAACATCGTTTATTATTATCATTATTAGGCGAGTGAACCTCCTCTGAACCACCACTATCCGAGTAATCAGATGGGTACCTATTGTACAGCTGCAGAAGACACGCATAACGATAACTTTTCTTGTTCCAGTTGTCACTGTGGACGTGTCACTATACTCCCGAGTCAAAAAGACCATGGTCCCTGCAGGGACAACGATTTGCAAATGACGAGGAGATCCAGGAAGCTGTCGAATTACGACGAGGCTATAGAAAACAGTTGGTCTTCAACAACCTGTAGAAACAGGTCTTCAAAAATGTATTGACATCCACGGTGATTATTATGTGGAGAAATAATGACGTGTTCTCACATATATCACGTAGATTTCATTTAAATACACGCATTTTTCTATTTTTTTAACACGTGTTGTAACCTTATACTTTCTGGACGTCCCTCGTACACTGTCGTAACACTCGACCGGTGTGATTTGTGATTCCGACAGTAACGTTGTAATAATAATGTCGGGTAAAAAAATACGGTTTTACTGGGAACGTTTTAATTATTTCGATCGTGCACTATAATTCTCAATACACAGTCGAAGTGTAAGTCAAAATTAATAGTCGAAACGCGATTTGAAACGTTTCGAGAAAAGGCGAACGGTGCGTAGAACCGTACGAAAAGTGTCGAATATTGCGCAACAGTACGAAATTGCAGATTGTGTTGTACAAAGAATTGTCTTGTATTATTCAAATAAGTCTTGATTTTATCGAATTTTCATTTTTTTAAAAATTGTTCCAATAGTTATGTCCAATGCTGTCTGTATAGTAATATTATTTATCGTTGATTTCTGTAATACATAACATTTTTTTTCTTTTTATTCGTGTTCTTGAAACATATCAATTGAAAAACGTTATTTTATAAAAATTTTAATTTTTAATTAAAATTGTAGATACTCGAATTTAAAGCGTATCGTGCGTGCAGTACGAAAAACTTTTAACCTGTTAAAAAATTGATTTATTATAAATAAACGTTTTTTCGGTAAGAAAAAAAATTTAATAAAAAAAAATACATAAAGCGCGATCTGGTGGAGTAACGACGCCGGTGTGCGTACGCGTCGAAACGTACCGCTAGATGGAAGCACCACAGAAAATAATTGGACAATTTTGTCAATAGAGTGCGCCACAATTCGATGTACGAAAATCAAAAGTACATACAACAGTGTAATAGTACTATGTAGTTAATTTAAAAAGGAAACAATTTCACTGGTAAATAATTTATACTGTTGAAAATCTTTGTATAATATACTTAGATCACGGAAAAAAAAAGAGAAACGTGAATCCGAATCTTTTATAATATCTCATTGGCGAGGGCTCGAATTAAAATAACTTCGGTTTTATTCAGAGCAGCTCGAAAATCGATTCCGAATAAATATACTGCGCGTATTATGTCCTTTCAAAAGTTTTGAATTTTAAACACCGGATTTAAATTTTGTGTAATTTTCGGTTTTTTGTCGAATTTAGTTTTTATTTAAACCGTTATTTTATTTTGTACTTGTAAATTCAAAGTTTGGCTTATAGTTACGCGCTTAAACATTCGATTTTAAAAGCGGGAGTTTTTTTTTGATAAAATTTACGAACCGAGTAAAACAATATGGAAATCAAGGCATTTATATTCAAAATATATATATATAATATGTACGTTAAGGCTATTGCGGTAGATTTCTTTTTCGAAAACAATTTTTCCTTTAACAACATGCAATGCTATATAATAATAGATATTTCGAATAACATTCAAGACGTTTGTATAATATTTAATATTAATATAATAAAACACACTTTCACATTTCGTATTGGTTCAGTGTTTCTTATATAATATTATATTTTTTAGGTCCTGGTTAGAATACGTTCTCGAGTCTCCGTATAAACGGTCGTACTCTCTATTGATTTAAAAAATAAAAAAACCCCTTTAATCGAGTCTAAACGCTACACAAACGTATATAAACGACATTCGATTATTTTCATAATTATTTGACGGGAATTTATATTTTATATTTTATTTATATTTACGGATATTATATTGTACAGATTTATATTAACCCATATTTGTTCATATTTTTTTCAAATATAAATAACAATTTTCCCTATTATTTTTCTCTCAAAAAAATTATTAATTAAATAACATGAAAATATTTATATTTTATATTTCATATCAATATTTTATATTTTATTTATATTTATATTATATATGTTTGTGAATTTTGATTTTTTTTGCCAATAATATATCACGCGCGTATACAAATAATATGTTAATTCTCGTGCGGATTCATATTCCTTTCCTACTGCGGTCCTTAAGGATTCAACTCTCGCACATTACTACGTACCTATATATACCGCGCGTATTATGCGATTAAAAATTAAATTATTCCACAAATCCCGTATAGAAGTTATTCGACACCTAACTCGATACATAACCCGTTTTTACACGCGTATAATAATATACAGAGCCCCGAGACATTATAATGATATTATATTCTCAAACAAGTGAGCGGCGGCATGAGCGATTACCGCGCGCGGTAAAAGTTTTCGGACTCGTTGCAATAAATTTGTTCGAATTATTAATCGTGCAAAAAATAATAATAAACGTATCGGGTTACAAATTATGTAAATACGACGCGAAATTAAACGTTTAAAAATTACATATATATATATTATAAAAAAAATTATATTTTTGTACGCGAGCTTTAAATAAAGAATTTGCAAGAGGTTTAGGGACGGCAAACATTTTTTTTTTTTTTTTTTTAATATGAATTGATTGTGTCTGAGTTACGATTTCTATTTGTGTAACTATGCACCACTCACGAATGCAATTTATAACATATTGCATTTATTTACAATGTTTTTAGAGCGATTTTAATGGTTTAATTCTCTATAGGTTTTTCAAATCAAAAAAAAAATGTTCAAATTGTTGTTTTATATATTTAATTAACTCGTCTACGGAAATCTTTCGTAAGCCGCATTTCTAAACTAAACACTAACCTACGCGCGTATTATAAAGTTTAATGAGTATAAGCGTGTTATAAAGCGTATGATCTGAACTTCGTCAAGCCCGTGTAGACTTATAATTAATCGATTACTATTTAACAACACTTACGTAATACGCTTCTGTAATAATCAACCGCTTAATACACTGTACTGGTTTCTAAAATAACGAAGATGTATTTATTCGATATTTGGAATTCAAGTATAGCTGGAACGAAAGCCACAGACGGAATGAAAGAAATTTCAGTGTTCTTCTAATCGAACGATTAGTTTCCTGCAGTACGGCGTGTCAAAACGTTAGAAAGAATTAAGTGAGTAAAAATAGTGCGGTTTTTTTTATTATGTGTCCTGTGGTTTGAGCGTACGTCATACGACCGATTTCTTCCTTACACGAAGTACAAAAAAACGAACTGAATATATTAGTTAGTTAAAACCCCCTTCCCCCGAAAAAAATGTAAAAGTTTCTTTATAAAATACAATCGTTTTTATTAATAAAAGTATACGAAGAGTATTATATCGTTCACTTTAACTATTAAAGGAAGGTTGTTATAATAATGGGTTATCCGATTCTAAATATTTTGATATCTCCTGCTCCCACGTATTATAACATTAGTAATTATTACGCCACTGCAGCGGGATCCGCGCGCTCCGAGTCTATTCGAATTCTATCGCATTCGAAAGCGTTTATTATTATCGTATTAAACATTGCGAAATTTCAATAAACACATGTTAAAATATTAATAATAATATTGGCCGAACGCGTATCGATGACACTTTGCGTTATACTACAAAAATATATCGCGATCGTTATAGTGCGCCGAACATTACATATACTCATATATACTTGTCGTCGCGCGTAATTAATTTAACAGAACGATGCGATTTCAGTGTAACAACAATAATTTCGGTATTGCGAAATAATAAAAACGGGCGAAAGTAGACTTTTTTTTTTTTTTGAAACGCTAGCGATCAAAGAGTATTTTAAAACATTCTTCGGAAAGGGGAACGCGCGTGAGTACAGAGCGATTATTTCGGACACGTCGCCGGTGCGAATGGTGAACGGAAAAAAAAAAGAGTCCATAAACGAGTCGCGCGTTAATATAAGCGCAGGAATTTAAATTTTCGTCGGTTAAAAATTCGGTATTCGTACTTCGTTTCTCGTCCAAATACGTACTCGGGGCCGGAATATTTGGCCGAAAAGTTCTAAAACACTGCGAACGCGTCGATATTCCGGTCTTCGATCAATTCTAATAGAAACGCAGTTTTTAATTTTAATCAAACGATATGTGGTATTAAAAATTACACTGCGGGGACTAGTTCATTTAATATTTTTTCAAAAAATTGAAATTCACGAACGCTTTGAAATTTTTTTTTTTTTTAAACTATATAATCGAATGATTTTACTTAAAATATGAAATATAACGCGCAGTATTTTATAGTTTATATAATAATCCTTAAATTATACTATGAAAACCGTCAGTGGCGCGTAGACACGATTTTTTTCTGGGGAGATCGAGGAAACCGATTCGATGAAATTTCAAATTCTCGACTTTCGACTGAGGGACTCGTAATCGTGTGGGCCGCGGGGACGCGCCTACTCTGCTCCTCTTCCTTTAGACTTGACAGCACTCTATTTTTGACATATCGAACGAGTTCTTTCGTACATATATTTCCATTTTTTTTTTCCTAAACTATTAATTAAATCGAGTTTTTCGATTTTTTTTTCAAATACACTACCACCCACGCGTATTTTTTATGTTTTCCGTTTTTTTTTTTTAAATACGAATAATAAAAATCGTTTAAAACACTATTTGTAACCTAGTAAACGGTTACTGCGGTTTTCTAATTGCGGTAGCGAGCCGACGTTTTGCGATTGTGTCGAACGTCAAATTTATATTATATATACGACGGGCTATAGTCTTAAGTGTATACAAAAAAAAAATCTTTTATTTTTCATTTTCAACACGCCGAATTCGAAAACTGTAAAAGTTATTTTATAAAAAAATATTTAAATAGAACGTTTATATATACTCGTAAGTGCAGCGTGTGTGCGTAAATATTTAAATATTGTAATAATAAAATATTATCATATTATTTAATAAAATAATAAATATTGTAGATTTCTATTCGCAGGGGAGAATTGTCGAATTTTTTCCTTTCGACTTACTAAAAAAAAAAAAACGCTCTTTTTCGAACGAACATTTTCTCTCGATGTGTGCGCACCGTACGTCACCGTACGCTCGATACAAAAAAAAAAAATCTAATGAAACGGCCGGTTTTAGGTACATTATATACGGGTTATGATTGCGGGTTGTAGTAGTGAGACCTCGTGCAGGCGGTTAGAGAGATCCACAAAAATGATAGGTAAATATATAATAACAATAATAATGTACGAAAAGCGCGAAAACGCCGCGCGTCGAAATAATATTTAAAAAAAAAAAGTGGGACGGAACAAGAGAATTAAAAAAAACCGTATTTTATATTCTTTTTCGGTCAACTCTTTAATCATAGGGTTCTCTTCTGACGGCTGTTACCCCGGTTTAAATGCCTCCTCGCACCGACTGCGAATACCTGCTGATGGTGCGTGGTCCATATAGCGCGCTTTCTTGTTCTTATCACGCGGTATATGTATATACGCAGGTACACCTGCAACGAGTCTATATAGATATATATTTTTTATTATTATTATTTCTTTTTCGGATCTGCCGTCGTCGACCGCGGGGCGGAGACCGCGGAGACCGCGCGGAGATCGGTTTTTTTTTATTTTTCTTACTGCAGACATCATATACCTTTCGCAATATCGTTTTACTTTATTATTATTATTTATTTTCGTTGTAAATATATAATATTCGCGCAGACTCCGTACTCCGCGCTATATTCGAGATATAATTATTATTATTATATTTATTATATTACACGCTCGTATAATATGGTTTTATTTTTTATGTACACACACACACACACACACAAAGCGTGTGTAACGAAGTGGTTAAAAAAATATAGCGACGCGGCAGAACTATATGGACCGCGCGGGTTACAGACCGTTCCGCGGAGTCGATTACGTTTCAACGTCCCCAGTGACCGCTTTTTTTTTTCCTACAACGAAAACCTATAAAATCAAAGAGTACACTCACGCGTATTCGCTATTTTTTCGTGATGGTAATAAAAAACAAACCGAAATAGAAAATCGAAAAACGTTTTTTTTTTTTTCCGAAAATTATAAAAGTTAATATTATTATATATTTGAACGAGTCGACGGGGAGGAGGGGAATCCTTTCTAACGTTCGTCTTCTTTTGTCTTATTTCGCGACCGCGGTCTCCCGTTGCAGAGACGGGACAGGACGTAAACAAATAAACGTCCGTCCGGAAAATGGACCGAATGTTTAAAACCAATTTTTCCTTCGCGAATCTCTCTATACCGTATAAAACGCTATACTACAGGATATATCGTACACTGCAAGTCCGGTCGTTGTCAAAATTAGTCTATACTTTTTATTTTTTTAAATATAAATAAGTATTTCGTTTTGACATAATATCTCGTGTTTATTTGTAGCGAAACTACGGCGCGTCGGACAAATTTCAATGGTACGCACAAAAAAAAAAATTACAGTTCATCAAAATATTTATATACATAAAAAAAAAAATATTTAAAAAATTTTCAAAAGTATATAATGGAAATTTACGCCGGGCTTCATTAAATCGCTATAAATATCGTGTATGAATTACAAATTGTCGAATATTATTGTAATAAGAGAAAATCGACCGATTCCCGGAACTATTAATGTCTAATATAATAATAATAATTTTCCAAAAAAAATTTTTTTTTTCTCGAACTGTCCTATATCGTTTTATTTAACCGTCACAATAAACTACAATACGTTTTGAAAGCAATATTAGCAATATAATAATCGACGCGTCTTTTTTTTCAGATCTCCATATTGTACAACAATTTAAACTTGTATTATTTGCGCTTTAAACGATATTTCGTCTAAAAAGGTGGGTAGGGAAATATCCTTGCTGCGTTTCCTGCGCGCGATACGACGGCTGACACTTACCCACGGAGCTGCGCAATCGGTGCCCGAAGACAGCGGCTGAAAAGCCGGCACGCACCTGAAAGTCATGTCAATCTCGCGGTCGACGACGGCTCGTCGTCCGTACTCGACGCGTTCGTGTATCGTGTGTGATTGGGTTCGACTTTCGGTCACAAATTACCTGCAGGAAAACAAAAAGGAATAACGTTAAAATCGATTTTATTATTTTTTTTTTACGGAAATAAAACGTTCGTTTTAAAAATCCGTTCGTAACGGCGATAACGTTCGACGGTTTATTCTCGCAATTTTTTAATTTTATTTTTTAAGAACGCGATAAAATCCGCCGAAAAGCAGTTATCGCAGAAATGATAATATAATTTGGAATTTTCGATGTGTAAACACCAGCTATTACGGCGGTACGAGGGCGAATCTCGCGGGAAATGGGACGGAAATGTGTAAGCCGTTGTCGTGACAATAACTGTAATAACAATATTTATTAATATTAATTAATTTACACGCGAAATTATAAATTGCGCGTGATGTGTAAGCTGCTGTTGTCATGACGACTAATAATAATATTTATTATGGAAATTACTTTGAATAAAGATACCGCCGATATTCACAAATCCCATATTCACAATTCCGTTCCATTTTTACCGCTCACGCGTCGTTTACACGTCGTGGATGTCTCTCAGTACTAGCAGACTCGTTTTTTTTTTTTATTATAATTTTCCCTTTTGTAAATTCTAATAAATACGCGTGGTCGAAATAACCGAGTTCCGCTATGCACGCGAGTAATTGATTGATTTATTACGCTACAATAAAAAAAAAAATTTCAATATAAAATCGTTTATTGTAGCTGATACGACGCAGTACGAACTGAAAGTCGCAAAGAGAAATTTCTCGAATATCGAAATCACGATCGTCGTCGTTCTCACTTCAACGACAATATAAATATTTATCGAGACGTATTCGCTCGCAGTTGGAAAATTGTTTTTTTTTTCGCAACCGATTAACGTTATATTATGCGTGTAATCAGTAGCGTGCCCAGGAATTTTCAGTGGAGGGGGATGTTATAAGTAATAATAATAATAATACATTTTAACAAATTGTCACGGTAATACCAAAAACTCAAATGTTTATGTTTCAAGCTCTCCAAAATCGTTTCTGACTTATAATTGTGTACATTTGTAAATTGTTCTATAATCAAAGTGAATTTAAATTATAACACACTAATACCAAGTTGTTCAATTAACATAACATACGTTGTGTATAGTAAATGTTTATTGTCATAAGTAATAACTTTTTTCTAATAACTAATAAAAAGTATTAAGTAATGACTCTAAAACAGCTCTTATATCTAATAAGTTGTTTTCTGTAGGTCGGCAAAAAAGACAATGGGGGGGGGGATATAACCCCTAACCTCCCCCCCCCCTGAGCACGCCACTGCGTGTAATTACGTTTCACTTCGACGCGACACGAACAACTTGCGGACGAGTCGTTTTATAAAAAAATATTATATGCGACGCCCTTCTGCACTGTTGCTCTCCCCTCGAACACGCTCCTCTACACACGTATATTATGCGTGTAAAACACGAGTACACCTACCTATACGCGATGCCGTCGAAACCCTTTCTGTCGGTGCGTTTATAATCGCATCGTTATATCATAACGCGAAAACCGCGCTGGTACGCAGAGCCGAGAAATAATAATAATAATTTCGCGCTTTCCAAAACGCACACACCGATTCGCACGAAATGGCGTAGAGCGAACATCATATTATAATAAATCGATCTGTCGGTCTGGGGGAGGAATTCATTTACTATTATAAACGGTTTTTCAAACGTATATATTACCGCGCGAAAACGATAATAATTAATATTTATGACGTGACCGCGATTGTGAATAAAACAAAAAATTTTGTCCGTTTCCGATTTTCAGACACCGTATTATATATTAATATTTCGACGGAAATACTATATAATATAATAGTCGATAGTGTTATAATGTTTTCGACGGCCATTCGGTTATTAGTTCTCGCGCGATCGCAGCCGAGTAACGGGGTTCTTAAAATCAGAACGTAATTCGACCAGTGACGGAAACTAGAGTTTACTAGGACAAGAAAGAAAATTTGGAATCCATACTTTTGATTTCGGCGCGTTATCGACGATTTGTTTATAAGACGAGTGTACAAAAAAAATATATATAAAAAAGCCAATATAATACAGTAAAGCCGAATAACGCTGTTTGAACGCGCTAATTTCAAGGTACTACCCGCAGTCGGATTTGAAAAATTCTTTTTGCATTTGATAGCCCGCGCGCGATCGTCGAGAAAGGTTTATGTAGGCTATCCAAAATCGCTCTACTAGCTCAAGGAGCCGAGCGAAATTTGAATCGTAAATGAGATGGTGGCATTTCTTATACGGGCCGGAGAAGTGCACGGGTATAAATTATTTATGTCCTATATACGCAATATAGGCTTAAAAAAAATTATTTTTTTTGATTACAACACCTTAAAGCTTTTTATCTAAAGACACGATCCGTACGCGCGTATACGCTTCAATAAATAATAATAAAGTATGTTATTATTAAGGTTTCGAATTTCGGTACGTAACAACATTCATTTTTTCTTTACATACGCGTGTATATTTATTTATATCAATTTTTTTTTCTCCCTACGTAACAAACGTATAACAGCGATATAAAAAACGTCCTTATTATTGCCGCTTGGGGGAGGGGGGCTATTGCCCTATATATATATATATATATATATATTAGTAATTCGGATTTCGCGTTAGCTCGCGGTATATATATATACTACAGCAGAAGAGTATATTGATATTTTAAAATAAGCTGAAAAAAAAAAGTAGTAATATTGGAGAAATAATCGACGACCGTCTGACGTCGAGAAAAACGAGAGACGCGTTATATTTTTACGATGCTGCGCGCTGCAGGTGCGCCAAGGATGCTGGAGCAGAGACGAGAAAAACGCGCGGATGAGACGAGCACACAATTTTTCTTTGTGCTCGCATCTAATATTAAACATTTGACCGATCGCGCGCGCGTTTTTATAAACATTATATCGCGTATTCGTTTATTTAAATTCTCCTACATACTTATTATTATTTTTATTTTTTTTTTTTATTATAATTAACGCGCGTACGTGTGCTCGGCACCGAATTACGCGCGCGCGCGCGTGTTGTCCGAGGGCCGGACCGATAGTGGTACGTACATATACGCTGCTCAGTACTTAATAATAAATCGGTCGTGTATTATAATAATATGTAAAAAAAAAAAAAAAAAAAACGCGTATGGAGAAGTATACATTTTATAATTGCTCGTTACACGAGCATTTCTGGAATTCAGCTCTCCGCGCGCACCGCGGTAGCCGCCCGGGCGATCGACGTATAATAATAATAATAATAATTTTTTACCCTCTCTCTCTCTCTCTCTACACACATACACATGTATAATACGAGAGTTATTATTATTATTATTAATTTTTTTCTTCTTCTTTTACGCGTACGGACAATTTCGGCTGACTGTCCGCCGCATTCCAGACGGCGGCGGCGGTGGCGGGGGCAATAGGGAGAAGACATATTATATCCGAACAGGTATATACACACACGTATACGTATAATAATATTATATCGTTTTAATAACGCGCCCGCGTTCCAAATTAAAATATTGTATATAATATATACACGCGTTTTCTTGTACTGCAGGTACCGAAGATAATATGTAAGTTTCAGTAAACTATATAAAAAAAAAAAAAAGCAATAATAACTCATTACAATATAAATCGCCTTTCTTATTCTCCTCTGTATACGTATAACATTAATTCGGGATCGGGACTCGGAGGAGTACATAATATTATAGGTAGGATTTCAAATGCAAAGTGCATTCTTTTTTTTCTGGTACGGTCTCAGACAATATCCTTTCCAAGCGCGTAATTCGTTTCGCGTAACGGGCAGTCCGACGGTGAAAAAACTCTTATTTTGCATTTTTTTTGATGTTTTTCTTTTCGTTTTTACGACATTTTTCGGTCATTTCGTTCGGTTTAAACGCATATTTGCAGTACATTACACGTCATATCTCTCGGACAACGTAGACGATCGTCGGCGTTTGAAAATATCGAACGGCAAATAATCTTTCGACGCTGCAATGGTACCGAAATTTTAAAGGTAATATAGTTTAACGTCATTTTATATTACGACGGTACGTTTGGAATGATCAACGCGGCTCCTGTCAATATACCGTCATCAGCAGTCACGAAAATTATAGATTTAATCGATTTTTTTTTTTCCCGTGATAAAATAAATTATTCACTAAAACGATAGATTTTTATACACGATTTTTAGGTCATTTTTAAGGGCGTTTTTGTGATAAAATGCATTTTTGGCTATTTGTTTTTTGGAAACGTTTTTCGATGGTTTTTAGTGCGTTTCAAATCCGGGCCCTTATAATAAACTACGAGAATTTGTTTTACGTCGGAGCGTATATATAAAATTCATATATTTCTTAAAACGTTTTTAGCGCTATTTTTTTTTTAAATTTCTAATGTACGCGTTAAATTTAAATTATTGTTCACGTGTATTTCGTCGTAACCGCGGAAGAAAAAGGCGAGCGAGGAGTGTTTTTTTTTTTGCGCGCGCGCGTTTTTGACACGGATATGCATGGGATCATTCCGAAAATTTGTCCGACACCGAGAACGAACGAAACCGTTGCTATTTTGACATTCCTATATATGTCGACTTTATTCAGTTACCGATGTGTCTGCACGTGGCTTTTGATTTTTTTTTTTTTTTAAAGATTTTTCGGTCGTATTATATTATATTTTATACATATATTAATAATAATATTCGTACGCGTGTAATATTTTGAATTGTACATTTTTTTTTCTTTCTATACCTATATACGCGAACGCGATTCGAACTCATCAAACGAATGAAAAAAAAATAATAAACGAAAGAAAAAAAAATCGGTATTTTTATAGCCGGTCAGGTTAGACGTTAGAACGTTTATACAGGAGATTATCATTCGCTCTGGATCCGCAGTGCGGCGCGATTATTATGTTAACTCGTTTTTTTTTCGAAATTCCAAACGTCGCATACGAACGCGCCACGCCCGCAATCCTCGTGATAATATTATATTTAATATACATACATTTATTTTTAATTTTCCACCCGATACACAGACACACCGCGATAAAAAAAAAATTATACAGATTATGACGGGCGCACGCGCTCGTTTCCGATGTCTGTAAAATAAACACATGCTTTAAAGTCGCCTGCAGCAGCCACGCTATAAGGCGTGTAAAACTTTTGATAAAAAAAATATATTACACGAGTTTCGTCAAGCGGAAGTAACGGAAAAAACTATACAGTAGAGTCCGATATTTCGATGGAAAATTCGGAGAATAATATGTCTTTTTTTTTTTTTTTTTTCGTACCTCGTTCTAAAGGGCCGTAAATTTAAAAGACGCGGTTTTTGGTTTTCGCGAAATTGTTGGAAATCAGAAAAGTCAATGCGTACTCATAAAGAAATCGTTGGAAAAAAAAATCTGCTTCCTTTCCTCGCAGACACATAACCTGCAGACACAGGAAACACAAAGTATACGAATAAAAATTCTCAAGCACAAGGGTGGCGGTGGCGATGACGAAGAATCATGAGACTATATAACTGACGACCGAATTGCAACGAAACGACGTTGAATTATTTTTAATATTTGAGTTTTATAATTTCAATTTTATTTTACTCGTTATTTATTAAACATTTTTACACACATACACTTTCATAATGTATAAATAATTATACAAAGCTCGATTATTACGGTATTATTAACACGATTTTAAACCGCTTGACCGTTCGTTCGCAGAAACGTTTTTTTTTTTTTAACAAACCGACATTGTGACACGTGTCTGTCAAAAACAAAACAAAAATTTGTTACCGCGGTTCGTTAGTTTTTCTGTTACGCAATTCAAATTATGTTGCGGACAGACGAACAAAACCGTTTCGACGCGCTATTAACAACACACTATATACATTGCGTATAAAACAATATAGTGTAATCGTTTTCAAAATAATTACATATAATATATATATATATATGTATACTATAGTAATTACAAATAGTTACGCGATTTATGATTTTCTCTTCTTTCGGTTCACCAAAAATATCTACAGTCTGTTCGCACAGCCCGAATATACGCGCGTATACACACAAAATGTACAGGTGGTAACGTTTCGAAACAAAATCAACTAATAAAAACGTTAATTTAAAAAAAAAAACGATTTTTTTTCGCGTTTTACGATTTCGAATTGGCTTTTGTTTCTTCGTCGTAACCACGCAGATATACAAAAAAAAAAATGTGTTCAAACGAAGCTGTGGCGCACGCGGAACAGCTATGTATGAGAAATGTGAGGCAGGTGATCGACGACGACGCGCTATAAATCATTGGAACTCGTATATAGCGAAAGCACTTAAAATTTACGCCGCGATTAATATTCGCGTCAATTAATGAAAGAATGAAAAACGAGTCGTGTTTATATAATATCGCGAGTTTCAGCGCTGAGCCAAACTGATCTCTACGCGATTAAAAACGAGTACCGCTACATATATATATATACGAACAATAACCGTACAACGTGTATTCGAAGAGCGAAGGCGAGAAATCAAATCATATCCGATACTCTCGAAGCGGATTTTCGAAAAATTTTTGTTTTTTTTTTTTTAAAACCGTATCTGCTTTTATCTCGTCACCGATGCCCGAAAATTAGGACGTGAAACGCGCGTTCCAATAAAGACAAAAAAAATAGTTTTATATAAAACTAGCTTTTCCCCGGTAACAAACGACCCGAAAAGGATTTCTGTTCTTTTTTTCCGCTCACGCAGCACTTCGGGTGTGGAGAATTCGGACGCGTTTTTCCTATACGGGACGCGCAGTTTATTATCCCGAGGGATATACACAAATAAATATATACACATCTTATGTATATAGTCGGTAGAATATAAAAAGTCCAATTACGTTTGAATTGTATTCAATAATATATTTGTGTGTGTGGATTCCATGTAGGTATATAGTCGGTAATTTGTTTGCAACGTTTTTCTCGGTATATAATATTCCGTGTTGTGCTATATTAATTCAATAAACAACTCGAAAATTCGAAAAAAAAAACTATTTTTAAGCGCAAAAAAAAAAAAAAAAAATCGAAAAAAAATGTCTCACCGAATTCATTATATCCGCGAGTATATATTTATTAACGAATATTGCGCCGAAGCTCTCCGCTCGTTTTATCGAACGGCAATGAGAGATTGTTCCGAAAATTTATAACATAAAAAAAAAAAACTCTTAATAACTATAATATCATCCGTATAGAATAATATTCGCAACCGCGTTTCAATATAATAAAATCAATTGGCGGCCGTAAAAAATACCGTAAAAAAAAAAAAAAATTCGGCGTAAAATACGTTTTTTTTTTACCGCGCCTGTTATGTACCACCACCGCGAAGAGATCGTGTACAGTTCGGAACGGATAGGGCGGATTTTTTTTTTTAAGGAGGTTTTAAACAGGTTAAATACAACGGCGATTATTATTATTATTATTATTACGATTCGAGAGATAGATAGATGGACCGACACGGATAACAAAGATAATATAATACACCGTATACGGCACTTCTAATAAGGATCTGCAGCGATACAGGCCCCCGCGATTATAGGTCTCGCTTTCGGGTTGCGGAGCAGCGCGCGCGCGCGCGCGATCGACTCGCGATATACCCTCCTCGTCGTTTCCTCACAGTCTTAGGTCCGCGGTTGGGCGTGTCCGACACACACACACACACACACACACTATATATTATAAAATATATTACGTTATAAAGGTACCCAGAGTTGGGGCTCCAGAGTGCTAATTATTGTTTGTACGTATATATCGTTACGGACGAGAGTCGTTTTAATAAAACGTGTACGCCGAGCGCGTTTCTCGTTTCGAGTTATTCGTCTTCTTTTATTTTTATTTTTTTTTTTTTTTTTACTAGTCAGCTGCGAGAATATCTGTTGTGTCTGTGCGCGCGTACGAACGCGCGGACGTCGTTGCGAGAAACTCGTTTTTTTTCCTCTTCACTCCCACGAAAAAAAAATTTTTCTCCAACACGATTTTAAGCTCTAGCAGAATTTTTTTTCGTTTTATCGGACGAGTCGGGAGGAGGAGGAGGAGGAAGAGAAAATATGCGCTCGACGACGTTTTATGCGAGGAACCGGCGAACAAGTAAACGCGCGCGTGTAAAACGCGCTTTCCGATTCGGGCGTATAAAACCGATGCGAGTGTCATTATTAATTGGTGAGAGAACGGTTTCTTCGACTCGAATTTTCAGAGTGAATATAAATGCTCAACGACTATTTAAGTTTTTTTTTGGGGGGGAGGAAAATTACAAATTGTCGACGTGCATACGAAAATAATCACTAATAATAAATCGATAATAAATAACGATTTTACGATTATTACAAGTGCACGAACGTACGAGTGTTCTTTGAGAAGGTACTACTACGGCAGTGTCGCGTTCAACGCGTTGCTCCTCGTTTTGTGTGCGCGGTGTACGCAAAACACACGCGCCAGTGATCGTACGAATAACCTACAATGTTGTAACATGCAGGGGCGCATTAAGAATCAATATTCAGGGATGGGAGGGGGGGGGGCAAATATAATTTGCCGCCCCTAAATTTACAGTACAGATTAAAATTCCAACAGACTAAAACATATAATTCCAAATGTCCGTGATCAGTGTGCCGCCCTTTGCCCCCACCCTTTGCCCCCACTTAATGCGCCCCTGGTAATATGAACTGTTCGTGCGCAACGAGTCCATTCTGAGGCGAACTTTTCGTCGCCTCTGCAGCGATGCCGAAAACAGGGTTGCACCGTAAAACGTTTTACAAAACGAAATTACCGAGTACGTATAGGTAATTGTCGCCAAAAATACGGTTAGAACCGCAACGGTATCGAATCGAATTGAAGCGAATTCGATCGCGTTGACGAATAACGGACGGAGGATTCGGGTCGCAGGACTCGCAAAGGTTACAACGAACCGCAAACGGATTTCCGACGAGCACGGGCCAGGTGGCCGGGCGTCGAAAGACCTTCCGGCCTCGTCGGCGATCTTTACAGCCGTTCTCAGGGCTACCTAACTGACGGACGTGGATGTCAAAAAAAAAAACACGGAGGAAAAACAAAAATACAAGACTATCTGCGGAGACGATGCGATACTGACGGTGGTGGTGGTGGTGGAAGATTGACTTCGAGATAGCTCGAACCATTGTCGAAGGCCCGGCTCGAGCTGATATTTCGTGTAAAACGTTTCACCGCGTGGATCGGCCTGACAATAGACACAAGAGATCCGCGTAAGTACCGAATAGAGAAACAATAGCCGCCAAAAAAAAATAAACGGTATCGACTTGTATTACGTCACGTCGATCACCACAATGAAATCGGCAAAAGTCGTTGGCACACGTCGAACGAGTGCGGCTGGCAACCGGCTGACACA
Source organism: Slavum lentiscoides (assembly GCA_032441835.1). Lineage (NCBI taxonomy): Eukaryota > Metazoa > Arthropoda > Insecta > Hemiptera > Aphididae > Slavum > Slavum lentiscoides. The sequence continues at coordinate 2,891,523 of CM063716.1, forward strand.
CCGGTATTGGCGATCCAGTGTTAATAACGTCTGTAGACGTCCACGTCCAGCAAGTCTCTGCACTCTGCACCGGTTTCGCCCGTCCGTCAACGCCGGCCTGTAATTTTTACACCGCGGAAATCTCGACTCGCACGATACCGTGGAGTGGAGGAGCCCGTGTGAAATTAAAAAAAAAAAAAAAAGGTGCAGCGTACAAGGGGTTTTTTTTTATTATTAAAACTGTGTGTTTATATCGTGCCACTCGAATCGATCGCGTGATGCGCAACAAATAAATCGACAAAAAAAACGATACGCCAAAAAACGCTGTAGGTATATATTGTCGTTCGAGGGAATAATGGAAAAGCGAATGTAAGGCTTATTGAAAATCGTAAAACACACGCGTCTCCCAACCGCGGTATATACCGTTCCCGGACCCGGTGGTATATATAAATATACGCGTATCACACAATATATAAATATTATATATACGCGGATACCCCCGTACAGCGCGCACTAAAATAATATCGTCTACACAGGTGTAGAAAAACCGTGTTGTTCCCAATCCGTGTGGATAGAATTATATGACTCGGTCCTAGTCGTGCGCGTATATATATATATATCATAACGCTTATGACTTTTTAATGATTGTTTTGTCCGAAAACGCGTGTATACCGCGTATAAATATAATAAACAATATAACAATATAATAACACGGTATCCGCGACGAGCCACTCTATCAGCGTGTAATATGTGCGAGCCAGCGAGCGCACACTGTATTATTATAATATGTTTTATATACTATTTTCTTCATTTTTTTTCCCCCTCCCTCATCGCGTCTATACTGCACACAGACGTGTACGACATGCGCCCCCTCCCCTGCACCACATACTGGTATATTATAACACACGGCGTAGGTATACTACAAACGAGAACGATTATTATTAAATAAAAATATTGTAAAAACGTTTTTTTTTTTTTTCCAATACGAAGGATACGCCGGTATATTGTCGATGTCGGTGTTTGGATAAAAAAAAAAAATCGGTAAACGGTCCGACTACGGAAAATGATACGGCAACGAATCGCTTGTACTGCACGCCTCCCGTATAACTCTCGTGTGTGCAAATAAAGAAAGATTTTTGAAAAAAGAAAATTTTTTTTTTTTTATAACATATATCTGCTAAGATTTTTATTTCGCCTCGTTTTGTTTTCAATGTTTTCGCAGATTTCGTTTCTTTTTTTTTTTGGGGGAGGCAATTTTACTTAATTTTTGCCGGCATTTTTTTTTTCATGGAACACGAAACGAAAAATCAGCCATGTTTTATTAGATTTTTTTTTTTTTAAATTATTTACCAGGATTTTTTTTTTTTTAAATATCACTAAACGATCGAATAACCCGCGCGTGTATCATTGCAACGTATTTATTTCGAACGTTTCAACGGGTCATTAAAATCCGAAAAATAAAAAAATTCCCGAGACGTTATATTGCGTTCTGGCTCGTGATAAATGATATTAATAATAAAAAAGAAATCACTCTGTACGCGCACGTAGATATATATGTGTGTGTATACACCGCGAGTGATAATTATAATAATGTAATAGAATGTAATTTTACGCGATCTATGGGCGCTGTTTTTGTTTTTTCTAACAACAGCGATTAATGTGCAAGCCATATATATTATATGCGCGGCAGAGAGAGAAAGAGCACTGCAGGTGTAAAAGGATTGGAAAAAAATGTTTAGACGAGAACTCCTAGAGAATATCATTATTATTATTATTATTATTATTATTATATGTATTATTCGTATACTGTAGTGAACTCGGTTATTTATTTATTCGTTTTTTTTTTTTACTATAACGTTTTACACGGTCGTCGTGTTTTTTTCACGGGTATTGAATTAAAAAAAAAAAAATAAACAAAACGCTGCTCGTTAAATATAATATGCGGCCCGGTATAGGCCAACAACGAAGTGTGTATATAGGAACGATGGCGAAAATGACGTCGTTACGAAACGTACTCGTATAAATTAAGAACATGTATACGAACGAGACGACAAGACGCGATAGGAGTTTTGAACAGGCGGATTTTATGCAATTTTCAAGAAAACGTTTTTTTATGAAATGTATTTACAATATTATTTTTTAAGAAAAATATTTGATTAAAAAAAAAAAAATCCAGTCCCGTTTCGGCATATCATTTTTTTTTTTTTGTTACTTATTCACGACATTTACAAGAAAACTCTTTTGCCCGATAAAAGATTTACTTCGAATCCTATTCAGCGGTGTATAGGGTTTCAAAATTTTTTTCTATATTATGTACTTTTCACTACACGAGATATCGATGAGTTGACGTATCGAAATAATAAGTTATTTCACTAATATTGTATACGAATAATTGCCAAACGATTACTGTTTAATGTCTCTGCGCTTACTATGCGCTTCAAAAAAAAAAAAATTAAAAATTAATTAAAATTCGAGTTTCTGCTCGCGTAATTTCATTAATCGAAAAAATTCGAATTAATTAAAAAAAAAAAAAAAACGTTTCGACTATACAGCACGACAAATGAATGAAAAAATCACGATGAAAAGTTTAAATTTTAAATAAACCAGTGCGCGTCTACAAATATACACATATTAAAATGAATTTGGACGTGTATAGATTATTATTATATCGATATCACGCATATATTATCATATACAGAAACAAATATCGTAATATGTATTGAAATGCGCGAGAAACGAATAAATTTAAAAAAACATTTTAACTTTTTAATTACTTTTTTTTAACGTATTCTGTAGGATTTGAAATTTCTGTTTATTAAAAAAAAAAAAAAATCGAAAACTCCGATATAACATATAAATATAGATTTTTCTCTGGAAGCCTGCAGACCGTTATGCGATTCAGTCGTTTTTATTCGCAAAACAACATGATAGCGTGAAATAAACAATTATCATTGCCCGTTTTAAATGAGTAGACCGGTGTATTGACTGTATCATCGTCTATAACTCGTAAACGTCGTATTTTCATCATTATTAATATATCATCGATGATCGATTAAATTTTGCGTGGAATTTGATGATTCTCAAGCCGAAAACGTATTTGCGAATATTTCAGAAGTTATCCGTAGACGAGTGTCGCCGCGGGAGATGATTATTAGGTGTAAGATGTGTCCTCGGTCGTCTCGCGGTGGAAAACTGCAACTCACCAATTAGTGACGAGCAGCAAATTGTGAAGGCGACGTTTACTTTCCCCCAAAAAAACAACGAGTACCGCGTAGAAGTTCTTATTGAATCTCCTACTGAGAGATTTTATGTCTTTTCACGTTTAAAACACCTGCAGATTCGTGGCGTTGACAGATGGACCGAAAGTCGCGCCTGCAAGGTGACAGCACCCGCTCGTTTTTCGAACTCAATTCGGAATTTCTCAGACGAGCACTCGGATTTCACCGAGTTCTTCAAGCCCTGTACTCACGTGCAGCCATATTACGTCCGTGCGAATCCGGTTCAATAAATATAACGACGTACACACACAAACGGTTGGCGTGCTTGTAGGTTTTATAGTAAGACCACATAGACACGTGGAATACGCTTTCGTTAAAACGTTATTAATTACAGTATTAATCGATGGCGGGTAATTTGCAACGAAACGAGCGAAAACGATTAGTCGAGAGTCCTCGGAGTTATTCCAAAAAACACGTTGCACGTATGTAACGCACGCGATGCTCTAGTAATTTAGTTAAAATTCAAAAAACAGGATTTTCAGCAAAATGTTTTATCGTAAAACGAAAATGAAAACGTGCAATTTCCACCCGAAATCGTAGCGAATCTGACGGGTTTACGGGCTGTACTGATACTGCAGTCCTAAACGTTGGCCTCGCTGTTTTCTGTATATAGGTATTATGTTATGCGCGGTCGGTATTCAAGGTGTAGTTTTCCAATAAGTTTTCGTCGGAACTGACGCCGGTATATACAAATGTAAAATAACAGTGTTTAGTGTGTTCGAATTTTTTAATTCTCGTGGATATAAATTAATATATGCCTAAGTAATATAACGAAAAGAGGAAAATGGGTATCGAGATTAACAACTGAAACGACGGCCCTCTTATATCGTTCCTCTTTCGTTTCGCCTTTATCCCACACAAGTGTACATAAATATAGGACGTAAGCTGTATTCTTATTTTTGTACACCACATCCGAACAACCATCTCCTTCGCATCTGCTCGGCGGATTTTCACTAACTTATTAGTGGAATCGACACAGTGTGTCTTATGATTTACTACGTTATGCTGAAAAAAGTGACAAGAAGAAAATTACTCGGCACAACAATTATTGTACTACGAATGGATATGGATTGAACTTGAATTATTATTGACGATTGTTCAGTGACGGTGTCGAATTTATAAAGTTCGACATATTCGCTAAAAACGAAGTACACTGTATTTGTAATGATGGCTCGCACTAAATGTGTGCGTTTATGCAGTAAGGCGTATTGCTTTATGTTTATTGTTGACTAGGCTTTGGTCGAATTGTTTATATACGAATAAATCGTGTGAAGCAAATTAATGGGAACTTTCGATTCGAAATATCGTTCACCCTTCCATTTTAACGGGTAAAAACGAGTAAATGACTTATCGATTACCGATTCTCTTCCCTCCTCCCTCAAATGATCTTCAGATCCGCTACTGTATCCACTTCACACACCTCCGCACATTCCCATTAATAATGACCATCTCTGCAACCCGCAGTTCTCTCTCTTATAGTGGTTCAACTACTGAACACGGTATACGAACTACCTCTTTTGCCACTATTCATTTTCGATCGTACAATAAACCCTTTGAATATAATGTATATTATATATATACACATTAAATGTATTATTATTGTTGCTCGCGCGATATTTCTCACGGCCCCTGCTGCCGTCGCATCACGTCGAGGAGTTCGAGAACAGCACAACCTAACCTAACCCATACGATCGTATACCTCATATTTGTTGCTTTTGATTAACTGTATAATGTATATTTCTCGATATAACGACACATATTATTCCGTTGTATCCTCACGTCGCCTACGCCGCGTACCCGTCGTATTATTAACGTATACCTATATAACGTATCCTGCTCCAGAATCCGAACACGCGATGTGTATTATCATTTCGCCCTATTATTTCGACTGCGTCTGCGGACACCGGTGGCATTATTAAATAATCACCACCGTGCACCAGACCTGTTCGTATAATATACGAGTGTACAGCGTATTTTATGTGTCATTGCTTCTGTTCACGTACGGTGTAATATTAGGAAGTACGTGTGATGATAGGTGCGGCATATGAGAGACGAAAAGAATTCATCGCGTCGTAATTATACCAACCCGTTCGATTCTGACCTTTTTTTTTTATTGTTATTAAGTGCGCGCATGTAATACCACCCGCAATTACAATATTTATACGTTATACGTTTGTATAGTGATTTCTTTTTTTTTCTTCTTCTTCTATATATCGCGATGTGTATACAATGATTATTTATAAAAATTCGTATTACAATAACTCAACATTCCAAGAACTTACACAAAACATCAGTGCTACCTACAAAAACCGACCAAACCCGGAGAATACACTATCGTTTTCATCCGGGATGCTAAAGAGAACTGAAAAAAAATCGCATGGCTTTACTTTGGAGTTACATCAGACAGGACTCTTACGTTTAAAGAGCGACGCGTAAGATATAACAAGAGACAATTAATTACTCGGGAAACTAGCAGGCACACAATGGAGAGCAACGCCGAATACGCAGTACGAAAAACCGGGCTATAGCGTTATATTATTGAATCAGTGAAAAACTCGTCGATAAGGCACTATCGGACGAAATACGCAAAGTAATAACATGATATCAACATCTAGAATGATAACTACCGATTAGCGGGGATAGCATCACCTGCAGAAATAAGGATATACGCAACAACACGTTTAGAAAGAAGAAAACTAGCGACCGATCAAAGACATTCTGTACGTATGGCTATACAGACACTCAAAGCAGATTGAAATCACGGAGAAACTTGTTATGATGATAACTAAAAAGGCGCGCCAGAATGACTCCGAATACAACGCTGGAGAGGAGATTTGCAAACAGAGATGCTTGTCAATCCATCTGAACCTTTACCGCCTGATGGAGGACTTACCACGGACCTTCTGGAAAACTTTGAATAGATTATAACAAGAGCACACCTGATAGACTCGCGATTGCGACGACAGCCAAACTGGCGATCGCCCACGCTACGGTTTAGTCCCATCAGAATACGCAAAGAACGACTCATCGATATAGCTAATGAAAAATCAATAGATTTACACACAATGTTTGATAGCTATTACACTTTACTACTTTATATATTATGTGTATTTATTTATTTTTACTTTGAGAAAATTGTCTAGCTTCTAGCACCGGACGAGAAAATAAGAAGATTATACAATATGAAATATAAACGAAACAATGTAACGTACGTAAATATAATGTCAACACGTTATGCATTTATTGCAGATAGGCATTGCGGTTTTTTTTATTAAATAACAATATGGCGGTGATACGTACGTAACGTATATGTGTGCCCACAAGAAATTTTAATTGATTATAATTTTTTTATTTTTTCATCCGTTCTTGTATATATATATATATTATAATATACGAGCGACCGGTTATGGAAGTTAACGAATACCTATAATATTATGCACAACGTATACGAGCAGCTATATGTATGTATATATATATATAACACTACCAATCTATGGTGCGTACGCAGTTTGATTGATTTTCCACCGAAACCTAAACGCTAATAAAATATATCTGTATTAGTAAAACGTACGTAGGTCGTATCCGGGTCTCGTTTAACCGTTATAGTGTAAAATGGGAAATTAAAAAAATATATATACAGTCGAAATAAAATAAAATAAAAATATATATGTGTATATATTTTTTACAGAACTGCATGATTTTCACCAAAGTCGTAAGTACGAAAATATCGTTTTTTTTTTATTATTATTATTTCATTATTATCGACCGCAATTTATTCAAAAAAAAAATTAATAAATCGCGCATAAGACAGAATTCTGAGAGTGTATATATGGTTTTCGAATGATTCAGAGGAATTGGGAAATTATCGACATAAAATTATTTTTTGTTTTTTTTTTCCCGTATAAAAAAAAAACACTTAATGCAACATAACTGGTATACAACAAACGCGCATTATTAAATAATTTAAATATATATACGGTTGTGTTATGAACACAATATAAATAAGACCATTATATAATTATAATAAATGTTGGGAAAACTATACGGTATGACGTAGTATAGTTGTACGCATATATTATTCCTAATGCACGTTTATAAATATATATATATATACGTATAATGATAAGATTTACCTCACTAATATCATATAAATATCTATTCGTATATATATATATAATATCGTTGTACGTATTTGCTAATGAGAAATGAGTAATGCGAAGACCGAATCGTTTGAAATCGTGAATTCGTATATAAAGTCATTAGAAATTATTTTTTATTTTGTTTAGAAAAAAAAAACCGCTCATTTCGCGGTTTAAAACTGAAATTCGAATATAAATAAGTTACAATATTCGAAAGCCGTATTGTGTACGGTGTGAATAACTATAAATACGTGAACAATCGATATCGAAATAAGACCAATATTATTGGTGTTAAAGAACAGAAGAAAAAAAAATGACAAAATCCTTCGCTTAATCAATACGAAATATCACTGGTGGTATATGTTAAAAAAAAGAATGATATTTTAACCGTGTAGTATTTTACGAATGCGCTACGCATATATGATAACGATGCAGAGCTATAAAGAATCGTCGAATTAAAGCCAAAAGACAGTGTGCAGGGGGAAGGAGTTACAAACCCTTCTGAAATTTCAGATTGAATTTTTTTATTGTACGTGAAATATCCGACGGAATTTTCTATGTAAATGTTACAAATAACGAATGATAGAAAAAACAACTGTAATTCACAGGATATTTCTGTGACGTTTTGGCTGTTCCGAAAATTTCCGTTTTGAGATTTTTCCGATCGTTTTATAAAAATAAATCAATTTTTTATTTGAAAAAAAAATAAAAATAAATTACAAGGTCTATATGATTATTATTGTTGAAAATTGGAATATTAGAATTTAAAAAAAACGGAGCTTGAAATGTTCTATATAATCATTAATTGCACGAAATAAATAATTTTCACGATTAAAACCGTAGATATTTTTTTCAACGTTTCGTTGCGGTAAATGAAATATTTTAAGTGTCGATTCGATAGAATTTATAAAAAAAAAATTATTCTAGAGCGGAGTTGATAACGCATATGCGATTAAGCGCGATATTTAAAACATTTCGCTACACGATTTTCTTCTATACGAACTGCGCGCGAAATCGATTAATTCGATGAATATTTTCGCCCATTTATGTCCTCGTAACTCATTTAAATATTTAATAACGTTTTTTTAATAAAAATATTATACATATATTTTAAATGTTTATATTTTTCCTCGCACCGACCAACGTCAACTCGAAATATACATTTTTCTATTTACAATTCGCATCGGTTTATTTACGCGTGTCAACATGGTAAGTACAGCGATATATATAGTATAGATTATACTTGTTGAATAATATGCGCTGTTTTTATGATTTAATTTGAAAATATACGAACTCGTCGAGTCAGTAATACACGGTATTTTGTAAACTACTGCAGCACCGTACACACTTGAATTTCTAGTGTTGAGTTAGAAAAAAAAAAAATGTCAAACCTCAAAATCAAAAACGGCCTCTTTTATGAATTATATACGTAAAAATCGTATATTTTCTATATATAAATAGACCGAAATGAAAAGAAATTTTTTTTTTTTTTGAAAAATTTGTCTCGTCAACTGCACGGTCCGAAGCTGGTGAAATTTTCGGGTTTCTACGCGACAAATTATAATTGGAAAATATTTTGACGACGAAATCGCGTTTTTACGTAATTTTCCCGGTAGTTTTTTTCTGACGTTAAAAAAAAAAAAAAAATATTGAAAAACGATCTCTCTACAAAGTATATAGGTAGTACCGACCGGATGCGATTCGTTACCGGAAACAAATTGTATATAAAGATCCGAACACTCCGTTCCCGTAGGATTTTCGGACACAGACATAAAAAAAAAGTAAGAACTCCACCACTACAGCTCTGTAAAACCGATGATAGATTCCTCCTATAGCTCCGAATGTAAAACTATTAAAAAAAAAACTTAAATCGCGCATATTTATATACAATATATACGCGTAATAAATACTTTACCATTTAACGGTCGGATATCCGGATTCGGCGGAGGAAGCAGGAAAAAAAAACGCGCGCGCGAAAAATAAAGAAAAATCGCACCACTGACGAATAATTAAACGCGGATATAAAAAAAAAAGCAGGGAGGCGAAAAAAAAACCGTTTTTTTTTTCCCCCGACCCCGGAGGGCCTGCGGTGCGCGCGTAAAAAGTTTGTCGCGCGCCGGGCGGAACGGAACGGAGCGCTCGTGTTTGGTTTTTTTTTTCGGGTATACGGCGGCGGCGGCGGCGCGCACACGCGGACGACACCTGTAGAGTATTGTACGCGGCGGCGGCGTGTACAAAACGGAATTCGCCCGAAACCTGCCCCGTAGCTATTTTCGGTAGAAAAATAAATCGTTTTCGTGCCGGCCGGGCTTAACGATGACCGCCGGTTGTGGTCGGTGGTGGCGCGTATAGGTGACCGACGACTGACGGTCAGGTACGGACGTCGCGTCCGCGGTGCCCGCGGCTCGCGCGCCGCCGCTACGCGATCGCGCCGGAGACGCGCGCGCGGCCACCTGCTGCAGCCATTGGCCGGACCGGGCCGCGGCGCCCACGCCTCATTGGACCGCCGCCGCCGCCGCCGCCGCCGCCGGGACCGGTTGCGCGACTCGGTCCTCTGCGTATTACCGTCTCGCGGTGTTACGCGCGACGATCGCGGGGAGCGTTTGTCGTCCGAGCCCGATCGGCCGGCGTCCCCGTTCAACCGGCAAACCGATAAACGACGAGCCGTTCTGACCTGACCTCGCGTCGCTTTTAATACCCCCCGGACATCGGTCTTTTCAAAATATGCATACGTTTTGCATATTCTTCTTCTCTCGTGTCCGGAATCACCAAACTAAATGCTATTTCCCCAGTAATTAGCAACGTATATTGCTTCGTTATTTGCTAAAATCAAGTCGTTTTTCGTGCACTTGACTTTTTTGCATATATATATACAACGCGGTAACTATATAATAAGGAAACGCTCGTTTCTCATCTGCAATTGTCGACGCGAGTCTGTGCAAGACTAGGTCCCACAACTCGCGGAGTGTGAGGTCGGGGGAAAAATGTACACGGAAAGAAATTTTGTAATTTATATAATATGGTAAACGCCGGCTACGGTATATAGTCAAGATTATAGTTCAATATATTTAATTGGATTTATTCCGTATAGACATACGGAATATATTATAATTAGACCGCGAACGACCACCGGTGTATCACGCGTGATGCATTGGAGCCGAGATATGTGCGACAGAGACCATATAATATAGATGTATATAGATAATATTATAGTCAATATAGGTCTATGCGAGCAGAGAGACAGACTATTAGAAGAGGTTTAAACAAAACAAAATTGTGGCAACAAGACATCCGGATGCGCAGCGAATGGTGATACAATATATATATGATCACGCATGAAAAAAACCTCAAATGGCTCTTTCTCTCTCGCACGTGTCTTTGCTCCGTATAGTAGGTACTTCTTTCTCTAATCGCGGTCTATATATTATAATAATATATCAGCGTTTCTCAAACTGTGGGTCGCGACCCATATATATATATATAGATTCTATATATGATTTATTCTACGATCACACCGTTCATATTATACAATAATACGTTATATCATGCGGTACAAACAAAAGTTTCGAGCGATAAGAGGTAGTCAGCTGCTGCAGGTATTGTTACAGTTTCATTGGGATTTTTCATTATTTTTTGAGAACACTTTTTGTCGTCTCGTTGTCGATGGTACTAAATCCTTATCTACGCCGAGTCGTTATCAATGTGTCGGAGAACGGACCCCATCCCCGTTTCTTTTTTTTTGGTTTTCTGACCTCTCTGCCGACAGGATAACGCGATGACGATGACGTCGTCGTCGGTGAACGTGCCAACAAATATATCCAATTGCGGTGGTCGGGATTTTTTTTAAATTTCGAACAAGTATACTACGCGAGCGTATAGGTAAAAACGTTTTTTTCACTATACGAATTCGCCGAGAGTTCGTCGTCGTCGCGATAATCTTCGGGAGAAACGACTCATAATTTTTATTTTTTTTTATAATTTAATAACATTTAATTTTATTAAATTTAATAAAAATTGCTTATACACGAGCGACGAGCGTGTATGAACGCGAAATCGATATAATAACTACTGCAACGCACTGCGCTGTTTTTAAACGCAAAGATACTTTTACGACACTTTAGAAAAGAGCGTTCGACCGCGATATATAGTATTCGTAAATGTTAAATTTTTATTTTCCGATTAAAAATACTTAGTGAACGCGCGCGAATAAAAAAATAAGTGGTGACAAATGAAAAAAAAAAAAGAATCGACTTATTTTTGGTTAGTAAAAAAAAAACAAAAAAAGGTTAAGGGTCCTGCGCCCGACCTGCGTATGGCTGTATTTTCGCTGAAACACGTACGTTACTGGAAAACTCTCACGCCTTGCGTAGAGTGACCCGATTTCGGATAATATATATTTTTTTTCTGTTAGATAGAGGAAAAACGTTTTGCCGGGCGCGTTGTACTTCGCGGTTCGCATGATTTTATTTTGCACACGTCAACTGCAGCACCGACAGACAGAAAACGAAAAGCTCGATATTATATACATTTTACAGGAAAGACTCTCGCGCCTCCTATATATATATAGAATTTTTCGATTTCGCTCGTTTTTGTTGTTGTCGGAAAATCGAAGACTTTTCCTACTGGACGCGTTGGACCGTGATTCTCAAAATTTTATTTCTAAAAGCTATAATAAAGAGTTTGAATACGAACAAATTTTACAATATTTTTTTTTTACAATTTTTTTTACTAAGGTAAACTACAAAATCGAAGTCCAAAGCGCCCTGCAGTGTCCACGGGCTGCCCCAACAGTTTGCACAACGCGGCTGATAAAAAAAAAAAAGCGTTACGGTTTTTTTTTTTTTTTGTAAAACTCCGATTTTTCCAACTTATTATTATGTTGACAGTGTAATATAATACGCATTATATAGAAATACGCGTAGGCATATAATATACTATTATAATTATAATATTCCGCGAGAAAACCCAGTTTCGTAATGGACTTGTTTCACTACACCGACCCAGACAATTAGAGGATATATATTACATGTCATATTATTATTATACACTTTTGTTCATTAATTATTTCGTAATTATTAACGTATAATTAATATACACGGGTCACAATATTATATTATTGTTTGTGCGTACACTGCTGCAGTAACGATTTTTCAACGCGCGTACAGTCTAATGGATTTTCGAAAATTCCATAGCTGCACTATGCGTTTGGAAAAGCTTTCGAATTGAAATCGATCGTTATTTGAATCGTACTGTTTGAATTATCGCGCAACGTATATCGTTGTAAGAAAAAATAATAATTCAATCGGTATGTACCGCGGGTTAAATTTAAAAAAATCCGACGTTATTATTATAATGTGTAAACATCTATTACGGCGGTATGAGGGTAAATCTCGGGAAATGGTAGGGAAATGTGTAAGCTGTTGTCATGACGACTATAATAACGATATTTATTAATATTAATAATATCAATTGATTTACACGCAATTATAAATTGCGTGTAATGTGTAAGCTGTTGTCATGACGACTAATAACGATGTTTATTATCGAAATCATACATTGAATAAATAGATACTAATATTCACAAATCCCAATCACAATCCCGTTCCATTTTTATCGCTCACGCGACGTTTACACATGAATGTCTCGAGTGGTAGCAGACTCGTTTTATTTTTTTTTAATTTTCCAGCAGGAATAGCCCTTTATTTTCTTCGGGAATTTGACTGAAATAAATAATTATTTTGTAATTGTGTGTGTGTGTGTGTGGGGGGAGAGGTTTCTATTACGATTTAAAATTTAAAAAAATTATTTAATTTTTTTCAAATCATTTTAAATTACCATTTATACGTGTATATGGTTAGATTCAGACCGATCAGTCTTCGGGATTCTCGGTGTCCATACGTTTATACGGATTTCGTTATAAATATTTCACTGAACTGTTTGTTCGCAAAACCGAATGCGACAAATTTTTTTTGAAAATAAGTAATTATTATTACTTTTCATCGTCCGTCGATCGACGATGACAAATTCGTTCGAAAAAAAAAGCATTTGTTCGCCAAAAGCGAGACGACATTAATATTTGGTTTAGACTCTACCCACTGCTTAACCGATTTTATATTAATTTAATTTTTGTTTCGATTATTTTCGCTAAAACGCACTTACGATTTTCACTCACAGTTAAAAATCGGCATTTTAGCGGCTAAAATACGACAACCGGTACTTCATATTGTACTGTTCGGTATAGGCGTCCCGAACCGTATACGACTGCAATCAGCTGCAGACATAACGAGGTAAATTGCGACTGAATACGTATATAATTTACTGAACTATTATAGGCGTTATTGGCATTTTATCGAATTAGGTATATAAATTATTGAGAATTAAAAGTAATTTTTTTTTTCTAAGGTGTCTATATAGACGTCTTGCATGTCAAAAGGAGGAGTGGTCGATCGCTATTATAGGTGGTCGCGTGTTTTCTCGATGAAACGTACTACAATCATTATAGCGAAGTGTATAATCGAAGACTGTCGATTATAATTACATATGAATCGTATATAAAAAAAAATGTAATCCTTTTAAATCGTCTTCACACGAGATATACTGCAGCAGTATACATAGGTACAGCGTATTATATACGAAAATATGAAGAAGAAAATAATACGATTTGTGGTGGAATTTTTTTCTTTTTTTTTTTTTGCATTATACGCGATATAGTATTGTTTTTTAAAAAATATACAATCTGTGAAAATGTATTTACAATACGCATAACGCGCCAAGATATAACGACAATAAGTTATGCGAGAAAAGAAGTAAACCAGCGGTTAGGTACACTTTATATTTGATTTCTTTTTTTTTATTTTATAAAAAATAATAGTTTAAGTCTCGGCACCGTCTTCTTTTTAGCCTCCTCGGGAGGTTTCCAGGTATTGAGTGCTGAAATTAGAGGATTTGGATGATTTTCTAGTCGTCAAAGAAAAAGGTATTTTTTTTAATAATTGAAGACATTTCAGAGCAGTGGCTATTATTGTACATGATGTTCAAGGGGGTGGGGCAAAAATGGAGCCAACCCCCTCTGCCAATGAAATATCCACATTGACGAGTAATAACCAAAAAGAAAGATCTATTAATGTACCGAGACGAAATTCAGATGTAGAAAAATGAAGAACAACGTGCATGGAACGTAAATGAAACAACAGTAAAACAGTCACCAGATAGCGCTATGAAACAACATAGAGGGCGTGGCAGGAATGCGCGTATAAATAACAGTCAGTCTCAACACACACACACACACACACACACACACACACACACACATATACCGCAGTCAGACGCGAACTACGTATTGTTCACGCCTGTCACCGTGACTACACTGAGCGGTCCGATGATTTCGGACTGCTATTTATAAGCGCCTTTCTGCCACGCCCTTTATGTTGTTTCGTAGCGCTATCTGGTGACTACTTTCTTTTCTCGTTTTATTACGGTCGGCTGACGCGCTCTGTCGGCATATGCCGGTATTTAGTTTGACGCTGACCGAGAGACCGACCGTACGCAATCTTTATTATTTATTTATTTTATTAATATTATTATTATTATTATTTCGCGTATTTCAGTGAAATGAAATGAAAGTAAAGACACTCGTTAATCGTTATACACTTGTTTACACGTTTACTATTAATTTATTGTTTACTTGTTTACTCGTTTACACTGCACACGACCGACCGAGTTTGTCGTCAGCTAAGCACTAGCTCAGTTTCAGGGACAGTTTTGATACGAACGTTTTTATGAAACGTATACGGTTCGACACATAAAACGGAGCCTTAGTTATCATACGTAAAGTAATAAGAACATTTGAACGTTTGTATTTTATTTAAATTCAATAATTTAGCAGCGCCTCAATATAGTATTGTAAAAAAAAAAAAATTTATATAACCTGCATTTGTGTAGGCTATATCAGTCGGTATACGTATACGCGTACATAATGCGTTTCTTATTAAAATAAAATCTATATGTAATAATAATTGTTCGGTTCAAAAATAAAGTGTAATATATTATATTATATGCGTATAACGAATCAATAATATCTAATAATCTCCCGTACGCGTAGTATATCTCGTATTGCGTGAATAGTGATTTCGGTCGGGTTTTAAAAATAATAATTTATTGTACCGGTCAAAATAAAAAAGTATGCGTAAACTATATATATATATATATAATATCGTTCTCGTAAGTCGTCGTGTATATAAAATATAAATACGGATCGAAAAATATTAATGAAAAAACAATAATATAGTTATGGTTATAACCGCGGAGTGTAGCGCACATATACACATATATGTATGGCGTGGGTTTTATAATAAAGTGAAATATATATATATATATATATATATATATATATACTCATATTAAACACTGGTAACGAGTTACATCGAATGATGCTGTATAATGTAATAGCCCTCAGTGAAGGACGCGTGTAATATTTTTTATTAAAATTTTTTATTTTTTTTTGGTTCTTCGACAATGAAGATTTACAGGTCTAATTATTAACATTGCTTTTTTGTTTTCAACTTCAATATATTTTAATAATACCAGTATATCTTTTACATAACCGTTTTTATCGTTCGAATATAAGAAGAAAAAAAAATACGAAATTTTTATTGAATAATCTTCAGATTTTATTATATCTGCGTCAAAGTGGTGGAGCAGGAGTTTAAACGAAATTCCGAAATTAATTCGGTATATGTTTATGAATGATAAATATTTGGAATTTTTTTTTTGGTCGCCACGGTCCACTGCTGTGTAGATCTTCTACATCTATATCTGTGTCTGTCGCCAAAAGGCGATTTTTAATAATAGCACGCGAACTAAATTAGTGAAATACCCAAAAGGGTATACATACGTTTGCTCATATTTTATAAAAAATTTAACGAATTTTAACTTGAATTATATCGAAGACGTATTTCGATCGTCCGTTTGGTTTTTGGTAGAAAATACAAAGCAAAACTTACCTCCTAATAGTAGCTTCAACAGTTCAAGGCACCCGTTTCTTTTCAACAGTTTTAACCGCTTTTACCTTATGTTAACGATATGAATTTAACTGTTTTTTTTTTTTTAAACTTAACGTATATTTTGTAAAAAAAAGCAATTTTTTCTAAAATTTTATTACAGTTTACGGGAAAATACTGCGAAATATTATACAGGCTAAACCGTTTGCGGAAATTAAAATTTCGTTTTCGTTTTTTTAATTAAAACATTTAATTAGGTTTTTTTTAGGAGAATTTTCCTTTACGCTCCAGAAACAGATTTGTAATCTCTCCCAACGAATTTCCGTCTGTCCTGCCTCGAACAATCTTAGGGCCGCGTCGCTGCAGCTATCGCGATTACTTTTCCTTTGGGTCCATTTGAAAACCGTAAATATCTTATGTTCTATCCCATCACACGAGCTTACCACATTATTTTTCTAATGTTGCAGGTTACGGTTTATAGATGTTTAACGGTACCGATTATTAATTTTTTATCTTTACGATTTAGATTTTTAACGGTATTTTAAAAATCTGCTTCCAACCGCTGTTAGGTATACCCGTGAAAAACGGTAAAAACACCGGTGAGTCAGATTAAAAAAAAAATAATAATAATAATCTCCAATTACACATGCGCAATATATTTAATAAACGCATTAAATATATATATATATATATATATATTAGTGACTGTTCAAAACAATAACACATTCGAGTAATTATAAAAAAGAAAAAAGAAAAAATTAAACTAAAAAACATTTGTCGAGTAGATTGAACGAAAACGTAGTTACGAGTATATACGCGTATATTATAATATTATATCCTCGGACTTGTCAGCTATATAAATATACAACGATATAATATCTGATATAGAATAATAATAATTACATATTATATTATATAAAGTCTTCGCGGTTGATTTAAAGTGTACATATGGACGTATAATAACGTGTATATGAGCTCGTGCATCGCGTTTCCCTATAAACTGAAAATTGACGAATACGCTCCGGGCAATATACTTTTAATAATAATAATCGTTTTTTATTATTTATAGCCGTAAAACTTATATGGAGTGAAATATGTATAGTGGCGTACTATCCACATATATATATATATATATAATACAAGAGAAACGTTTCAGCTGTGTTATGTATTATGTAATATATGTAAGCCCTCTGTTTGTACGATAGTATACAATATATAAAATATTTAAATACATCTGTATCGAATGGTTCAGTTTCGTGCGCACGTATTAAAAAATATATATATCACGAAGAAAAAAAAAACTCAATTTCACAACAATAATATTATAATAAACCGAACGTTTGTTCTCCTCGCCAATATAGAGGCAACCAGTGAAATACAATACGATTGTCGACGCGTTTATACACATTTTCGCGTCCACGTATTTCTCGAGCTCAATAATTATTCTATTTTACAATAATTATACCGCGACAAATGTATTTTGTTCGCCAAATTGTATACGAAAGTGTATATACCTACTGTGTATACTACCTATAATACGTACATAAATACCGGATATATTTTTTTTTTTTTACTCTCCATCTATTTGTATAATATTATATATGTATATTTCTAATAAACTGGAGTTGATTTCATTACGGGTTTATATCTCAGTGTTATTAGGTTTGCTAAATTTAATAGTAAAAAACAAATAAACACGCGTTTTTTTTTTCGATACTTTTGTCGAAATTCTATAATTATCATATTCCGTATAATTATTTTAAAAAATAATCCTACAGTTGTTTAGCATATATTCAGTATTATTGTTGCATTTTTTCTAAATGACAAAATAGGAACAGACCTCGTATCATGCAGTGTATATACGAGTATACATTATATAACAACAATAGTATAATAATTGCACGAGTTTATAATGGTTTTCTATAATTTGTTTACGTATATTATTAACAACAATTATTATTATTATTATATTATTATTATTATTATTATTATTATTATTATTATTATTATTATTATTATTATTATTATTATTATTATTATTATTATTATTATTATTATTGTTTTTGTTATTATTTTTATGTGTAATGCGTATAGTACAAAAACAGAAAGAAAGGCTTGCACTTATAATTATTAAAAAAAAAATATATATATATAAAATAGGAGTTTAAAATCGCGGTTGTAGCGTTCGTGAAACGTGTTTTTATATTTATATATACTCGTGTACATATTTTATTATTGCCATTCAGACAACCCGTTCCTATCCGTGCATCTTTACACACACACACATATATATATATATATATATATATATACGTAGTAATATTTTTTTTTTAGATATCATAACGCGTGACGTGCGTAAACTTTATATATATATATATATATATTTGTTGTTTTTTTTTTTTTAATTTTGTTTAGTACACACGCGTACAAGACACGCGTATACGCATATAATAATGTATCGTATGGCTCATTCGTAAATTGAAAATACATTATTTAAAATAATATAACGCGTTAAATTATGCGAAACAATTTTAAAAAAACTTTTTTTCTAAATAAGTAGAGAGTTCCATATAATGTATACGGTATTGTAATATCGACGTTACTGTAAAAATCATAGATATCCGTTTTTTTTTCTTTTATAATATACACGATATACTATGCGCTGCAATAATTGGAAACTGCGAAGCGCTCTTTACCGGCGAATTCCACTAACGACAAACTCCGTCCGAGTGTAATAATTAGAATAACCGGACCGGTTGCAGGAAAAAAGAAAAGCAGAAGTTCCCGCAGCACCGTTTGAGGAGTGGTGGGTGATATTAGAATATTAATAAAAAAAAAAAAGAAGGAGAAAAAAAACATTCCGCGCGATATTATTATCAGACGCATACGCTGATTATATTCTAATGAGCACAGTAACGCGATTGCTTGTGTCGTTATACGAGTTTTTTTTTTTTTTTTTTAACGTGTAATTTATAAATCGCGTATAACAATACATATTATGGTGTATTGAGAATATATACGCTATAAAAATCGGTGTCCGATGTCTAAACAAACTCAATTCTCTCGTTATTATAACGACGTTTTAACACGGTCGTCAACGAATAGACACTATACACTACATTATATTACGTACGAGTGTATCGACTACTAATATAATATTTCACCGTACAATATTATGTAATCGTCGCTGTTGTGTATAATTATTTCGAACGAGGTATAAAAACTGTCATTGGATCCGTTCGAAACGAATAATAATAATTATACCTACGCGAGAATCAGTGTGTGTATATTTTTTATAAGACGTTATAGTTATCCGCGGATGACTTGTTGAAATACAAAAAAAAAAAAGAAATACGCGGATAAGTGATTGTCCGTATGATTATTGTAACACACCGCGCAGTAGTAAAAATTTTTTAAATATCTTTTTTTTTTTAGGAAACGAGAATATAATAAATATTAAAACTGCTAAATCGTTTTAAGAAAGACGTTTTTTAAAAATTAAACCGCGTCTAAAACTTTCTGTATAAAATATACAAAAATATTTAAAAAAATTAAAATAAACGTAAATAATATATTATGTAGCTAACGTATTTCTATTTGACTCGACGTTTGTAGGGATAATACGTGAATAAATAAAAAGCGCATACACGTCGTAATATACAATATTTTTTTCTTTTCGTGAATGCTCGGAAAGGAAAATGTTTATTGTTATTATAATTTTTTTTTTGTATAAAACACCGAATTTTCTTCTAATATAAACATATAATTTGGGAATTTATGTAAAATACAAAACGTTACATTCCGGTGCAGTGCAAAAATAGTGGAAAATTTGTATTTTTTTTTCCCCCGAACAAAATTTACCACAAATCGGATGAGAAAAACACGTACAAAACACAATTATGTTTTCAATGGTTTCGAATCTAAAATGATTTCTATAGTTCGACGGTCAGATACCATTTAACGAATTGCCGGTACGTACATAATAACGTTATAATATACGTAAAAAAAAAAAAAATGTATCGAATCGATTCGGTCGAATGTCGTCGACGTTGTACGCTGTAAAAAAAATTAGATAGGTACTTATTTCGTTTTTTACGAAATAAAATAATTTACATAATTTCGTGTAATGAGATGCGCGCGCCTCGCGTTCAAGGAAATCCAGAGAGAACGCGCGAGGTCGCGTTTATTGGCGGCGATTACACGTAGTTATATTGATACATATATATATATATATAAAATTTTAAATTATTATTTGACCGGTTAAGATATAATTTTATAAATCCAAGTATATCGATACGTATACGACGTGTATAATAATAATAATAATAATAATAATAATAATAATAATAATAATAATAATATACAAATAATAATCGGCGCTCGACTCTGCACGCGGGACAGAGACGCAAAAGCGTGTATTATGTAAAAAACGAGCGCGTTCCGAAAGAGTAAGAAAAAAAAATTCTTATATATATATATATATTTTAACTCGTCGTGCGCGAAGGGTTAAAACGTACTGAACACAAATACCGCGGTAATTTTCATAAATCATATTTCGATAGACAACCGCGTATAATATGAATTATCGTTAAAAAAAAAAAAACAAAAAAACAAAATTAAAAATAATTGAAAACGAAAATAATATTATTTAAACGTATAATAGGCATTTCAGCTGTATAGACACACACACACACACACACACACACACACATACGAACGATCGTATAGTGTTTTTATTGTTTTAGACGGTCTTCGTTCCGTATTTGCAGCATGGTGTGCAGTCCGCGCGTATATCGGCTTATTATATATAGGAATAAACGTTTAGAAATTAAATCATTGACACACGCGTGATAATATTGAAATAGGTATTAACGAAACGTTAGAATGTCTTTTTTGCGCTCTGAACGACATCGTTGGTTATTATTTTTTTTTTCACGTTTCTCTTGTAAAATTCAATATAAAATTTACTGCAAAATTACAAGCGTTGATTTACCGCTGCAGTAAAATCAGAAAAAGAACTCTCGGTACATGCTGTACGTCCGCGTTTCGAGCGCAGTAACACCGGGCCGATATGAATTCGATTATTCGTTATAATTTACCTCGTTTCGACGTAAAGAAAGTATTATAAAAAAAAAAAAAAAAAAATTAGTTTTTAAAATTTAACGCGCGATACTATTTATACTATATATATATACACGCTGACAGATACACGAATAAAGTATGGAATTACGTTTTTTTTTTTATTTATCGTCCGTATATTATATTTTTTAATGTGTAATTTACATTATAATTATTATCGTTTTTTTTTTTTTTTAGGTTATTGCCAGAATATTGGCTTTGATAGGTCATTTCGGTCGGTCGCCTCGAGGTCGTTATAAACAGAGGAGGTGCGTATATGTATACTACGGCGGCTGCGGCGGCAGTTAAATTTGACAGACGACACGCGTGTTTTACGTGAAATTCCTCAAACCCGTTTCTTTTCCTTATAATCCTATCACCAGCCCACGTGATTACCCGCGGCAACGCCCAGTCCTTTAATTTCATAATAATATGTAAAAAAAAAAAAACAACGGCATCGCGGGTATTTTATTTTCGTCGGTCGTGTGCTATGCGCGCGCGCGCGCGCGTTATACGAGTATTAAAAAAACAAAAATAAAACGTACTTATATATAATAATAATATATTGTAGACGAAGAGAGAAGAAAGAAATGACGACCCGGAACAATATAAAAAAATTAGTGTCATCGCGTTAAAGTAAAAAAAAAAAAAAATGTTACACTGCAAATATTTACTTTATGAGCGAGAAACGATTTTATATCGTACGCAGAGGGGTGACGGACCAAAGCACTCACTGTAATAATAATATTATTATTTTTTTTTATGTAATACATAACTCGGAAATGACATATTTTCTTACACGTCCGAAATATTTAAACCCTGCCCAGATCTGAGAGTATTTTCACGTAAAAACACCGCGAACCAGCTCGGCTATGCGAGTTAAATTATTTAAAAAAAAAAAAAGAATTAAAAAATTGCATTCGTTATTGTGCAGTTCAAGTTACCGCCGTGTGACGAACAGAATTTTTTTAAAATCGTAATCGAAACTAACGTCAATGGAACGGTGTAGATTTCTGTATGACTTCGTGTTCGACATACGCGTACCTATATATACTGTCCGGGTTTCGGTAATATTCAGTGCGTTGTGTGTGATAAATTAGTCATAAAATTCGAAAGCACACAAATCGGTTTTTAAACCTTAAAATACCACCAAATGGCACGCTGGATTTTTTTTTCGCGTCGCACATTCGACCGCGTAGAATATTTTCAATATCGCGGAAGGTCTATCATATCATATCTGTTTCCCCCCTTAATTACGCCACGTGTCACACACGTGTCTTTAGGTACTAAGTTTCGTTCACATCCGATACTCTCACTCTGTTTGTGCGTGTACAATTTGTACATTCGACTGTTATATTAACTGTACTGCTTCTTAAGGCTGGAATTAGCGCTCGACCGACGATCAGCGCTGATCATCGGTCGTGATATAGTGCCTATTAATAGCTGACGGCAAACTCGGTCGGTCGTGTGTAAACGAGTGTAAACGTGAATGCGAGCAAACGAGTGTATAACGGGTGTCCTTACGTTCATTTCATTTCATTGAAATGCGCGAAATAACAATATTATTAATAATAATAAAATGAATAAATAACAAAGATTGCGTACGATCGGCCGCTCGGTCGGCGTCAGACTAAAACACCCGCACATACCGACCGACCGACCGACGGTGCTCGTCAGCGCGACGTACCTGTACGCTGATTGATCAGCGCTGTAGTTGTTCGTAAATTTTCATTCGCAGTGGCGCCGGAGAAGGGGGGGGGGCAGAGGGGGCAGTTGCCCCCAGATATAATTCTGGGAGGGCTAAGTTATACTTTTGCCCCCTCGGATAAAATGAACAGTCATCATCAATGTAAACATATATAATTAATCTCAAAATAATTCTATAAATCATACAAGAACAAGAAGATGGTAAAACTACAGTACATTTTATCAACATCTAAAAATAAATATGCTACGGGTTTTTAATTTTTGCATCTGTGTCAGTCGTGGATTTTGTTTACTTCCTCGAGCATACGTATTTTTTTTATAAAGGAATAACTTCCTTTTATCGGTTATTAATGTTATTAACTTTGTACATATGTTACTACAATATACACAAACACACATATTTTAAGTAAATGATACACACACTAAATAATATATTATATATTTTATATATAAATAGGTTAGGTTAGGTATATATATATATATATATATATATATATATAAAAAAAACTATGATATTTTTCATATATATTTTTTGTTTAACTGGTTTCATACATTCTTAGACATTTTATATACCTCAAAATGAGGCAACATTGATAAAAAATGTTTAGTTTTTGTTTATAAATTATTGAAAAAAAAAAAAAAATATATATATATATATATTAAATGTTTGCCCCCGAGTGAAAAATAGTTCCTGCGCCACTGTTCATTCGTATATATATAGCCAATGGTCGAAGTGGATCGAAATAAGTGGAGAGACGGAAACAGTTTCCGTCATTCGGAGTTTTGAAAGGGGCGGTCAACGTTGGCCAAAACTGTTGAAAAATAAGCAACAAAATAAAAATAAAATATTTTTCTAACAAAAAGGCTCTAACCGATTCGGTCCTACTGACCTGGATGGCGAACTACTATTTTTTTATGATCGTGATTAAGTGACGTTTAGATCTACTGAATGTTGAAATTTTAGAAAAGTTCGTACGAAGAAAATAAAACGATTTCGAGATGTTTTTCTAAAAAAAAAAAAAAAAAAAATTAAGCGACTTAACGACTACAATTATTATAAAAAATAACGAGTCTGTTAGTACCTACTCTACAGACATTGACGTGTAAACGTCGCGTGAGCGATAAAAATGGAACGGAATTGTGAACGGGATTTGTGAACATTGGTAATTTTGTTCGAACAATAATTTCGATAATAAATATTATTATTATCAGTTGCCATGACAACGGCTTGCGCAGTAAATTAATTAAATATTATTAACACTGCGCGCGTAAACAGGGCCGGCCTTAAGTATTTCGCCGCCCTAGGCGAATCTATTTTACGTTGCCCTTCAAGGGCGTATTTTAGGGGAGGGGGGGATGACCGTGATAGAGGGCATTTGCCTCTCCTCTACATAACCATAAAATATGCATAAAAATACATAAATCGTATACGATGATTTTACCGATTCAGATTTCGGCTCATTAAAAAATTGTCTATTTTGCTATGGCGTTACAGGCCGACCCTGCGTGTAAATCAATTAATATTATTAATAATATAAATAAACATTATTATCAGTCGCCACGAAAACGGCTTGCACATTTCCCGAGATTAATTGTCCTCGTACCTACCGCCGTAATAAATGTTTACGCATCAAAAAAAAAAAAAAAATTTTTTTTTTATAAATCCAATAAGAGGGATGAATAATTCTAAACAAAATAAGTCGGCGGGAGGGATGGAATGTGCTGACTAAAAGAAGTGTAAGGGATGACATCCCCTCCCCATATTCCCCCCACGGTCCCGCCGCGACCGCTGGATCCGATATAGATTAGGTCCGACCATAGGCAAAAATCTATATTAAATTTTCCGGGTAGGGGGGGGGCAACATTTTTAACGTCAGTCATAATCAGTCAAATATCCAAAATACATAAAAATTTTAAGATATTTGGGGGGGCTTAGCCCCCCTAAGCCCCCCATTTCCGCCTATGGGTCCGACAGACGTCAGCGCTGACCGTCGGTCGACCGCACTATAATTTCAGCCTATATATATATATTTCGAATTTTCGGTGCCGCGGCACGTGCCACCGCGGCCGCCGACACTGCGTTTTCCACGCGGGGGGGCCGCCACCGGTAATTCCGATTCCACCGTCCGGTATAATAATTCATATTATTATTATTATTATTATTATTATTATGTAAATAACGTCGTTGTCGTCACCCGCGTTTGCACGCGGTAGCCGACGCTCTTATAACCTGCACCCGCCGTTCGACTACCGTCCGACACGCGCGAGCGCGCGTCCGTTTGTCTGGGGGCCCCCGACCAGCAGCCCCCTGTTGAGCCCGCGACAGCGGGAGGTTTTTGTCGCTTCCGACCACCCGCGGCGGGCGTGCTGCAGGAGGACATGTCGTCCGTATACGCGCGCATTTATAATATACCGTGGAAAACGCGGCCGGCTTTTTATATGTATGTTTTTTTCCCCCAAAACAAACCACGTTACAAGAGCGTTTCTTGTTGATCCGACGAGACGCTGCAGGATCGGAAATCGATTTTTCCGTATACTATAATAACATTCGGGTCCAGCAGCCGGTGGCGCGCGAATATACGAGGAAGACGCACCAACGATTCCGAATCGTGAATGCTCGGAAAAAAAAAAAATTCTATTTAAAATGTCGAATTTTTATTATTATTATTTTTTTTTTCGTGAAAGTAATAACGAATTTTCGCGTATATTGTAATACAGTGCGAGACCGTAGCCAGCAAAAAAAATTTTTTGGCGGGAGGTGGCCGTGAGTATGAATACGAAATAAAATAAAAATAATATAGAATATAGAATATAAATGACTGAATTTTATTAAAAGAAAAAATTTCGGAGCGGTCTGAAAGCTAAACCCCTCCTGATTACGGCCTCGGTACAGTATCACTGTATAATTATTATACGCGTAAAGTTCAGAACGCATTACGATATAATATTATGTACGCGAAAAAATAATAATCGACGAGAAATATTGATTTTTTTTTGTTTTACGCTCGATTGTTGAAAAAAAAAACCGATTGAAATCCTGTATAATATACTTGTACGAGAAAATCCCGATATAGATTCTAAAAACTGCAGAGTCGAATATTCGGATTATAATATAATGTCACTCAGGGCCGTAGACACGGCGGGGGTTTAGGGGGTTCAAACCCCCCCTTGAACAACGGATACTGGATGAATTATCTAAGAAACCGAGAAAAATTGATATATTGTTATAAATTAATTATAGTATATAAAAATAATATAAATCATTCACTCTTTCTTGATGTTTACCTCAATATTATAACTAATGATGACCTCACATAGACCATATTAAATTTCTATCTATAGCACTGAACCCCCCATATAAAAATCCTATCTACGGCACTGATGTCTCTTGAAAAATACTCTTCATACAAACCGTAACGGTATACGAAAATCGGCGAGTCGATTATTGTTTTTTTTTTTTTGTTGTTGTTGTAATATTATACGGGGTATTCTTTCATTTAAAAATCACTCTTCTCAATAAATACAAAACATTTAATATTTAAAACGATTTTTCTCATTTCGAAAGTTCCTTCGTCCGTTTACGAGGACGCTCGTCGCATCAGGCCAAACGAGAGCCAACGCCCGAGTGGACGCGCGAAAATCAACTTAGGTACTTACGCGGGACGGAAAATAAATTTTTTTTTGAATATCTTTAATTCTTAAGGAGTTATGAGATTACAAAAAAAAAAAAAACGCTTATTATAAGAATTAAAAATACTTTTCAAACGGAATGCAAGCTATATTATGTTAATTTATTTCGTGCGTCTAAAATACGACTGTATAGAACATATCCTTTCCTCTCCCGATGAAGCAATTATTATTTTGTTTTTTTTTATGAAAATCCATTTAATAATTAAAAAAAAAATAAGACGTATTTCGATTTGGCCACTTGATGGGTGGTTTACGTATATACAATATTCGTTATCCGCGCGCGCGCGTATTGTTCATTATATTTTATTAATATCATAGTGAAATTCGGTTTTCCACGGTCGTTTACCGGGTCGGAGAAATTAACATAGGTAAATGAACGTGCGCCGCGTACCATATATTATACACTTTAGACGATCTCACATTTATCAAAATAATACACTGGCGGAGAGACGGCGAGAAATAAAATATGCCGAAACCGTTGCCGAGTGAAAATCCAGTGTGTATGTATTATAATATATATTATAAGGAAGACGCACGCACACACGCGCGCGATCAATATTATAAATAAAACTAACGCGGGCGGCCGGTTAAATTGGAAAAAAAAAAAAATATTAATAACATTATAAAAATTAAAATATATATTATATATATACGTATAGCTCCGTCGCTCGCGTTTTATATACCCAATTTAGAAAAATGGAGTTTTAATTTACAACCGACAGGATGAATTTATCGCCGCCGCGTTGCCGGGAACGGCAAACGAAATCTTAATAATATTATCTCGGGGTGGAGAGGGGAAAAAAATGTATATATATATATATATATTACACGCGTCGTCGTTTTCTTTTAACCCGCAACAGAAATATGGAAAAAAAAAAAAGAAGACCTATCTCGCCCGTCGTCTTCTCTCTATCTCTCGGTCGTTTCACAGTCTGAAAATTTCTAATTACGAGAGACCTGCGCTGCAGTGTACGCAGTGTAGGTATATACGCACGCCGCCGTCAAGGTGCAACACACAAACACTAGCCCTCCGGTCAGACATTATGGTTTTAAATTATTCAAATTGTTCTCTATATATAATACGTTTTTATTATATTATTATATTATAGTCTTATACCGCGCGCAATATATAACGCGATAAAAATAATAATAACAACAACAACAACAACAACAACACGAAAACCCGATGATCCGTATACTTCACGTATCAATCTCTCGGAGTGGGGCTACGCGTCCGGCCGCCAAAAAAAAAAAACGGTTATAATTTACTACTATATTATATTGTATAGGTATACCTACTATATAGCACGGCGCATTATATTGTCGGGCCCCCGATGATTTATCGATGATAAGCCGGACCGGCCGCTGCCGATTTTATAAAATTATTATTATTATTGTTCCGCAGCAGTCTCCTCGGCCGTTCTGTATAGTTTTATATACGACGATATTTTTTGTGTAAAGCGTATGAAAAAAAAAAACGAGTTTAAATTCCGAAACAATTATTGCTCGGGCGTCTATTTTTTTTTTTTTTTTTTGGCGAAATCGACGATTTAAATGCGATTTTTTAATTTTTTTTTTTCGTAAACGGATCCGTCCAGGGAGATCTGAGTTTGTGTAAAGACAAAAAAAAACGGATAACTTTTTATGTTTTTATTTAGAACTTTTAATAGACACTATTAAGTTCGACAATTAATTGAAAGCACAAAAAAAAAAATATATAGCATAATAAAATAGAAAAAAAACTATTAATAATAACAACAATAATGATAATATAATATGTAACAAAAATAAGAACAAATTAGACGATAAAATACAAACATAAAAAAAAAAAACAACAAAATTAAATATAAATTAAATAGAGAATCCAGCCTCATGCGAGAAGGAAATAATAAGGATAATAGCAGGTGTGGAGTTTGACTTCAGGATAGCAGGGAGATTAAAAGGAATATAACGGATAACTTGACATACTTCGATGGCGAAAGACCGCGGCTCGACCGACTCCGAGCGTGGAAAATTTTAAGAAAACGCGATATCTGCAGGTTTGTATACGTACGTTACAATAATAGTTATAAAGTTCAAATATAATATATAAACGTACAATTTAAATGGTAAATTTATTGAATTTATAAATTAAATATTGGTGGTGATGGGGGAGGAGAAACGGAGAGTGTGTAATTTATTTAAATCTTAAATTACTATATATATATACGCGTTTTTAAAATTCGAATAGAGAACGAGACACGAAATAATATGGTTTTACGTTATGTACACACGATAGACTTGTTTGTGTTTTGAAAACGATTGAAATTCCTTCCGAAATCATAATAAACGACTCGTGCCATTTATACACGCGTACGGACCGTGAACAACACACACACACGTAGTCTAGCGTTTCAGTATAATTAAGATTGAACGCTATGCCGAGTATTTCCAATATTATATCTTGTAATATATGTACTCTCATCGGTACACATCTTTAGAAGCCCGTAACGAATCGTATATATAATGTATGCGTAAAAAAAATATATATATATATACGTACGTTTACAGCCTCCGGAGGCAATGTGAAGAGCAACGGATTTTTTACTGTATACAAAACTTTTTTTTTTTTTTGAAAACGTCCACGCGGCTCGAACAATATATACTGCGTATACGTATTAAAATCCCGTGATAGCGCGTATTGTTCTAGAATCCGTCGGTTTTCTCGATTTTTCTAAAGAAATTCTATCGAAAAAAACGATCGTTTATAGAGTACGTCGCGACGAAAAAAGAAAATGTACGCGTCTTGCAAACCCGTTAAGTGAAATCTTTTCGTATTTTTACAACGTAAGCCTATATATGAAAAGTCGATTTTCATATTGTACGGAACGGTTGATTTTTGTGTTACTCGCAGCTTACGTGGAAATTTTTGAAATTTTATTTTAATACAAAAACATTTTAAAAGGAAAAAAAAAAACTGAATTTAGCGAAACCGAAAAGAACCGATAAAATCAGTCGTATGCTTTCAAAACATCGCGGTTTCGGTTCCGGTTATAGGGGGAAAAAAAACAGAAAATCAGAGTTGCCGTTGGCTTTCGGTTAAAACGTTATCAAAGTTTGTATATTCCGGTTCAGGATCGTTTCTTTTCGGCACGGTTCCAGTCCCCGATTTTAACATTCAGTGAACTATATTTTATCAACCGGTTCAATTATCCAAAAAAATACACCCAACCACCCACTACAAAAACAGCATATAAATTTAGAACCCCTACCCCCCAAAAAAAAAAACAATATACTCAATTTTAAAGAGCCTGTATATACTATATATACATTATATAGGCCCTCTACACAACACAAATATAATTTTAACACGTTCATTTCTATAATAAAATAGTTTGTCTTGACAATATAATATTTTAAAATTATATACACCCACCCACCCCTAAATTTAACCGGTTCAATTGAACCGGCTAGGTATAGCGTTCGGCGCCAATATTATTAATATTCATATGTTTATATACATTTATATATTATATAATATACACTCGTTTATCGTTTTCTTTGCGGTTTCCGTAAAACGGTTTGTTTTTACCGGATTTCCGTCTGGTTCGATTTCAATTTAAACACACCGCGCCGTACGCCGCGAGTACGCGCACGATGATTCGAAGCGAAAAACAAAACGCGAAAAAATAATAAAAATTACCATGTACACCCGCTGCTGGTAATGGGTTTACAACGACCTTCGGAATTGCGTCCGTATATACGCGGCACGAGTATAATATATAATATATCGTATAGTGTACAAAAATAATAATAACAAATAATAATTGTACAAAGACAAAAATATATACTCGTGTATATGCGCGTTTCATGAATAAATTTTACCGTCCTGGAAACCAATTTAAACGCACGCGATAATACGGCGGCGGCGGCCGCGCCGAACACGATAAATCTCGGAGCGTTTTTTTTTTTATGGACCAATTAAAAAATTATTGAAACTAAAAATATTACGTGTATGTGTGCATAACGGAACGGGAGAAGTAAAAAAAAAAACGAGCAACGTTAATAACGCGACCCGCAGAGAGGATAATATATTAATATAATATTGTGTTTTTCAGTTGTTCGACCGCACGGACTGCAGCGTATTGTACTCGTATATATATATACGTATACGCGCCACTATAAAACTATTGCCGGTTACACTCACTTTAACCGCTGCTGTTGCAGATGCTGTATAGTGCGTGTAAAAGGGTTTATGATGTTACGAGCGACGATCCGTGAGGAGTGTAGAAAAATTCGATAATAATAGCTGAAACGAGTAGTGAGCCAGGAGGAGGACGAGGCGGGATTCGCCGATCGAACACAACAATCATTCGTTCGCGGTTATGAAAATCCTCGGTCCTGCTGTTTTTTCAGCGAGTTCTGCACAATGACCGGCCAAATTTACAATTCAAATCACGCGTTTTCCGTGCCTTTCAACAGCCCCCGCGGGTCACATAACGCGTAATAACCGTGTCGTATCGTGTATACTTACTCGAGCAAATCCACCGCCCCGACACGTATGCAGTGGCAATAATACGGCCAGTGGCGCGACTATATTATAAATCCCCGGTGCTGAAAACTATCGTCAATTGGTTTTTGCGAAATTCGAGTTTTGCAGTTATACGATAACACATTCACGTACCGAGTGGTCGCATCGGCCCGACGTTTGATATCTACTGAAACGGAAAGCGGTGTGCCGGCGATAAGAGACACAATAAGACGACGCCGTGTTATGCTGCTGTTTCTCGAAATCAAGGAAGCCGGAAGATAAGATAAAGAGCTATCAGAAACACCATCACGAGGCCGTCCGAGTGGGAAGAACGATACTCTGACAGCGTAAGGCGGACGGAACGGCCAGAAAAATTACGCCACAACTTAGACTGGCCGATAAGGACAGATTGCAGCGGGACGATCAAAAGAAAATACGCGTAAACCGGGGATACGGAGATGCAGCCTCCGCGGCTGTCTCCCAACTCTCGCTGTCTGTAAGAAAAACGCCGTGTACCGTTCGCGATACCGATATTTACAATATTTTATCGATTATTATCGTATTGAAAATTAAAATCAGAAGAACGCGGAGAATCTGAACGAAGAGAAACTGTGCGTATGTACGATTATTATCCGTCGTACAACATTTACCCGGGAATCCTGCAGCTTATTTACAACTCATTACGTTATACTCGTCTATAGGATATAATATTTCTATATACATAAACAAAATTCGTTTACACAAGTTAATGACGATTCGCAAAGTTGGATACCGTTGTGAACTGCTGCAGCTTATGTAGGTGTATTATTATTATTAACCTGTTCCGTTTACTTTGGCCAAATTTCGCACCCGTCTATAAATAAACCTTTCGTTAAACGTATCAAAATACACCACGGTCGAACAATAACGAAATACATTATCGCGGCCATTATGTAAATAAAATAAATTCGTTACGTAGAGATTTTCGTTAAACAGACTTTAATTAATTAGCAACGGAAAGAAAATGCAATTTTTTTTTTCCTACTATATTATTTATTATCATACAAATGTTCAGTAAACAAAGTACAAAGTGTAACACGCGTTTAGTGTATCTCGTTTACTCGATGCGTTCATAATCTCATATAATAACCATAATAATATAATAAACACCGTTTTACATTCATTTATCGTATATATGAACATGGCCTACAGGAATATTTTCACGATCCAAACACAATAATACGGTATATGTATACAAATAGTTAAACAGGATACACCAAAACGTATATTATATTATTCCGAGTTATTAACGTAAAAATAGTTAAATATAGTCGCAAAAGCTTATGGAAAAGAAATGATATAAAAACGAATTTTTCGGTGTTTTTATTATGATACAATCTAAACGGTTATAATTCGAAATTATCGCGTTACATTCGAATATTGTTGGCGGCCTTTGACAGCAATAATAATATTTACATAAAACCAATGGTGGCGTGTTTTTCGAGTTAAACGCCCCCTCCAAAACAAAGAGATCGATTAAAATTATTATTGCATTGCGTATTGAACAATTATTATTTATATTAAACGCGCATTACTCCGATTCTCCGTTTAAAAGAAACGGTTACGATGCAAGATTTTTGTCGATCTCACAAACGAGATTATATTATAATATAGCGACGATCTGATTGCAGAAATCCCAAAGATTTGCTCGAGGAATTTTATGTACATCAGAGACGTGAATACTGTCGATATATTTGACTTTTTTATTAAATAAAACGTTAATTTATTACAAAAAATAAAAATAAATAAATAATAATAATAAGCTTCTCTACGTTTTATTTTAAACGCTCTCTCCTCCACCAGAGAGAAATTGAAAATACCACTGTATACGCGCGACAATAGAATAATGAAAACTCGCGAAACCGAGACTGCAACGACACGAATGTCATGGACACGAACGGTGGATACGAGTAATATATTTACAATATTTATTTAATAAATATTTTTAAAAAAAAAAACACATCTCCGAAATGAAATTTCGCTACACAAGTTTTATAGGAAATAATTATTGTATCATTTAGATTTTTGTACGTAATTAATTATTAGATAAGATTTCTCGACCGCGTTAACAATAACGGGGTTCGTCATTTACTGACATATACTGCAAAATCGATTTATATCCACGAGAATTTTTTTCTCTGGTCTTCGGTTCTTTACACGCGCGTAAATAACCATCTAACCTAATTGCACGTGATTCGATCTGCGTGTATTATTATTACGTAGTGTTTTTTTTTATACATATAGCGTGCATTAGAGACGCAAAACAATCGTTAGAATTACGTATAATAATATTACGTGATTCACTGTTCGCGGATAAAAAAAGAAAAGCAAAAAAATTTCAAAAAAATTACAGCACTTAAAGAAACGCGAAACACGATTTAAACGGTTTTTAACCGATTATTATTGTACACACGTTACGAACGTTTTCAGTTATAACACCAATACATAATGTGTATATACCGGACGAGAGCATTTAGAGAAAAAAATTTGCGCTCGCGGTAAAAGAGAGTTAATTCCGATATATAACGAGCGCATTAATATAAATCGCAGTCGCCAATTTAATATTATACAAATTATTATAACTGGTTTCTTGTTTCCTCTTTCCCACAATTTTCTAAATCTAACCGATTTTGTTTAAACTCGTTTCGAAGTAAGAAAAAACATATCAATGAAAATTTTCTCGGCGTTTTAGATTCGGACGACTTTTGTAATTTTTTTTTTTTTTCAACATCTCCAAATGCTCTTACACAGACATTTATAATATTTTAACAACACACATATGTTTATCGTGTTATAAGCGGAGGCTCACAATCGTTTTTCCCGAATAAAACACGGAAAATCTTTTGAATTGTTTCGCGGCGCTCGTTTTACTTTTTAAAAGTATGTCGGTATAAAAAAAAAACCGGAATGAAATCTGAACGTTTTCAAAGTCCCGTTGAAAGTTATTTCATAATATTACAACGTTGCAGCAGCAGTGTACGACGACTCGGCAACGGAATCACCTGCCGCAGAAGGCAAACTATATAATAATAATAATAATAACATTATTATATAATAACTGTAATAATATTTAATATAGCCGAATATATTACTTTGTGAAATTCTTCACGCCATGCAGAGACACAGAGTGTTTTTTTTTAAATTTATTCAACGATACAATTCGAGTATAGAATACGTTTTAAACAATCGTTTTACTAATCGTAACCCCCTTTTTTTTTTAAACTGATTATAAAAATAATTGTTCTCACGTGTGTGTTTTTTTTCGCTACAGTATTCGAAGTAAATTAAGGTTTATAATTAAAATAAATAAACTCGCTAGTCTATACACATAATATAATATACGTTACGGGTAATATAAAAAAATGTTAATTCTTTCGTTAATGTATGCGTATTGTAATAAGTGTCCAAAAACACTCGGAGTGTATAAGATTTCCCACCCTTATATGTATACACCAGCCGCTTTCGAACAACCCCATGCTGGTAATAGGCGTCGTATTTTAAAATGATAATTGCGTTTACCGATTTGTAAGACTTATTTTCTGTGTGTTGTATTGCGCCGCTTACAACAAGACAAACGGCGGTAAATATTATTAAAAAAAAAAAACAACAAAAATTCTACCCAATCGATTATCCCCGATATGTGTACCGAGCGGAATACATTAACACGTTGCAGATGATATTTGATCTTTTTTTTTTTTTTGTTTTTAATTCGTTTATACCGCAGACGATTTAAAAAAAAAAAAAAAATCAAGTGCGGTATTACACAAAAAACACCGCGAACAGTCGTACATATATTATATTATATGATCGATTTTATACGATATATTTAATTCGTATATATGTGTGTTTTGACGTTTTTTTAATATTAATAAACGAAAAGAAGCCCGCGGTAATGCGAAATAATGATTCGAAAATTAAAACGTAATTATGTTTTTAGTTGTATACTATATATATATATATATATAGATGAAAAAAGAAATTCAGACATTGGGAGTTATTATTTTTAATTAATATTTTCTAGTATTGGTTTTATACTGCAGTAACGGATCAACCCCCCACACCAAGAGGAGAAGTAAATTTTGCCGCTTTATATATTAAATATTTTTAAACCATTTTAAATCAATAAAAATATAATATATATATTTGTACGTTATTACAATCACAGATTAGACGAATACTGCAGATGGAACATTGCGCCGACCGAGAACAAAATAATTACGAATACGCTCTTCCGATTGGTGGTGGACACAAAACAATGTAGGCACACACAACGATATAAATTATTGTGCTGATTGTATTATACAATATTATTGTAAAACTCGTTTATTGTTTTAAACAATATAGTATCATAATAATGTTTATCGCATACTGGTAAAACTTTAATCAAGTCAAAACGCGTCCACAATTTCAATTTAAAATAGTCAAAAAATCCGTTATCGTTTTTTTAAAGCCTTCTTTTTCTATCGTGTTAGGTATTAAAATTTATTCGGCTAACTTTTGTATTTTCTACTTGTTTTCGCGGGATTAATATTTAAATATTAGTTAGGCGTATATTGTGCTAACATACGCGGTAACACTGATTTTGCGGTCTGTCGAATAATATAATTTATTTTGTTTACACCGCCAGTGATCCGTCTGTAGTCATCTGCAGTCCGTTTATTATAACGAACAAGAGAGGACGCGATCACAGGGTCGGGACCGTTAAACTCTTACCCGCACCGAGATATAACCTGCTATATAGCCTGGAAAATGTGGAAAATTCTCAATTTTCCGAGGACGAGAAAACTCAAAGAGACGAGGAATGATGCGAACTGCGAACGTGGAGAAAAACGGACGTTTGCTTGAGTGTATACCTATAGAAAATGCGAAATAATAAAGATCTCGTCGAACCGAGAAATCACGGACGAAATGATATAGGAATAATCGTCGAATACTGGGAAAATAAAGGATTCGACGAGAAAACACGGGTCGACACGCGAGGAGAAGAAAATGATCACTGTTATTATATTACAAAGAAAAAAATAAAACGATTTCTGTGTATATTCCGAATAATGTTTTTAAAATGGGTTTTGTGACGTTCAAACTCTGCCCTCCGCCGAAAATTTTCTGAATTTTTCCATTTTTTTTTTCGACGCGTCGATTTTATACAATATACCACCGTCTTATTGTAAGAATACCAACGCTTTATCGTGGGCGGGGTGGGGGAATAAAAAAACTCTATATAAATCGTAATAATTGTATACCTACGAGTCGGCAGACGGATTAAATGGTTTCGTGAACGACCATTTACGCGGATGCCGTTGCGGCAGACGATATAGCTATCGGGTGCAGTATTATATTTGAAAAGAGTATTAAATATTCGTGTAAACGATACTCGGAAACGTAAAAAAAAAAAAGGTTGGAACACGCGATCGATCCGTATACGAGTTGTACACGAGCCGAGTACCGTATACGAGTTACGCATAAAGAGTTATAAATATAAAAAAAAATAAAAAATCCGTAATTACACCGCGTACTTAGTCTCGAATCGATGATAAACGGCCGGGGATAAAAAAAAACACATTTTTCGCATCGAATACACACACATATATATATATAGGAATTTCGGACGATTATCAGAAGAAGAAAAAAACTTAAATAGTAGGTATACGTACACGAGCAATAATAATATAGGTTGTCTCAAAAAGAACGCCGGATCTGTCTCGTATAAATCAAATTTATTTCTGTAAAAAAAAAAAAAAAAGAACCCCGGCCCCCGTACCGTTCTCTTCGTGAGAATAGTTTAGGATTAAACGCGAAAAACGATGTCGAGCACCTATACGAGTCCTACACGCGTTTACAGTGGCGTATTTGAGACTTCACCTAAGGGGGGCGATGGTAAAAGAACTCCCCCTTCCCACCAATAAAAAAAATTATATGTAGGAATATAATTATTGAACAAAACACATTTTATTTATTCAGATAATTTTTGATAGTGTTACCAACATTTTCATAAAAAATACTTGTAACTTATAACACGCAGAACAATATAATATAAAATAATATAAATTTTTTAAATCTCTCGGGAGAGGGGGGAGGCGATTGCCCCTATCACCCCCCTCAAATACGCCACTGCGCGTTTATACGGTCGGTGAATTCAACCGTCACCCGATCACACGTCGAATTTCTTCTTCGCGTTCCCAATAACACGTTTTTTCCGAATCTGTTTTGGTAAACTCGCGTGACTCGACGTGCGCCCTTAAAAAAAGTCGAGTCACCGAGATCGAGGCGAGTAGCCATGGTCTTCGTCGCAACGAGATTAATCTGTCCGCGAACTATTCACACGCAGATCTTTTCTTCCTTCGAGCAGGGGCGCAATTTCACTGAAAAAAGTGGGGGTGCTGAAGCCCCTCGATTTTTCATGTTATTTTATAGAGTTATCGGTATCTGCAACCCTTCAATGACCATTAAACAATTACGTATTTAATTAATGGCTATGATGCTTTGTAAAATACGTTATTATTTAATTACAGTAATTACACGTGATAAAAGTAACATATGAAACCATAATCAACTTCAATTTTAAATTTAAATTTGAGTTTACACTTTATTACTTATTATAATAACAACGCCCTCCTTTCACTTTGAGCAAAAATATTTATTACTTCGTTAATATCGATTTGATTGGTAAGGTCTTTTTCAATAACGATGATAATCTGTGATAAAACTAAAATAGTACTATTTGAACGTTGTCACACTGCGATGTTTTCGCCGAACGCCGAACAGTCGGAACGATTTTATCGCCAGTCGCTACGCTAATGAAATTGATATATTTTATCACTAACATATTATTATATTATAAATTTATAAAATCATCTGAATTTAAATTGTTTTCGTTGATTTTTTTGACCAGTCTGTAAGACAACATATTTTCAGTCATCACACGATTATTCGATTTAAACAATATCATAGAACAAAACTGTTGTTATGTATGTATTGTGTACATATAATAACTACTAAAACTTAAATAAATACGAAAAAAATTGGGGGGTGCTAATTTCAAGACTGGGGGTGCTAAGCACACCCAAGCCCCCAAATTGCGCCTATGCCTTCGAGTCTGTACGGCTTTACAATCTTTTCGCGAAGAGAATGGTAAATGCATTTTTTTTTTTCCACAGAAATCAGTTCGATTCGTAACGGATCTTTTTGAGACACCCAATACACATGTACCGGGCGTAGTATTTTGTTTATCCGTTCGGAGGGACACACCGCGCGACAACGGTTTTGCGCGAACGGGCTCTTTCAGCGCGCGACTTTCCCGCGAGAAGAGCCGAAGACCGCTGAAGATTTTACGCCGCGTTGCGCTATCCGTTTCCCACGGCTCCGGGGGTGCTGGAAGAGTTGTGGTTATCATCAGCGTGTGTGTGTGTGTGTTCGTATCAGTATAATTACAGGCGTATAGAAATAACGACGCGACACACATCATATATTATATAAAGCGAGTCAGCTCGTAGAGCGGTGTTTTATTTATTTTCTTTTTATACGTAATGGGCGTTATAAAAACAAAAAAACAAAAAAAACCTCCACGCACACACTAATGTCGGGTATACGTCGGGCTGACCAAAAAAAAAAAAAAAAAATATATCGACGCCATTTACTTAAGACACTATCATCATCGCCGTCGTCGTCGTCGCCGTCGTCGTCGTTGTTGCAGCAGTCAGTGCGCGGCGTGTCCGTCTACACAACAGGGTCCGCGGTCGTTCCGACCCTCTGCAACCCGCTTCTATACACGATTTATATGCGTTATTGCGTTCTCGCTGCAGTATAACAAAACGTATCATTTGCGCGTGAGGTTAGAAAATAGGGCGAAGAGGGGAACTAGACCCGAGAAGATTATATAAAAAGCGGCTCTTTTTATTATTATTATTATTATTATATAACTACACGTTATACGGCGACGGTAATTAATACGCTGAAGCCTGGCAGTACTGTTATTTAGTATATACAATATTTATTTCTACCTCCCCCGGTATACTCGACATTTTTTCGAAAAAAAAAAACGTTCACCTGTCCCGCGCGTTATTGTCGCGATAAACGACTCGTCGATAATTATCGAAAAATAAAAAATAATAATCACGCGATGACGATTGAGCTCGCGATTTTTTTTTTTTAAGAAATGTTTGTGTGAATATGAAAGCGTTATAATTAATATAATACTAATTAATAAGCATTAAATTAACGCTGGACCCTGCGAGAACACTGCAGCGGAGACGCGCGCGAGTTATATAGTATTTTGCGACTTCGTGCAAGTATTGCTATCATCAGCTGATGACTCGCATCGTGTGTGACAATCCCGTATTCCGACGGGTCAATAATTATACTTTCAACAATTATATATTTATTCGCGACAACGATTCATAACGAATCACGAGACTCATAGACGCCCCAAGGGTGGGGGGGGCAAATCCAAATGGCGTCCAAAGTATTATGAATGCAGGGGGCGTCATAAAAATGAATGACAAAAAGAAAAAAATTGATTGTTTCATTTTAGATATTAATATCCCTTGTATCTACATGATGATTTCGAGGATGAGTGTATTTACTATTAAAATAATATATAAAATTATGTAATTAGTTATTACGTTAGTTGTAAATTTTTTTTGGGGGAGGCGTCAAATATTATTGCCCTAGGTCGTTACTAGTGATAAGGACGGCACTGACGGAACTGCAGATTTCCCCCTAAGCCCTCGCGATACGGTAAAAAAAAAACATAAAACAATAATCACGACCACGCGAGTGATTTGATTTTTTTTTTTATAGTTACCTAACGCACGGCGTGTTGTTATTCGTCTGAAATACGGGTATTGGCGATTTATAAAAATAAAAAAAACTCGCCTATATTGATCGGTAAACCGTTCGGACAAACGGCCGCGCCGACATTCGTATACGCATTGGAGAAATTATATATTGGCTCGATTTAATCCGAATTCTCAGTCATACTGTTACATTTTATTTCTTTTTTATTTTATTTATATAATATATATATAGTTATATTATATATATATATATACTTATATATAAACACAGCTGGGTGTAAAGTGTTTCGGTCCTCCTGGACGGCGACGAGCCCGCGAGCATGGGAACATTGGACATCTGCAGTAACGTCGGAGAAACGTTTTTCGAACCGGCAGTTACCGCGGCGCGCACTTGTGTGTATACACGCGCAGGACGACGTCGACGTTGTCGGACGGAGAAACTGCGAATTCGCATTAACTATCGGGTCGTTTTGCCCCGCGGGGCAGGACCGGTGCGTGTTGCGCAGGATTCGGTGGAACGAGCGCGGTAAAATTATTATTGTTTTTTACCACGTTACAATATAATATATTCGCCTCGACCTCGGTATAAATTCGTCATAAAATACCGCCGTGTTCGTTACAAGACAGTAGCCAGCGAAAAAAAGTTTCTTTGGAGGGAGGGGGCTGAGAGTATAAATATATGAAATAAAATAAAAATAATAAATTAATAATAGAATATAAATCATTAAATTTTATTTTAAGAAAAAATGTCGGGGGTCTGAATTCTAACCCCCCACTGGCTACGACTTTGATTCGCTATGATAACGCGTGTATAGTCGGAACGTTTTTTCTCCGTTTCTATGGAAATACGTATGTATACGAACGATTTCAGGAGCGTGATTTTAAAAAAAAATAAAATCTGGGGATGCTGAAACACCGATTATTTGTTTAACACCCGATTCCAAAGCGAATAACATAAAAAAAAAAATCCGTCATTTATCACACGCGCATACAATTTCGTGAGTGCTGGTTTTAAAACCTAACCTAGACGTCACCGAATCGCGCCTATGAACGGTTTTTTTTAAGACAATTTTATTTTATTTTTTAAAGTTCGCAATACGTGTAGAAGGAAAAAGTATTTCGAATAAATATTATCTTCGAAACACACATTTAAAACGTATTTATATTCGAATAAATTAAATAATAACAATAATAATAATAATAATAATAATTTTTTTTTTTTTTATTAATATCGTCAAACTGACATTTAAATTAATGCGTTTCATTGGAACATTATTTAAAATTATATAGTGAAAAAAAAACCATAACCGTTGTGAGTTATAACAAGGATAAGACTATGCAAGACGATCACTATAATATACATATTTGAGTATTTCAATCGGTTTCGTACAACTGATATGTGTAAATTATTCGAATTTCTCGGTTTGTCCGGTATCGTTTTCTTTGAAAAGTATTTCGCGACAAAAAAAAAATGGATTTCGCGTATAAAATATATCTATGTATATTTAAATACTTTCATTTATTCGAATACATTTTACAAGACATACATATACATACTAATATTGTTATCGATATTTTCTATTTTTTTTTTTTCTGTAGAGGAGCTATATTAAATAAAATATACAATTTCGTCTTATAAATCAACTTAATCTTTTCCAACGTCCGAGTCGTAAAATTACCGTGAGCTTCTATATATACTATACGCCGTTTTCGTAGAAATATTTTTTTACATCATATTTATTTGTATTCTCGTCGCGAGCATGACCAATAAAATAAATTTATCTGGCCACACGAATCTGCACGAAAAACGTATTAAAATAATTTTTGGAACTTTATTACAGGGAAATCGTGAGTTGCATTTATCTACACACAAATCTATATTTATGTACAAGTATATATATTATACGTATTATTATGTACGAGAATACGTACGCGTATATACATATACATACTCTCTGATCAAACAATATATTATATACATTTAATGTCGGAGAATCTTCGACAATAATTAATTTTTACGATTATTATTTATCGAAATATTATTCTTACAAAAAATATATATATATATATTGTATATGAATATCTGATTATACCGCGATATATTATATTGAATTCATGACGTATAATATATAATAGTTGCTCATAAATTATGACTTACATATACTCGTATATAAATGAACAGGCGCGTCTTCAAAGGGGGGCGAAAGGGCGTTTGCCCCCCCTCCCCATAAAAATTTTTAATGTATAAAATTAAAATTTATATTAATAAATATTACTTTTTTACGTAAGCTTATTTGTAATGTAGTCGCATTATAAAAAAAAAATTAATTCAGTAAAATTCACTTGAGTTCGTCCAAACTTTTGAAAAATACGCGTATAGGGTAATTATTGATTTAAAAAATAGGTTCGACACCTCATCCCTCTTGAAAATTGTCTAGCCCCCGTGTATGAATACGTATATATTCAATAGAATTTACGAATACCTAATTTTCTTAAGACTCTTTGTTTAATCGCTATATTGCAGAGCAAAAAAGAGACGGCAGAAAACACTTTTTTTTCATTCTTTCTAGTAATTGCGTGCAGTGCCATCTTAAGGCATGGGCCTGGAGGGCCCGGGCCCAGGGCCCCCAAATCCCACGGGCCCCCACTTTATTTACAAAATACCAAATATTAATTTATTATTTTGACTTAGATATTTACGTTTTAAAATAAACAATAAAGTAACGGAGATTATTATAAAAATTGGCATTTTTATTAATAAAGTATAATTTTTAACAGCTAATACAATATACTATGTGTCAAAGGAAAAAAATAAATAGTATTTAAAGGCCCCATATATGTTGTGCCCTCGGGCCTCGCATAACCTTAAGACGGCTCTGATTGCGTGCGGGAATGCGTGTGGCCTGGGCACAAACAAAGTCTCCCGGCTCGGACTCATCGGTTTCCATTCACGTCCCTGTACAGGTCACGATATTTAAAACGCTAACCGTTTTGTCCGCACAAACGAATTTAGGTAACGCGTGAAAAATTCGTCGTCATCAGCTGCAGCAATAAGAAACATAAAATTTCACTGTATAGTCTGGAGGGCTATAATAATCCGGAATGTAAGTGTACGGAACGTATAATACCGGACCGTATTTTTCCGGACCGTATATGCCCGGAATCTAAACACCAACAACCGTATTCGGCCGGACCGTATTATTACGGAATATATAATGCCGAACCGTATTATTGCGGAACGTATATTTCCGGAACGTATATGCCCGGGAACAAAAAAACCATAAACCGTATTTATCCGGAATGTATAATTACGGAACGTATAACCGCGGAACGTATAACGCCGGACCGTATAAATCCGGAACGGCGGCAAAAGGTATATAGGGGTAAGGTAATAGCAATTATATCAGTGGTAATAGAATGGACCACTCGCGATAACATAACCTATAACCAAGCGTTCTTATCA
Organism: Slavum lentiscoides; assembly: GCA_032441835.1. Lineage (NCBI taxonomy): Eukaryota > Metazoa > Arthropoda > Insecta > Hemiptera > Aphididae > Slavum > Slavum lentiscoides. Next base: position 2,935,240 of record CM063716.1, read on the forward strand.
CAATATGATTTTATTATCATGACGTGTTAAGTCATAGAGTATACCTTCTACCATTATATTTCCGGAATTATACGTTCCGCAATTATACGTTCCGTAACTTGTAGTTTCCGCCACTATACGTTCCGTAACTATACGGTCCGCTTAAATATGGTTTATATTGTTTAAATTCCGGGCATATACGGTCCGGGGATATACGTTCCATGATTATACGGTTTAGTGTATTATATCGATTATAGTATAAAATTCCGTAATAATACGTTCCGTCCAAATACGGTTTTTGATTTTTAGATTCCGGAAAAATACGGTCCGGGAGAATACGTTCCGGAATTTATACGTTCCGTCTGTTTATTTTCCGGAAATATACGGCCTCCCGTATAGTCTCAGCCCATCAGAGCACGTTTTACCACGTAAAGTAAGCGCCAGCACCTATTATATAGTGAAGAATATATTATAGTGCACCCTGCAGTGGTTGGTGGTCGCGTCACGCGTTTTATTATATTATTTTATACTAATGATGACCTTCTTTTTTTATATACATATATAAAACGTAGCAAATAAAAGCTGCAAAAAAAAAAAAAAATTTTCATACGAATGTGTATGTGTATATATATATATATGAAAACGGTTTCAAACGATTATATACTGACTCGTAATTATATTTATCGAATTATGATTTTGTTTTAAAATTCGACATTGTTTTCTTATTCTGTCTTATATAGATATAATTTATAGATTATAATTTTTAAACGATCACTGTATATAGAACGTTATGCGAATTATCCCGCGGCGGAGAAACTAGACAAGAGCAAATTTTCAAGTTATATAGTCATAAACCAAAAAAGGTCCCCGGATACTGCAGGGACACTCGGTTCAGCCCCCCCCCCCTTATATACTGCAATGCCGTCCAGAATATACGAATTCCTTAAAAAACGCGCTCCGTGTCACGCCAAAGAAATTATACTCTCGCACATTTGGGAATAATCGGCTGGTGCGGCGTCGGCGAGCGCGCTTGTGGAGGGGAGGTAAGTGTAAGAGGGGGGGGAGGGTCAGGCGATGTGGACGGGAACCGTCCAATTAGGAAGTGCGGGGGCGTTGGCGAGCGGGAGGAACCACGGAATAAGATCGATGTACCGGTTGACAACCGGATCGACCGCAGCCATACTGTTTGCGGGTCGGAATACACGCGGGCGCGCGTACGTGGTAATCGTGACGCGCGGTGGCCGGTGGTCGCGCGCCCGCCGCGCATTGGTCGGCGGCGAGCGCGTCGCGGGGGCCCCGGCCGCGCGGTAGTGGGAGCGACGACTATATTATATAGGCGTCGCCGCCGCTGCTCGGTCGCACGGCGGCGCGACCGGTTTCTCGAGCTTTTTTCGACGCTACACCGCTTGCCCGCCGATGACCGCGCTTAGGATAACCTAACCGCGTTCAATGCGTATATACACGAACGAAGTGGAAAACAAAATATGAGAAGCCACGCCGTCGTTTCGAGTTTTGAAAGGGTTGGGGAAACGTGTGAACGTGTTGTTGAAAAATGAGCAAAAAAAAAAAAGTAACGAAACGCCTCAAACCGCACCGGCCCTGTTTAACACGACGGTGAACTATATATATATATATATTTTTTTTACGATTTAAATGACGTTTACATTTACTGAATGTGTTTAAACGGTTTAGAAAAACGAAATGGTTTTTATAATGAAAAAAAAACGATTCAAAGATATATATATATAATTTTTAAATTATAGGTAATACAACAAATACTATAAATTATGTAAAAAAAAAATCCAAGAGGGACGAATAATTTTAAACAAAATAAGCGGGGAAATGGAATATGCTGATTAAAAAAAAAAAAAATAGAGAGATGGCATCCCTGCAACATTACAGCGTGGGTGACCGTGATAACAGATAGTTTGTCTCACCTGCACCCCCAAACGTGCCAATAATACGAAATCCCGCGTTTGTGTACGAAATACGTTCTGCAGGAACTATATACTGGCTGGTGGAGGTTTCCCTCGGCCAACTCAAAAAAAAAAAATCGAAATTCCGCGATGTAAAAAAAACAAAATAAAAATGTCGATCACTCCCTTACCGATATTTAGCGGTTCTTAAACCTTGCAGGTCCACGGCGCTGTGACACGAATATTATTATAAATCTGAAATAAATGGTACACGAATCTTCGAAACTATTAATCTCCTGTTCTATAGATACGAGTAAAAACCGAATTAGATTTTGCGATGATGATGATAAACGCGGCTGACACGTGGCGCCCCGGAAGAAGCTGACAGTCATATTATTATTATTAGACATTATTAGTATTTAAAAAATACCATTTATTCGTTAGAAAATTTCTGGTCTCACGTACCACGAAATTATTCGGATAAATATATCGAATGAAGCTCTGAGAGTTTTTGATATTCAACTGCCCACGACTCGTTTTTATAGGTGGGGGGGGGGAACCATTCACGCAGTTCTTGTTTACGTTAAAAAGTACGTAGTTTCGAAATCGCGTACATATAGAAAACATCGCGAGTCTCAACTACAAAACTTTGGAGTATTGAGCTCGACGTTTAAAAAAAAAAAAACGGACGTCTCCTCTAGAATGCGACGCCATTAATTGTTCGCGTTATAATAAATAAAAGTAAAATTTGTAAAAGAAATTTCGAGCGTACAATAAAAATAATTAATTTAATGTTGTTTTTATGCGATTTATATTATAAAAAATTAAAATATTGTTTATAATAACGTGGGATATTTTGTAAAAAACGAGTGTGCTAGTACTCGAGACATTGATGTGCAATCGTCGCGTGAGCGGTAAAAATGGAACGGAATTGTGATTGGGATTCGTAAATATTATTGGTATCTTTATTCAAAGTAATTTCGATAATAAATATTATTATTAGTTGTCATGACAACATCTTACACATCGCACGCAATTTATAATTGCCTGTAAATTAATAAATATTATTATTAGTTGTCACGACAACATCGTACACATTTCCGCCCCGTTTCCCGAGATTTGTCTTCATACCGCCGTAAAAGATGTTTACAAATCAGAAGAAAAAAAAAATGCTTATTCGGAAGAAAATCGGTGAAGGGTCTGTGGTTTAAAAAAGGAGTCTTTATCAGGAGATTTGTAGGAATTATTGGGAGGAGCATTTTACATAAAACTCAACCACGGGCCTCGTATACTTTCCACACTGAATAATAATAATAATAATACGTCTCAAAATGTCTTCTTGAAACGTGATATCATAGAAAAAAGCCACAAAAAAAAAAATGTAAAATCTCAACGACTACATCTTTGATAAAAATTTCTGACGACATACAAATATGTACATTTTTTTACGAGTAAAAAATTTCGTAAACTGCAGGCTATTTTGAATTCAAAATAGTTTTTAAATATTTTTATTTCTATAAAAGAATCGAAAATTAACGATTAAACGCGTAGAACAATATAGTATTATTGCGTTTCAGTCGGATCTCCTTGTTGTAGGATACCAGCTCTGTATATAATATTTGTACAGCGCGCATTATGTTAAACGCGTTTTGTAATTATTATTTAATAGTATTATTATTCTGTTTACGTACACAATTCACTTGCGGTAAATAATTGTTTTGATTGCAAAACGCGTATATATAATGACGCGCGTATAACGTATAAGTGAAATATTTAGAAAGAAACTATATACTACGGCGTATTAGCGTTTTATGATTTAAAAGTATATATAATTATAATACGTTATGTACGAACAGTGACAAACCGATATATGCACAAGATATTTGAAAACAACTACTCGTATCGATCATAAAGTTCATAATCGAATACACTATATTCGAAATAATTTCAAAAATTTCACGTACAATTGTTATTTATTACCAATTGGTAAATGTATAGTGTATAGAAATGCTTTTTTTTCATAATGAATTCACCGAGAATTCGACGAGAAGTGCGGAAATCGAAATTGTAAAATAAAAATAATAAAAATCGTCGTTATATTACAAAAAAAAAAAAAATTACAGAATCCGCGTGGTTTTTTTATTATCGATTTCGTACGTCGAAAATTGTTTTTTTTCGAGCGAAGAAGAGTAGTAAGCATTTCGAAAACGAAATATTTTTACATATATATATTTTTTTTTTTCAAAGCCCGCTGAACATTGTTTTACGGATTTCGCCGCCCATCGATATTTCACTAGACTTTGTATATATAATTTTTTCTTTTCATAACCGAATCGCGACGAGCATCTAAGAAAAAAATATATATATATAGGACGACGCGCTTTTATACAAGTCTCGGATTTTCTTTCTTGTATATATATATATTATATTTATCGACGATTAAAAGGAGGTACACGAGAGCGCATTAATATACTAAACATAAAAAAAAACGTATACGCGTTCAGTTATCGTTTCAAAAACAAAAAAAAAAAAAAAAAACGAACAATAAAATAAACGCGTTTAAAAATCGGTGTGCACCGAGTACACACAAACACACACAAACACACACACACACATCATGGAGGAGGAGATTTTTACTTACGATATTGTATAAACCGAGGGATGGAGCGAAAATAAAAAAATAAAAAGTGCTTATACCCGCTCGTTACGTATATACATATATTTTTTTTAAATATTATTTTGTATACCGTATAATTATTTCATTCATTAACCGCGGTACATATATGACACGGAAAATCTCAGCGTCCCATCTCGCGGTCCATTGTCTCGGGCATTTTTATATTATATGATGTACGCTGGACCCGTTTATATATTTACATGCATATAAAGCTCGGGCCGGTAATAATATATATATATATATATACGATTAAACGGTTCTCGTTTTTTTTTCCACATAAGCGCGCGTATTTTTTATATTTATATATATATATATTTTATACACACAGGAATAAATATACGATTCGGCGGTGCTGCTGCAGCATCGTGTCTGACGAGGATATCGTCGATCGCGTTCATATATTTCTCGAACAAAAAAAAAAAACTATCGCGCCATCATCTAATTATCCGCTGTTTTATTCCGCATAGGTATATGCGTATGTGTATATGTAATTACGTTATACGCCCCATCGTACACATATTATAATCTGCAGTGGCGTATTTACTTGTGCGCGGGAGGGGATCGGGTTAAAATATTATTTCGCGCGTCGGTCAGCGTAGTTTTTATAATATATATTATATATTAACACGCTCGACCGCGCGTACCAATACCTATCGATAAAAAAAAAAACAAACCGTGATTTCCTCTATATTATTACTATCCCGAGGAATTCTGTGCAGTGGCGTATAGTCACTGGACACACAGTCGGAACGTTATTGTAATTTCATTTAATTATAAATAAAACGTTAATTTCTATATATATATATAAATTATCTAATAAATATGGAAATAATCGAAAATATATACCATACGAGTACAATTTATTATTATTATTATTATTATTTGCAGATTTATAATTTATATCCGTTTTATTTGATTAGTAAAAAAATAAATAAATAATTTTATTCGAAATATTATAATATTTAGATACATGTATAGAAAATCGTTTACAGCGGATAGACGAACAGTTTTCATATACGTTAAACGACACTCCTCCCGGCAGCAGAGAGGATTCTGCGTGCGAAAGAAGTACGCCAAGGTTTCCGCGCGGTTCAATAAAATCCCCGACGGAATAGGGGAATTTTTTTTTTTTTTACGCCTTTTTTCCACTTTTGTGCACTGCTGTGAAGCGAAAACATTGCGGTTTTCGGTGTTGAAATAAATACATAAGATTTTTTTTTAAAAAAAAGAAAGACGAAAAATTATTTTTTTTACAATATATAAATATAGCTGTTATTGGTGGTACGGTATATAACATTAAATTCGCAATATTTATTACAGTTTAAATCCAAACTTTTGACTGGCACGCTCCGCGACGATAAAATTGAGTATACACGAATCTTTTGGTCAGAGATTTTTGTTTATCTCGGTCAAAAAAAAAATTCTATTATCATATTCAAAAAATGAGTTCCTGTTTTTTTTTTTTAATGCGTATCAAATAAAAATAATATTTTCCGTACTAACGAACGTTAACAAACGAGTAAAAAAAACGTTTTTTTTTTCTTCGGTAAATAGATTAATTATTTACGAAAATATAACGGATAAGTAATATAATATATATGCGTATAGTGTTTCACGAATTCCTTTCGTAGCACTATTATTATTATTATTATTATTATTATTAGTAATTTGTTCACGAAAAAAACCGTCGAGTCGCGGACGAAGCAAAATATATGAGGATCGATATCTGCGAACCTGATAATTGCAGTGAACGGTATATTTTAATGGAAATCCATTGATCCATATTATATAGGTATACAAAATGTATTATATATATATATATAAAAACGAGTCTGCTAGTATACTCGAGACATTTACGTCGCGTGAGCGGTAAAAATGGAACGGAATAAATTGTGATTGGGATTTGTGAATATTATTATTGGTATCTATTTATTCATAATAAATATTATATTATTATAGTTGTCGTGACAACAGCTTACACATTACACGCAATTGATAATTGCGTGTAAATTAATTAATATTATATTAATATTGCGTGTAAATAAATTTATATTATTAATATTAATAAATATTGTTATTAGTTGTCGTGACAACTGCTTACACATTTCCGTCCCATTTCCCGAGATTTAACCTCATACCGCTGTAATAGATGTTTATACACGTCAAAACAAAAAATCCAGTACCGATGAAATATTTCCAGTGAATATTACAGTCATGTCATGTTCATCAGTTACGAAGAAAATTAGTAGATTGGAAATTGAATAAAGAATAATACAATACTGTTCTACGATATTGTTCTATATAAATATTCTTATATCCGTTTTGGGCTTTTTGGATAAGACGCTTGTATATCTTTATACAATCGTTACGATATTTTTTTTTTTTTTTCCATTTTCTTATCAGCGGAAGATATTTTATATATATATATAATAAATATTTGAATTGACGCGCAATACGCGTGATGAGGTATTCGAAATTTCGAAATTTATTTAAAATTGTTTCGTATACCGCGATATAGCCGCGCGCTACCGCGGGGTATACGCGAAAAAAGAAGAAGAACCAAAAAATATATGAAAAAAAAAAAAAAAAAAAAAGGCGAGAAAACGAGAAGAAAACCGGCCGAGTTTAAAGAAAAAAACACTCTCGCCGTGACGCGGGCGGCTAAAACCGAGTATATTCGTATTCGTTTTAATAAAATCGGACTCGGGAATTTTATTTTATATATACATTTTTTTTTTTTTTTTTTTTCTGTCTTTTCTTCCTCCGCCGCCACGGCCTTTCCCTTTCAATCGACTGCTGTAAATCTCATTACACGATCCATCGCGCGGGCGCAGCGTCGCGTCGCTCGGTGTGCGGCGCGGGACGCTGTGCGGTTGCCAAGGGGCTGACGGCGAACCCCGCGGCCGCGGCTGGCTGCCGGGCGTGTGGGCGGGTGGGACGGGACGCGTAGCGTGCAGGGAGCGCATGGTTTGTGTGCGCCCCGGAGCGCGCATCGATCGGCGCCGCGAAGCTCGAACGGCTCGGCACCCCGCCGCGCGTGCGAAAGTTCGACGTGGCCCCACCCGCCTCGCGCGCGCGCGCGCGCTCTGCGACGGCAAACCGATCCCGCGGCCCGCCGCCGCAGACCCGCGCGACGGCCGACCATTTTGTTATTTTCGGCGGCGGGCCGTGCGCGCGGCCGTACGAAATTATTATTATTATTATTATTATTATTATTATTATTATTATTATTATTATTATTATTATTATTATTATTATTATTATTATTATTATTATTATTATTATTATTATTATTATTATTATTATTATTATTATTATTATTATTATTATTATTATTATTATTATTATTATTATTATTATTATTATTATTATTATTATTATTATTATTATTATTATTATTATTATTATTATTATTATTATTATTATTATTATTATTATTATTATTATTATTATTATTGCTTGCTTCCACTTAGCGCTTGTGCTAAGGATTGGTTTTCTTCAATTGTATATCAACACCGAGTGCACTCCGTGCACCTAGGGTGTTGCTTTTCATTGTTATTGACATGTATAGTTAAATTATAGTACTTTTCTTACTATATGGGCAGTACTCAGGACCACGGCTTTTTGCATTTGGAGGAGACTGTGCTTTCCTGGAACTTCTTTCATTATGTCAGTGGTGGCATTGGAGATGAGTCCTGTAGCTCCAATGATGACGGGGATTACATTAGCTTTCAGGTTCCACATTCTTTGTATCTCGATTTGCAGATCTTTGTACTTAATAATTTTTTCCGCTTCTTTCTTTGTTATATTGTAATCAGAAGGGATTGCCACATCTATTATTAGGCAATGTTTCTGTTTTTTATCTTTAACTATTAGGTCTGGCTTATTTGCAACAATTGTCCTATCAGTTTGTATTTGCGTGTCCCATATAATTGTCACATCTTCTGTGTGGTATACCACTTCTCAATGACATCTATTTTATAGTGTTTGCATATACTCCAGTGAAGTTGTTTGGCCACTGTGTTGTGTCTTTCTACGTACACTTTTTTAGCTAATATGAGACAGCCCGAAACAATGTGGTGTATTGTTTCGCTGAAAGTCCGACAGAGTCTGCATTTGTGGTCATAGTGTCGGTTTTCACTATCTTTGCCTTGATGTAATTTGTTGCGATGGCTTGGTCTTGACAGGCTGTTATCAGGGCTTCCGTTTCAGTCTTCAGGTTCGCATGTGTAAGCCACGCCCATGTGTTGTTCTGGTTGATGGTTTCTTTGGCAGCCTCTTTTTTTTTTTTTTGACTCGAAAATAATATTATAATATTATTATACATAAACGATTATTATTGATAGTATTATATATAGTATTCTTTTAATTATATATACCGATCGACGAACGCGTGATGTGTATATATATGTATAAAACGTATAAAAATTAAAAACGTTTATACCTCATCGACAATAATTTTCGATATATATATATATATAATATCAAATAAAAACGAAGTTTATTCGCCATTCGTTAATTATGCGCCCTCCGTTATTATTATTATTATTATTTTTTTTAATACTTTATGATTCTCAGAAAAGTTTTTTTCTCGTTGAAACAAAAAAAAAAAAATATTTTATCCATTTTATAAGTAAAATAAACAAAAAAAAAACAGAAAGAAATTCAATTATGAAAACTACTTACTGACCCGTTGAAAAAGAGTTCATTTAATTTGTCTGAAAAAAGATTGTATAAAGGTTTTAAAAAAAAACCGCGAAATTGTTAGTGTTTATTATATATATAAGTAAGGGGGTTTTTTTTTTGCTGTACAGACTGTATAGAGAAAAACTTTGCGCAAAAGTACATTTGTGAAATTACTTTTCTCTCTCTCTCTCTCTCGAAACAACGCGATATATTTCATATTTATTTATAATTTTCCGCGTCGAGCGTTCGTTTTTTTTTTTTTTCGCGTGGCTGATATTAAACCGAACGCGGTGTATTCTTTTTTTACCGCGCGCAATAAACGCGAAAATAATACAAAAAAATAAAATATTATTTTCGTCCTTATCACGAGAAACTTATCAAAAAAAAAAAAAACGCTCGCTCGCGAAAAATAAATACAAATTATAAAATAAAAAAAACCCGGGGTCGAGACCGCCCGTCGTCTCGCGCTTTTTAAATAATAATAAAAATTTTTTTTTTTAAATTAATATATACGCGCACATCTGTGCACCCTAGACCGTCCAGAAAACCCTTTCCCCGCCCGATTGTGGATATATCCACCGATGACGCGCGACGCGACCTTTTGATGTTCGTACACGGTTAATTGGCTCATTTCGCGCGTATACGTGGAGGTGGTGCACGCGCTGTACCGCGTTTTTATACATGTCATTTACACGCCGTCGCCCCCCTCCTCCCACCAATGACGGGCGTCCCTTTGAGTCACCGGACCCTTTCCGCGGCGCGTTCTATAAATTACCGGGTAAAAAAAAAAAAAAAAATTTGAATTTCACGGACGGGTTGACGGCAGAGAAAATATATATATGTAAAAAAAAAAAAAAAAAAATCGATTTCGCATAATCGTGCAGATCGAGTCTTTCGCGGCGACGACGGCACTACGGCGCACCCTCGACGACGACGACGACGACGACGACGGACTCGGTAATCGTTTTTCACTCATCGCCTCGCGTCTTTACCGCGGGCTCTCGTCCGCACCGATTCAGCTCACCCCAATCCTGCGCTCGGTTAACGGTCGGTTTAACATTCAATTTTCGTCACCCGCGCGCGCGCACGATGACGATCGTTGTTGCCCGCCGGCGCGGCGTAATCATTCGTCCTACTCTTGTCGCGAGTATTGAAAAAAAACCAAAAAAATTTTTTTTCCTTCGAATAATATAGTGTTTACGAAAATCACACCGCTCGGGTGTGTCGACGAAACGCGTTTTCGCGCTCCGGCTGCGCTCGATACAGTCGGAATTTCGAACGATATTCGGTTTTCAACGAACACGAACGCGTCAATTATAAGCGTCTCGTGCGTGCATATACATGCTGCAGTTACGATCCGAACAATACTTTTTTTTCTTATATGGATCGAAATTATTAACAGTTATACAGGACTCTATTAGCGATAAAAACCCTACCGTTTTATTTTTAAAATTACTACATCGAGAGGCGTATTGGTAGTATAAAGTGCACTTGAATCGATGATTGCAACAGAAACGTCACGAATCAAATATTTTTATGAAATTGAGATGTTATAGTAAAAACGTATACTAGTCATGTGTTTCTATATATGCGTTGAGTGTAAAAACGTCTTTATAAGTTATCTTTTTTTTTTTATCTATAAAATTACAACCGAAAAATCTGGGTTGAGAGCAAAAACGTCTTTAGTCAATGAATATTGTGTCGTTCCAAAAGTTTTAAATAATATTGACTCGTGACGTTTTTGCAATCATCGATTCACTTATATACAGTGTTAATAACAATGGAAAACTGTTGCACGCTGCAGTGAGCCGAGATATGACGGTTGAAACTCGTCGAAAATGTGCGCAAGGTTTTGGCATATTTTTTTTTTTTTCGAAATTATAAAGTAATACGCCGATTTATGTATTTATATGATTGGCTTTTGAAACCGTTTGACATTAATGCGGTTTATTCCGTATGTGGTTGCGGCGTCCAGCAAAACCCTAAATCGCGGGTTACCATAATATATTGCGGAAAATTTACATTTCCCGTAAATTTTTTAAACCGCTTTCTCGAGTTTAATTTTCCTATACACACGCATATATATATATATATATATAAAACTACGTTTTTCAGGAATATTTACTGCGAAAAATCTTTTCTCAAATTCTGAATTCTTCCCGTATATCCTTCCGAAGCGTAACAGCTTTTCAAATTTTATTTTTACCAAATACTATTATTCTTCGGCGAAATACCCATTTCAGTGTCCTTACACTTACGTTTCTCTCGGCAAAATAATAAATTCGACATTCGATTATTTATACATTTAAATATAGACGCCAAGTTTTGAAAAAAATTCAACCTTCACGTCGTCGGTTAGAGAAAAAAAAATTACCATTTTTTCGTCTGAATATTGTAATTATAATAACGAGTTTTTTTTTCTTCGCTGTATAGAACGAAAAGTACCTCATCATGTAAATATTAATTCACTCATCCAGTGATGGATGTATAGTAAACCCCTCGACCGACAAAACGTGTTTAATAAAACTACACCACGTATATTTAATACGTACTCACAAGTTACAAAACGCAATAATACACTGCTGCGTTAAGCCGCTATATGGTCTAATTTTAATTATCGAAATGACACAATAATATATTATGTATAAATAAGAGTGTCGCGCGTTTGATATTCTCCGTTTCGTTTGTAGAAAAAAACTAAAGTACAATAAAAAAAAAAAGCCACCCTCTCTCTCTATACATATATATCTACTGCTTAATCCTTCAGTATTGCGAACAAGTGTGTGTGTGTGTGTGTATTTTACAATCCATTAGGTCTAATCCGGATAATTGTTCGTGAATCGTCGATGCAGGGCCGTCGAACCGAACAAAGAGTATATATCGAGTAACCCTCGGTGGTGGTGGTGGTGATGATGATGAAAAAAAGCGTAGTTTTTAACTCTATCGCGCGATTGATTTATATGTAAATATAATAATAATATGACAACTGCTTTTTCTCTCTCTCTCTCTTCTGTTCTCTACAATACAAACGACGGTTGAAAAAAAACCGGCTAGCTCGTATATATTACAATATGTCGAAACGAGTCCTGAAATATTACGTAGAAAAACATTTCCCGTTACTATAACTTGTCGTTTTATTGGAGTTGGAACGTTATACATCTATACAGACGTATTGTACATCGATTGGCGAGGAGCTAAAGTTTATATTATTAATTTTTGTCCAAAAACAATATTATACGCGTGACAACGTTAATGCAATAGCTGTGAAAACTTGTGAGAAATTATTGAAGTGATATAACGCGAGCGAGCGTGAAAAGTTGAACAGCGCACGGCTATGGAGTAAAAGAGCTATAGCCCGTCAATTGTGCGAATAGAATAAAATATAATATATATGTAAAAGACAAAAATTTGGATCGACATTAGCAAGACGCGCTAACAGCAGCGTTGAATAACAGTGATCAGTAAATAGAGAGAAAAAGAAAAGTCTGATTCGGAACGCTGAAGTCTATTGAAGCGTAATATAGGATCAACGAAACCAGATGAAAACGAGAGGAAAGAAAGGTCAGCGGAGCGTCGGTAAATTCAAATTCTATTCTCCGCGAATATCGTTTGGAGGAAACCAAATGTTTTCGTTAGTGTTCTGTATACGTCTAGCGAACGCGTTACATTTTTCCTCGAGGTATCCGTTCAAATGTTACTCTTAGTCGACCGTTTTCTTTTTGAAAACTGACTGACATTTACCTCCGGTTCCGGGTCCATAAACTCTTGCAGCTCTCCGTATCGTGGTCCACAGATTTTCAAAAGTCCTCCTCGACTTCCTTTCCTCCGTTCGTCGTCGTCCAGGACTCACCCCCGTCTATTCATACACAATCCCAAACGTTTTTTTCTTTTTTGAACGACGTTTTAGACAGTCGAGGAAACGTTCTCGGGCTTTATTCCCGTCGTCGAACGTTCACTGACACTCCAAGCCGTTCGCGTTTTCCAACACGTTAGACCTGCACGTAAATAAATCGGCGCGGAATCTACTGCACGTCATATTATTATGTAAATCGATATTTCTGTGTATGTATAGAGATATGCATACACACACACACGAGACATAATATGATTACGGGTGTCAGCGCGGCGAAACCCTCAGGGCGGTCGGCGCCGGATCCTCGAAGCGGCGGCAAAACCGCGCCGCGCCACTAATATAATCTTATACGCGTTTCATTTCGGTTCTCCGACTACCGAATTTATTATCATATATTTATTTATATATTATTATTATTATTATTTTAAACAGTAGTAATTTTCCGTTATCGTGTATAGTATAGGATGTCCAAGCGAAACACAGTAGCTATATATAATACGAGCAGAGCCGGTTACTATATTATATACGACTGATTGCTATAATTTCCGTGTTTGGCCAATAATAATAATAATAGGTCTCAACTGCAGTAGCCGTGTTATCGTGTGTGTGTGTGTGTGTGTGTGTGTGTGTGATTGACGCCGGCATGTGCCCCGAGACAAATATATTTATATATCCGTGTGTGTGTGTTTTTTTTTACTTACTTACTTACTTATACTTGCCGCTCGTTTAAATACGTATACGTACGATTGTCCGTATTGTTCCCACGTGATTTACATTTTTAAAATTCGTATGCATATACGATGTACGAGTATTTCCTCTTCTCCTCCCGTCCGTCCCTGCACCGAAAACCTGTGTTTAAAATTCCTTCGAATTTCCATAATCTCGGTGGCTGCTACTGCGTCGAACGTGTATCGGCGGTAGCTCGGGGATGTCACGATTCGATTTTCCCATAGGAATACATTATAAACATTTCGGCGGAGAAGCAGCGATGGAAAAAAAAACGACTTCTCGATTATTGTTTTCGAAACTATTCTCTCCTATTACACATAAACACCGTCTCGTCCCCCGTGTTCCGAGCACGAATCGTTATTATATATAGTACTGCTATACGGAATACATATAATATAATTATTACGTATTTCTCGGTTATTATTGTTTTTTCTCGGTCTGTTTTTTATTTTTTTTTTTTTTTTGTACGTATTCGAGTCGAGTAAAACGCGAGGAGATACGCAAATATCGCAATATTATCGTGGTATTTTTTTCTATTTATTACGTTTACAGACCACACACGACCTATGGCAAGTATAGCAATATTGAAAATCACGCGGTCCGGACGTTGGGGTAACGCTGCAGATCGCCAATGTTCAAGTGTTCTTCTGATTCGACAAAAAAAAAAAATAATCAAATCGGTACGTCGACTACTGCAAAGTGTAACGCGAACGAAACATTCGGTTTTAAGAGGACGCTATTGCCCGCGCGTTTGGAGTTAGCACCACCGTGTTACGAACAGGTTAAGTAAGGTTAGGTTAAAATTTAAAAAAAAAAATAGGTTAGGTTAGTTTCTGCCTGAAGTACCGAAGCTTACCGGGCAGGAGTATTGCCGATAACCGAAAGCAAAAAAAAAGTTAACGTTAGGTTAGGTTTTAATATACAAAAAAATGTTTCCCGAGGACAAATATACCATTCGATTAAAATACAATATCGATTTTTTTTTCTTCTTGTAATTCGTAATCCGTCAAATAAATGTGTTATGAACGAGTATAATTTAAAATTTAAAAAAATTTCACAATATTTTTAAAAGTCTACTTACTACGATCGAAAAAATAAAAACATTACGTCACGGAGAACGGCGTTCTCCTCTATATTGATTCTTAAAATCTGGAAAATACAGTAGAAATATTGTTATATGCGTCGCGCTTTTCTGTATGATAACAAATGATGTCTAATAGAAGCTTAGGAACAACACCCGGGAAACTATATAAATGCTATGTTTTATCAACATATATGAAAATCGTTATGAAAATAATCAATAGCAGGTACTACATATAAACAATCGATAAAACACAAATAGAAACGTGTAGAACGTTGAAATAAAAAATTCGTAAAAACTCAATTTATAACTTTTAGATTTTTATTATTTTATTTAAGGTCAGGTCAGGTTAAACCTAACCTAATCCGTTTCTTTCGTTTAGTAATTAATACGAACGCAAATACCGTAAAAGCGTCAATTGGTATACGAAAGTCGGCAGTACGGTGATGTAACACTATACATTCCTCTGCTGCGTATAATAATGAATTTCACTGACTTTTTTTTTTTTTTGAGATATTCGTGAATTTATTAAAAGATTTTTAAATCGAAACGCGCGTATTTCGTATTCGTATCGTTGTACGTAATATGCGTAATTCCTACGCGTGTGTGGCAAAAACTCAAGCGAAATCGTTTTTACTGTTGCAGTATGTCTTTACAATGAAAATATTATATTATAAAAATGATATTTTGACGTTTTTTTTTTTAAACGCCACAATTAAAGGTTTATTTTTTTTATTATATCGCAGTATAAAACACCGTACCGTGGCGGTCATCGGTTACGAGACGTTTTAATAAAAAAAAATTGCACTAAACCGATTATACCGTCGTGTAATGTCGTTTCGGTAATTTTCTATAAAACGTTATAAAAAAAATATATATATTCTTATAGAGGACGACGAAGACACAACTGTCGACACTGAAAATATTCGAGAATAAATTATTTCATACGAATTGCGCCCGAGGCCGTATATATAAGCATTTAACTTTTTCAGGTCGTGTAAAAAGTGTTCGATCCCGCGTTATAAGGTATAATAATCACAAATTATTATTATACGCTATACTTCGTCGCCGTTTTGTTATATTCACGAGAATACGCGCGGTATCCAATTGAAAATAAATAAAGAGCAGTAGGTAATTTTCATTATTTATGCAAAATATGTGCGCGTTAAAAATTTAAAATTGATTATACGCGCAAACTCTTTTCGCACTATTTTCTTTTTTTTTATCAAAGTAATTACGTAAAACGAATTCAAATCGCAACGAAAATTTCGCCTCGGTTCAAACGAATTAGCGTGTCGTCGATAAGTATTACTGAGATATTTGGCTTAAAAATAGGTTTTTTTTTTTTTCTAAAGTCGTTCTTACCGGTCATCTCTTGACGATTTAAGGACAAAACGATTGTTGCTATACATGGTAAATTTCACGGCCTTTAATTTTCAATCCTTACGTTTTAGCCGCGAGTCTAACAGTGTTAACGAGTCTGTAAGACGTAAAAACAACGGGAAAACTGTGCACAAGGAGTCTGAAGGCTTTGAGCACATGTTCATCAATGACGCGCCGAGGCACGCATTAATTGCGAACCGAAATTCAGCTTCCGAGGAATTAGTTTTTAAATTTTACCGATTTTTTTTTTTTTTTTGTCTAATTTGACTGGACTATAATCCTATTGCTCAATATACACGTATATATAGTACTTTTTAAAAAAAATGTTTTCGTTTCGTTTGTCTTCGATCCCAGTGGCCGCGGGTAATTTGATAACGTCTTCTAAACGAAGAATATTCGACGCGAAATCCTTTTCGAAAACACTGCCGTCGTATCGCTTTTTTTTTTTAATAAGCGCGAGCGTAATTTTTCACTATACGTATTATATTTGATACGTATAAAATACAAAAAAAAAAAAAACAATAACAAAAAAGTACGCGACATTGTTTCGCCGGGGTTCGAAAAATATAAAAAAACATAATAATAATAATGTAAAATTTACGAGAACGTATACTCGGCAAGCACTACACCCGCAAACACTATACATTCTTTTTTTTTTTGATAAGCGTATAATATGTCGTCAATGTAACGAGCCCGGAAACTATACGAGCACCATTAGGCATCATATTATACTCGCGAATATCATAATAGTGTTTAATTAAAAAAAAAAACAATGTAAACAATAACGGACAGATATAATATAAACGCGGCGTATACGCGTCCTCTCGAATAGCGCCGTATTGTTCTCTGCAACATCCAGCCTCCGGACGTCATCTGGACCGGGGTCCAGGGGATTTCTTTTCTCTCTCTCTCTCACCCCGAACGGCGTTTAAACGTTTTTTAACGAACCCCCGTCGCCTTGTCCCGCGATGGCACTTGACACCCTATACGAGTGCGTTATTCCTATTTTTTCCTTCTTCTCCTGCACTGCTGCAGACACAAAGACGCGCGCCATAATATTTATGCATAATATATTGTATCACGGGTGCGTAGTCGATCGCGCATATCATTTCTACGCGTACTTCTTTATAAATACCTATTAAATATTACAGCGTTTTTTTTTTTTTTTTAGAATGTCGTCGTGTGTATTACCGCGAAACGATACATGCAAAGCGCGGTCGAAAATATGAACCAGAGTCCAAAGTCCCCGTCACTTTGGGAGCTCCGCGTCTTTCACGGAATTTAGCGTTTCGTAAGCCTAGAATTTTGTGTTATCGAACCTAAATAAAAATAGTAACAATGAGCCGTATGGAAATGTTTATAATATTTGAATTTTTAACTTGGACATTTGAATGTTTAATGGGTACCTGCATCAACCTATTGTGATTTAAACATAGATAAGAAAAATATAGATAAGCCACTCCTATATTGAAAGTGCACTGGGTAGCGGTCCATTTTAAAGAAGAGAGAAGTCACTATCGGAATGGTTCTCTTTCTCGCATTAGGTATATTTTAAGGTTACTGTAATGAAATTATCGTAATCATTACCTATGTAAATTATCGTATAATTATTATAATATTATCTATGAAAATTATACGGTTCGAATATAAAAATGTATATCATATTGCCGAAGTTTTCACCGATAACTGGAATACTTGACTTGACTTGATTACTTATTATATACTCACTTAATTAGATCAAACCCGCCCAGTGGCGGTTGTACGTGATGTTTAAGGGGGAGGGCGAAAATGGAGTCAACCCCCTCTGCAGCCAATGAAATATCCACGTCGACGAGTAATAACCAATAAGAAAGATCTATCAATGTACCGAGACGAAATGCAGATGTAGAAAAAGGAAGAACAACGTGCATGGAACGTAAACGAAATAACAATAAGACGGGGAAAAAAGTGGTCACCTGCAGATAGCGCTACGACACAACATAGAAGACGTGGAAGAAAGACGCGCATATAAATAGCGCTCAGTCCCGAACACACACACACACACACACACACACACACACACACACATACACGGGGCAGAAAAAAATCTGAACCCGGGCCAACGCGAAACGTTCAAGCACCGCGAGCGGCATATTAACATACTGTACATCGTTACACGACTGCTGTTTCGTGATTGGTCCATTCAAATTTACCGCCGTTTAAACTGTATAGCCATTATCTCAATTCACGTTGTTATCATTATTATATCATATTTGACCTTATCTCTTTGATAATATAAAAAGTATATACCATTTACCAAGTAAGTGGTTATAACCTTATTAATAGATACTATTTACAATTATTTCGCGCAACGCGATTCGTTCTATGAACAGCTGTAGTAACAAACAGAACCGATATTTTATCGGGTTGATCGTTTACAGAACTGTTTTCCTGCAACCCAGCACATTTTATCGGAAAAATAAAAAAAACGGAAAGTATAAATCCGGAATTATATTGTGTTCCACGACATTTGCGAGATGTCAGTGTTTTGTTATCAAACAAACCAAACGTGCGCACTTCATAGTAACTTTAGGCGGTTTTCGATGACAAATCAATATGGATATTTTATAGTTCCGACAAGAGCTCGCGAAGCTGCTTATATTGTTATGACGAGTAATAATAATGATAATACACTGATAACGCGCTGACGTCACAAACGTCATGGAACGTAATGTAGTAATTCCGGCGGTAAATTTGAACGGACCAATCGCGAAACAGTAGAGTGGTGTAGAGAACGGCGCAGAACGTCAGCACGCCACCGGGCGCTGGTACGACGGCGGATTTTTGGCGGTCCGCGGGTAACGCGCGTGCGACCCGACACACACCACACACACACCACACCGCTACAGCGGCGGCGGCGGCGGCGGCGCGTTTCAAAACGAAAATTACGTGTAATGTAATAATTGAATGGCGAAACACACGAGTCCGTTCATAACGAGCCGGTTAATTAATATGAGCGAGCGCCACTCACTTCACAGCTGGCTCACACGACGAGTGGGCGTACGCCGGAGGATTTTTCGCCCCACTTTTTCGTTTTTTTTTTTTTTCTATACGCCCATCTCTTATTTATATACACACGCGCGAGCGCGCGCTTATTGAGTGTAACGTTTTTTTTTTTTTGGTTTTCGAAAAACCTCTTCTTGCCCTCGCAAAAAAAAAAAAATGAAAATTATATAACTCTGTGACAAAAGACCCGCGGCCGCCTTCCTTTATAATACCGTATAAGAGCGGCACACGTCGCGTAACGCGCGACACGCGACCGCGAGGTCCGCCACTCGACGAGCGCGCGCTCGCGGTAACGTTATCGGCCACGGGGATCGAACGTGAACGGAAAAAAATGTAAAAAAAAAAACATTAACTCGTACAGAGTATATGCGTGTGTGCGCTGCAACGGGTATCGGGTATTTTTCGCGGCAGAGTGGTTTTTCTCGAGTGTCCGATAAACGGATTAACGTGTAGGGTTACTACACGCGGAGAGGTCTCCGCTGTATTTTCAAGACCAAAACGCGAGCAGAACAAAAAAAAAAAAAAATACAAAAATACAAAAATCGTCGCGAAGAAAAACTATATTGTTACGGAGTCGGGTGCCGAAGCTCCGTACTCGTTGTTGTTTAAATTTAGAAAAGATAATGAACAAACTCACAAGTTCTAATATTTTACGTATATTGCATACAAAAAAAAAAAACAAACACATAACTCTTACGCTTACTACACTTCTTTTGAATTACTGTCCCCGATTATTATTATTATTAAAGCTACTTATATACTAAATTAATTTAGACCAATCCCGCCCATACATTATCGCTTATTCTACCTTTTAATATTCATTATATTCAATCGTAACATTACTATTACGCCACTAAATTGTTTATTAAATATTGTTACTAATTACTCGTTTTGAAATGTTTACAGTACATATAGCTCATAACACTATATTTCGTGATAAATTTTACTACACTCGCGACGACATTATAATCTAATTCGAACCGTCCCGTTTCCCGAGATTCGCCCACATACCGCCGTAATTATATAGATGTTTACACGACAAAAAAAATGTGGAAAAAATATGGCACAAAATACTAAAACAAAATTTCTAAATTCTAAATATATTAAAAATATCGTCATAAACTGTAGATTTTATTCGAAATTATCGCGTGAAACGACGATACGTGGTGTTTAAAACTTTTTTTCTCTTTTGTTAATAATATTCTATTTTCTTCTTTTACCAACCACCGCGGTAAACTATACCATAAAACACGCATTTCCGGCGTTTATTGTTGAAATATGCATTTTATTCAATATACGCAAAATAAAATAACCACCGTTCACGCTTCATCGTGACGTGATTCGTAGACATTTCAAACAAAAGCAGTGATCGGAAGTTGCAGCAAAAAAAAAAATACGTCAACGCATATAAATCCTAGCTAGCCGTGTAGTTACGACCAGCCACAAGATCTCAGTGAATCAGTCGTATACCTGTATTTGAAGGAATTCTACATCAAACGTATAATAATCATTAACATTTAATCGGTTTTTAACCGGGTTTACGGTCGCAGTCGGCGGAAAGAGTGCGCAAAAAAAGTAAAATAAAATTCTCATCGAACCGAAACGAAAAAATAAACAAAATTTCAATTGCCAACGTTATTTGGTAAAACAAAAAAAAAAAAAAAAAAAATCGAGAAATAAACGGAATAATAAGCGCTCGACCGCGGATCGTTAAATATTTTGATTTTAACATAAAGTACTACGGGACAGCGGTTAACACACTATTTGTAAATGTACGTCGGCCGATAAAATATATTAATAACGCGGCCGCGGCCATTGGGTTCCGGGTCACTCGCGCATCTCTGGGCAATGAAATTGCCGTTTCTTTAGCTAAATCTACGGCTTCGTCTTCTGCCGGAAAATTAAATTTTGTGTCATAGTTCTTCGGTTAACCTTAACTCCTCTGTCCCTTGTCGCCCGCACGGTTCCATAAACTAAAATTATCTCGCAAAGCAATCGCCTCATTTTCCCCGTCTACGCGTTTTGGCCACACCCTTAATTCCTTCTCATTATTTTCATTTGTCCCTCAACGACTCTGCTCTCTGTACTTTTCATAATTTCCCTGCCATTTGCCAAATTAATCGTGTCCTTTTCAATCGTCCCCATCCATCGTTCGCGTTTCCATTCATTACTCTCGATTCCCACAAAATTCCTTTTAATACACACAACATTCTCTCTTCACGATCTCACCCGTCGTCGTTATCCTCGCCACCGCTTATACATTTTTCACAACTCCGGGCCGCTCGTCTGAATTTTCGTAATTTTTGTACGTATTATATTTATTTATTTTTTGTGTCTGAATCGTTAATTAAAAACTTATTGTCGAAACTAATATTGCTTTCGTGAACAAAGTTTCAATAAAACAATCGTATACGTTTTCGAAACTTCACAACGCCGTTGTGTACACGGCGTCTTTGTAAAAAAAAAAAATAATAATAATAATAAAATAGAGTACCTAATACAGAACGCGCGCGTCTCGCGTATAGTATCCGTTTTGTAATATTAATGCGCGAGCGTGTACGGGCTTATATATATAATATATTACGCGCTCGTTTACGATGATACACTGCACCGGTGCAGTGCGGTGTGGAACTGCGTGTAATCGAATCACGTAAATCAGCCGGGGCACGCTCCTAGCCGCCCGGTGCCGCGACAAGTCGCGCCGCGTCTCCTCGGGGCACGGGAACGCGGGGAAAACGAACTGTGCGGCGGCAGCAGTCCGAAGATCGATTCCCATTAACCTGCCGCTGTCCGCGTGTACGTTATTCGTGTGCACTCTCTCTCTCTCTCTGTGTACAGTAAAAAATGTATATATATATATATATATATATAAAACGGAGAGAGAGAGAGAGAGAATGAGAGAGAGAGCGAGACCGGGGAAAAAACAGATGAAACGTCATGAAGGAGAGAGAAGAATAAAAAAAAAAAAAAACGTCCAACAGTCGCGTGTATAATATAATATAATGAGCGAAACGCCGCGTACAAAACAAACGGGGCCGGTAATGACCGCGCGTCGTCGTCGTCACTACAGTGCTGCACGGCTCTTGCGTACGGCGCGCGCGAGGCCATAAAAATCGTTTACTAATGAACGCGATACGACGGGCCCGAGGCGGCGGCGGGCTGCGGAGCGTATACCGCGCCGCTCTTCGGTGTATTATACGCGAGTGTGTGTCTCACTCGTATAAGAGTTTTGAAGATTTCCCCCCCCCCCGACAGACCGACCGAACAGACTTACAAAAAAAAAAAAACACACGAGCCGTTATGATACGATTTTATTTCGATTTTTTTTTTAGATTCCGAGCAGAACGAGGAATCCGTTATTGGTTTTACCGGGGCCGGTCTTAAGATTTGCCCGGTCCCGGGGCAGAATATTATTGTTAGGCCTTTCTACCCAATGACGTAACATTACAATTACATTTTTTTTTTTTGTAACAAATAATTGAATCGAATAAATTGCTATATTTATAGTTTCAAACGTTGCACGGTTCAAAATTTATTTCAAAAAAAAAAAAATCACAACTACATTATTGTTTAATATTACCATTGATCAGTGGCGGATCTAAGATTTTTTTTTTGGGGGGCCAAAATGTATAATTCTATAAGTACATTATTTAGGATTTAATGTAAGGCCTTCAAGTGATAATATAGTATAAGTTATTGAACAATGAACATAAACTATAAATTACAGATAAGATTACAGTCAACACTATCGCAACGACCACTATAACGACGACTTACAATCATTAACTACGAATATAACAACCAAAGGGGGGGGGCCCGGGCCCCTCGGGCCCCCCACCCCCTTGAATCCGCCACTGCCGTTGATTATAAAACGTACAGATAGCCCGTGCAATGATAATATTTGGCGACTAGTCGTTGGATGCAGCCGCTATGAAGCGCTAGTGTAGTTTGGATTCGGTGGTACCTCGCCGTAGTATGATGTGCGGCGCGGATGGGGTGGCTGTCTCTGCTATTAATAGAATGTTTGTTCGCACTTTAAATTGTAAATATTTAATCGAATAATCCGAACTCCGAATACCAGTTATTACGATTATTATTTTGGTGGCGCGCATATAATATTTAATTTTAATTATTATATTATTTGTGCACGTTTTTTTTGGTGAATTTGTTTTAAATTTTAATATTATTTTCTAAAAAAATGGCTGTTGATAAGTGTCAGTATCTCAGTTGTCGAAAATCGAAGAGAATGTTTCCAAATTTACAAATGTATCGTTTTCCAATACTGACGATAGAATGATGACCGCCCCCTCGAAACATTTTATTCTCTACTTTTTCGTGACTCGAACGATAATAACGAGAAACGCTCGGAATTCAAAGGATTTAAGCCTGACAATCAAACGCAACGTCGTAATAATATTTTGGAAAATTTCGAAAGACTTTTACGTAAAATACGTTCAATAAAAATTTAAGACTTGAATCGATAACACATCGCGTATACGATATATTCGAGTAGTCGAAAAACGTTTTTTTTTTTTTCGCGAAATTTCGTTACTGTCGGTAGCCTCGTTTTTTTTTCTTCTCCTTCTTTAGGTCGACATTTTCCATCGATCATTTTCACGAATTCTAAACCGACGGCCAGACAGCGGATCGCTGCAGGTGCAACGACGTGTATCCGCACGCAACTCGTTTTTTTTTCGAAACCATCGGAATCTCCGGCGGTGGGAGAAAGGACGAGAAAGAAAGAAATATTAAAAAAAAAAAAAATATTACTGTACACACACACACAGATGATACGCATTAAAAAGAATATATTTAGATCTCGCGGGGCGCGTGTTTAACGCGATAATTATTGTGCCGCACGCGGCACTCATAACCCCCCGTTCGGACGTTATTCGTTCTCTGCTGTTGTTACATTAAAATAATATATAATTTTAACATTTTTCACATCCCGTACACGCAGCATTCCGCCGTGGACCACGCGCCACACGCCACGTACACGTACGTACGATAATCGTTATTATTATTATTATTATTATTATATATATATAATTAGTTTATACTGTAATTTTTATATGTACACCAAAAAAAAAAATATAAATAAATAACAACTTAGACGTATTATTGTCGTGACGAAATGAGTATTATATATTAATAATAGTAAATAGTATTATTATAAATAATAATTTATATATAAAATAATACAATTTTTATTCCTTAATTAATACGTATATTCGGCGAACGTTTCAAGTTTTGTTTGACCATTAGTCTCGAGATCGCGCGTAGAAATAACGATAATAATAGTCGTTTTCGTGTCGTTTTTCCACAGTTTTTGAGGTTTTTTTTTTTTTTTTTATGCGCTTTTGAGAAAATCTAAAAACGACCTTCCTCTCTAAAGTATTCCGACTAGACGCGAGTTGCTGTCGGAAACAAACTACGACTGTGTAAAGATCGGAGCAACTATTCTTCTGTGGTATAATTTTTGCGTACAGACACATCATTATATAAAACGAAATACGCACTCCGCTCTGCAGAATCTAAAAATATATTAATTTTTAAAGTCGAAAACCATTTTTAGCTAATTTTTTCGAACATTTTTTTTTTTTTTAGTTTTTAAAAAAATCCTGAACGTTAATTATCAGGGCTCGGAACTTTATGTGCTAAAAACAATGAAATATGTGCATACGTATGCGGTATAATATGCTAAAATATTATAGATTTTCCCTTTGATATTTTTGCAAAATAAAACTTTATTATTGACCAAAAACACATTTTCACCAAACTACGAGATCAATGGTTTAACATTTGGTTTAACATTTAATTTAACATTTGGTTCAACGTCAACATAATACGCGTTTATAACACGTCCTTAAACCTAAAAATATGCCAGTCCGTCCTAAAAGTAACGAAACGCGCAAAATAATTGTGCGACAAACATTTTTATACTGGGAATGCGGATATTATGAAACGAATTCGTGTCAAATCAGAATATTACGATATGCGCTCTCTAAATAAGATTTAATAAGGTTAAAAGGTAAATTTTATGTGGTGGCAGTTGTTAGGCCGGCAATAACGTATGGATCAGAATATTGGGCAATAGATGGAAAAATTGTGTAAAAAATGAGTGTCGCGGAGATGAGAGGTGGATGAGGTGGATGACCAGAGAAGACAGAATAAGAAATGAATATAGAAGAAGTAGTGTAGGAGCGGGTTCAATAGTGGACAAACTGCGGGAGAATAGATTGAGACGGTTAGGGCGTGTTTTAAGAAGAGAGGGGGACGAGACAGTTAAAATAGTTAAGAACATGAACGTGGTGTGTAAGAGGGGGGAAAGGGCGACCGAAAATGAGGTGGTTTGAGGCGGTTCAGAGAGATATGTAAATCGCTGGCGCGTGTGAAAAGGATGCGAGAGATGGAGTCAAATGGAAGCTGAGGACCGGGGTGGCCGACCCCAAATAGTTGGGAGAAAGGGCGAAGGAGAAGTAGACAATAATATGCGCTCTCTCTCTCTCGACGAATATACGCGAATGCCTAAAGTTCCGAGCTTTGTTAATATTATAATACGAATATATCTCGGCACATCTTACGGCAGTTGTGTTTTATCGCGGGCCGAACGGTGACTAAATTGCATCGGACCACCACACGCGCCCATCATTATTGGGGCGCGTGCTTATTCGTGTAACGACTCTCGCGGGACCGATCAAACGACGACCACGACGACTGTAGAAAAATCGACTTTTCGCCGTCGTCGTCGTCGTCGTACGTGCGTGATGCGCGTGACCGCGGCGTGTGTGATTGTGTACACGCGTGTATTGATGATGGCAAAAAAAAAAAAAAAAAATTCAAAACGTGCTCGTTCAAAAACTAAAAAAAATATAACGTTTTTGCCCTAACAAATAATACGCCCAAAGGAAAACGGTCGTGTTCTGCAAACGGTACGCAAATATTATAGTGTTCGTCATAGGCGTGCGCACAGGGTGTGCCGGGTGTGTCGCGGCACACCCCGTGGCCCGTGGCTTTTTGTACAACTTTCATTCATTCGGGGACTTTGTTTGAATTTTAAGCTATAAATAATAAAAATTAGAGAAAATAAATTAGGTGCTCTAGCAAAAATGGCAATTGGCAATATGCTAAGGCTAATGTATGATGTTACGAACACTATGAACAACTTTAGGTATAACCAATGATAAATCAAACTTATCAAACCAACCGGTTATCAGTTAGGCGCAATTTTCTTCATGGCACACCCCATACAAAATTCCTGCGCACGCCTATGGTGTTCGTGTACTAACGCGGCACGAAAATTATTTTTCGATATTATTATCCCGGACGTTTTACCAAAACTATTCTCCCGAACGACCGTTTTACCGAAAACCGATTTTCCGCGCGTTATTTTTCCCGAAAATAAAATTTTAACAAAACGCACACGAATTTCAATTTTTTATCTCCTCAACAACGACCTGTCATTTACTCGCGTTCATAGGCGTGCGCACGGGTAGGGCTGATTGGGCTTTAGCCCCACCTGAGCCTTTACCCGAGAGACTATAATACAGAAATTAGAAAGTAATAAAGCGTTATAGCCGTAGAAAATTGACAACAAAATAAATCAAAATCATAGATATTTACACGATTAAAGATATACTGGTTGCCCGTCGAGATTGATGAATTGTATGTGTGAAATAATGAAAAATGATTGTTTACGTTTTCCAGTCACCAACAAAATGTTCACTTCGAAGTTTGTAGTGAAAATTTCTATAATTTTTTTCTTATTTGACCGTGACAGGGTGGATGGTCAGATTGAATTTAGCCATACCTCACTCAGAAGTCTGCGCACGCCTATGCTTACGTTTCCCAACCGTTTCATGACCGTCGTCGGGAAACACCAACCGGATCTCTATACTCTTCAATAACGGAAATACAAAGAGAGCAAGCCGACACGGAAATCATGCGGTCACTGAGCTCAGTTTGAGCCGACGAGTCAAGGCTGCTCCAAAACAAAAGCGGTTACGTTTACAAGCGCGATTGCGGAGAATCGTTGAAACTTTGGACGATCACAAAACTGACGACAGGGAGTTGGGATTTTTAACATCAATTTTACACAACATTAATCTGTAATATTCGCATTATTTCCACGACACACTGTTTCTTTGTACAAACGTTTTAAACCCGTCGTGATCAATAAATATTTTTTCGCATTTTAAAAGTGTCGGTAATAAAGGGAATCGGAAAATATCGGTTTCCGGTAAAACGGTTATTTGGAAAAATGGTCGTCCGGTAAAATGACCGGGAATCTATTATATATTCATCGCGCAGCAGTTTAGATAAGAATACCCGAAGTGGCGAACACGGAGATCTCTAACAGCATCTGTACACTGGTACGAATAATATTTATTATTTATACGGAATCCGGTAGCCATTCGGCTTCTTTTTTTTCTTCTTCTGAAAACAGCGCCACACAAGAAACACAAATAACATAACAACTGATTGCGTGGTACAGAAAACACCTTATAGCAGCCCGATTTCCGTACCCAACGGCATTTTTCGAAATAATCGTCAATAGTCATTTCGATTCTGCGCTTTGTTTCTCGCGAATGATCCCCCCAGTCATCGTTCCGTTTTCTTTGTACCTAATAAGAGTACTTCTATTTTCGGCTACACGCCATGTCCGCCACGCGAACGTTGTGTTAGACGACCTGTTCGCACGAATCAATTCGATACCGTCTTCCGGGGCGTCTCGCGGCGTCTGAAATTTGAAAATTCAATAGCCAAACCCGTACGTAGTGTGGCGAATAACCTAACAGCTGAATTTCGCGATGTAAATGTACGTAAAAACGTAAATAGGTGTGTGTATTATGAACGTAAACGTCGTGTGTGTGTGTGTGTGTGTGCGTGTGTAGAAGTAGTGGCTCGGAAAAAGCGCGTACGATCTCGTCACGAAAACCGGGACCGCGAAAGGGTTTTCGGTAAATTAGAGTGGAATCCGCGGAACGATCGCCCGCGGCGCGTTATTATTGTACGGCCGTGGTCGGGTACGCGCACAGTGGTCCGAGTGAACTGATTAAAATCGCACGACCGGCATAACACAACTGCGATGATATATAATAAAATACACACAACCCTTTGGACGTCGGAGAGGTCCCCCCGGTCGCAAATCGACGGCGACGCCGCCAGGTTTCGTCAACACTCGCAGCATCACCGCGGAACACCACAATACGGTTTGCGGATCGATGATCGTGTTTGCGTATCTCGTCCGTCGTGCCCGTCACCCCTTCCGAAGAGTTAAGTGGACCGTGCGCGGTGACACGCGTCCTCTTGCAAGAGCGTACATACGAAAACAGCACGCACGTGCTCGTCACAGTGATAATAATAATAATAATAATAACGGCGACACGAGGCTCGTTTTCCATCGTCCGAATATACGGCTCGTCGTATAATAAGTACGAAGAGTAATAATAATAATAATAAAAAAAAAGAGTATTAAATTTTTTAATATCCGACGGTACCGCGTCGTGTCACCATCGCGAAAGTTTCGCGAATCGATTTGAATCGAAACGGAAAAAAAAAATCCGTACGATAAACCGGACGAAAATTGTCAACCCTATAAAGAAAAAAACTAATCAATTTTAGATTCTGAACGGGAACGAGGAACGCGCGCGCTGTGCAAACTGTCTGATTTCGTGAAATTTAGATGGAATTAAGACCGCTGTAAAATCGAAACAAACTATACGTATGGAGATATATTTTCGATTACTTTCATTTTGTACATTTTTTCTCGACGTCATTTATATATGTCCACTCGAAAAGGATATTGTTTATCGAGACGATAGAAGGCGAATTTTTTTTTTTTTTTTGAACTATACAATCCGTACAAATGTTAGTACAAGTGTTAATTATGAGTAGAAAAATGTTGACACGGTTAGTTCGAAAGAGAAGACGCCCACTCGTCGACATTCTCGTTAATTATGTGAGAGAGAAGGTATTTGCACCACTTCCTCCTTTTCAATCGTTTAGGCGGATTGTTGGGCGTACGGGGTAATGAAATAGGTCGTTTACAAGAGGGTTTTGGATGGTTTTGCAGAGAGTTATGATAACGATTGTATATAGTACTCCTCGGTGACTTGTGTTACAGTTTTCATTTGCAGGTCTGTGTGAACGTGTGTGTGATTGGAACAAGAATAACATTGAAATCGATGATCCGAACACGACGAAAATTTAACGTGATTTATATTACACACGTTGATTGCTTCGCATATGTCGCCTCGCGTCCCTGTTGCAATAAACCGTTGACGTTTGACGGTGGTAATATTCTCCGGGGTATGATGAATCGATCCCCGTTCAGTAAATAAATATTATTATTTTGCCGAGTATTATTTTCGCTATAAGCCAATGTTTTACACCAACAATATAATATTATACTATTTTACGTGACAAATACATATTACGTTAAGAGTATTTTGTTTTTTTTTTTAATAAAATACGTAATTATTTAAAGTGAAAATTTTTTTTAAACGTTTTCGGTCATGCGTGTTTTACTATTTTTTGGTTTTTTTTTTGTGCGGGGGGCGTAAAATCCTAATTATTATTATTATTATTTTCCGTACGAAACGTGGTTATTATTATTTTCGAGGAACACATGAACGCGTATAGATGAAATCGGGACGAAGGTATATTATTTTTTTTTTTTTTATAGAGATGTGATAAAGATTTTCGAATAAGGTCTTATTGAATATAATACATTATAATAGTACCGCGCGGTTTATACAACATAAACATCATTCGACCCCGATCGTATCGCGAGCGCATAATATAACAAATCGTACCTATATAACATTATGTATAGTATTGCGGGCCGTATTTTCTTTTATATATATATATATTCATTCTCTCCTCTTATATATTTATAGTAACACATATTAATATTATTATACACTGTACAGCGATAATTTTTTCGTATTATTACTCATCCGCAGACGTATAATTAAATTTTTACGATCGTTTGAACTCTATATAAACTCATACGCGCGTACACCGAGGGAAATGTACTACGCGTGTTCCTGTATATCTTCGCGCGGTCACTATATATTATATATATATATAATATTTTAATATTAATATATTATACATATATATATATTGTATACGCGTTGTTGTTATTATTATTATTATTATTATTATTATATACAACAACAACGGTCGACGACGTTACACATAATATAATATTACTCGCGCAACATGATTCTGTGTATAGATTGTTATCGCGGCGATTATTATAAAACGTACGATTTTTCAAGTTCGAATAGTTTTATTATTATTATTATATATATATATATATATATATGTCTCTTAATATGCGCGTTATATTATATAATAACGTGTATAAATATACATATGATGAATATATTAAAATTATATATTTTAGACGTTGTAATTAATTTCGATTTTTTTTTTTTTTTTTTGTATGCGTAACATGTGTTTTTCAACGCAAGCGTCGACCCGAAGTGTTGAAAAATAAAACGATATAATACACAATTGCGTTTACTCTGAAAAAAAAATGAAACTTTTACGTCGAGTTATCAATACATTTTAGTCACTTATTTTGACGATATAAACACAGAACAATCGTTCTGATGGGCTGATGGGGCTCCAGCCCCCGAAATTTCAGGAACTTTCTTTACTAATTCCTATGCCCTATGGCTGTAGGATGTAATATTTTTAATAAATTCCTAATACGTAGTTGTTCTAAAAATATTGAGAATTTGATAATTTGTCCTATTTTTAATATTTAGTCTTGGATTAGAATTTAGAAATAATTCAACGATGATATTTACTCAATGCCTCAGCCCCCTCCCCCAAAAAAAAATTTCTAAATACGCCCCTGCGTGGTAATGTATAGTACTGGTAATATCTAACTTTACGCCGTACCGCAATAGTACAATACTGTTTTTTACCGTACCTATTGTACCCAGCTACTACCCACCCAAGTTACTAATATTATTATAGCCGCCCTATTTTAAAATGGGACACGGGTCCCGCGTAAACGGAGTCTGCACGCCACTGGTCGAGTAAAAGGCGCGCATCGCACCTTCCATATCGCCACAATATTAGGAAGAATGACAACCACGACGGTTATGCGCACGCGATATGTCGTCGAGTGAAAAAACGAAAACTTTCCTTTGCGGGACTGGAAAATCGACAATTTTCCATTAAAAATCGGACAGTAAATAACGGATTGCGAGGAATAAAAAAATTTCGATAAAAAAAAAACGCGAGCTTCGGATGAGTGAAAAAAAAAAACAGAAAGAAAGAAAAACGTTATACATTACGTCGACGCGGTAATTCGGATGGTTTTTTTTTTGTATGTAAAAAAAAAAAAAATTATGTCGCCTTCGGCGACGGCGGCAGCGGCTGCGACGACCCGGCCCGGCTGGGTGGGCGGAATAAATTAAATGCGATTTTGACGAGCCGCCCGCCGCCGCCGCCGCCGCCGCCGAGTATAAGAGTTGTTATTAGAATATGTTGGTTCGTTTTTTTTATTTTTATTTTTTATTTTTTACTCGATACGTTATATATAAACGCGCGCGTATGTGGTTTTATACTTTTTATTCGGAGCAGCAACAAAGAGAAGTCCGCGGCGGCGGCGATCCGGCCGCCGTGTCCGACCCCGAAGCCATCACGAGGAGGAAAGAAGAAAAAAATACACACACACACACACGATATTTATATCCCTTTATATATACGGCCAAACGATTATAATTGTCGAAAGACGGCGCTCGTTTGACCGCCGCCGGGCAAAAACGATATTAATTTTCACCGTTTTGTGAAACGCGCGACCGAAATCAGCTGCAGTTTATCGGCGACTGCGCTGCAGTGGCGCGTCTGAAGCTCAATACACGCCGCAGTGCAGGCGTATAGTGCGAGGAGGCGACGGGTGGGAGGCGATTTATTGAATTCGCCCCGAAAACAAGGCGCGCGGGCTCACTCAAATTCGACAGTCGACACAGATAGGCGTAGTTTTTATCTTTTTTTTTTTTTGAATATTTAAATAATATTTATATACCACTCGTGTCTCGTGCAATCAGTCGCGTAGTTACGATTACGTTCTGGGAAAGGACGGGGAGGGGGCGATAAATAATTTGTTGAGTAAACATAGAGTATATAGGGGCAGTGGCGTGGTGGTGAACTTTAATGAACCGCGATGCCTAACATTTATTTCTATACCTACCAACCCGATCCAAAGGCCGTCTCGAAAAAATATTAATGTGGGGGTAGATGTTTAAAAAAAAAGTTTAATTTTTTCATCAGTAAAAAAAAAAAACTGCCAACTAAAAAAAAAATGGATTATCAGTTTAAGACTATAAGCTTTCAAACTAAGCTCGATTCGGTGAATAATATTGCTGATTTACTGATTTTCCGTTTCGGGTTGCATTTACATATTTGTGGTGACATTAATTATTAAATAGCCCGTAATATTGATGGATTAATTTTCTTCGAAAATTATTGATAGTCCATATCGATGTAAGTTTGGTCCGTGTAGAAAATCTTAGCGCGATCTCAACACTTATTTATTATAAAAGGACGACACAAAAATAAAATCGAAATCAATTATACATAAAATAAAATGCTCTGTAGGATTATAAATCGCCCAGATTAGCCGGTAATTAGACCGCAGTCTCCCAACATAAATGGTTTTTAATGGAAAAAGCATTATTGCGTCTGGACAAGACCGCAAAGCGTGTGATCCTAGACCTTATAATTATTATGACAAAATATTATTTTTTTTATTCCATCAATGCTACCATACTATTTTACCAACCCGACCACCCGCCCAAAGAAATTTCGATTATGACGCCCAGGCGTCACGCACAGGTCTATATATATATTTTTTAATACTATTGTATACAGTTAAATTTTATAATGTAATATATATATTAACACATTTATTTAATTATTTTACAACACATTTTTTTTTTTTAAAACTTAATAATCAAGGGGATTAAGAGCGGGCGTTTTCTCTCTTCGTCTTACACACACGGAACATAACAAAATAGACGTTTCCTACTTCCGACGTATCGATCTAGTCTAGTGGTGCACTGAGAAATGTGAAATTCCTAAACGACGAATTCGAATTCTTCGTTGTTAACATTTGGTTTTTTTTTTTTATTAAAAAAGAAAGAACGGTATTCGTATTCTTCCGTTTCTTCTTTGCTTATAAGGATGTGCTGGGTTAAAAGTATTATGTATTTACTGTATACTAAAGTACATACATTTAGAGTAAAAAAAAAAAATGCCTTGGGGGATCTATTCCCATCATCCGCTCATAACTACGCTACTTGCATGTAATACGCACGATTTTACTCGGTTTTCTTGTATAATACGCGCTCGCAAAAAAAGGTAACGAGACTCCGCGGGGTGTTATGTGGAAGACGTTCGAGCGAATTACTTACATAGAGTTTTGTTAATACTAAACGAATTTGAAAGCGATGATGAATTGCTTTCGATAAAACGATCCGGAGCTGAGCTGATTCGGAGTAACACGCGCACTTTGTCGAAAAATTTGAAATGATTATAAAAAGGAATCGTGATTTAACGATTTTCAAAAATATTTTTTTTTCTTTAGTTGAAGTGACAAACGTCTTTGACGTTATTTTTAAGCCTTATAACCAAAAATTACCTCTTTTATGTGATAAATACCTCAAAACCTATATAGTTGCTATATATAAATAGCCCAAAATTAAAAGAAATTTTTTTGAACAATTTGTCTCGTTAATGCGGTCCAAAGTTATACGTATTCAGTGAAAATTTCGGGTTTATATTATACGACTATTAGTTTCAAGGTATTACGAAAAAATAACGATAATAATAGATTTTGACGAAATCGCGTTTTTATGTAATTTTTTTTCGGTACTTTTTCTCGCGCTTATAAAAAGTATTGAGAAAATCGAAAAACGACCTCTTTAAAGTACCGACTAGATGCGATTTGCTACACGTAACGATCGGAGCACTACTTTCTGGTAGAATTTTCGGGTAAAAACATAAAAAAAAAACACATCGTTGTAAAACCGATATACATTCCTAGCTCCGCTCAGAATCTAAAAAAAAAAAAGATAAAGAGCCGCCGCGAGGCGTTGTGGACGTCGCTCAAGTGAATTACTCAGATAAATCGAGTAGTTTTAGAGTTTCGTTGCAGTTATTATAAAATTTGAAAGCGACAATTGCGCAGTCGATAAAAGAGATTCTTCGCGTGTAATGCGCACTCTGTCGAAACATTTTTAAGTGGTAATAAAAAAAAAATGTGACTTGGGATCATCGGGGATTGTTTTTTCGAATATAGTCGAAATAACTCGTACGTCGCAAAAAAAAATGTCGGCCCTTAATTTAGACCGAAAAATTGTACAACTATTAAAGAGTTCGACATCAAATAATATTGCGATAATCAAAGTGTATAAAAGAGCATATTATATTTTCGATGTAAATTTCAAGACCATTTTTTTTTTTTTGGTAGTTTTTTTTCATGTCTCGTTTGTGAAAATTATTTTTTTTCCTCCAATTTTCTGATGGTTTTGAATATTACGCGCGAGGAAATTAATGAAAAAAATAATAATAAAAAATCGAAAAACCTTTTACCACTGCAGGGACCTGCAGATACGCTGTCGGAACGTAACGCGTGACCGGATCGTTCGAGCGTTCTTTCTAATCGAAAATCTATACACAGAAAAAAAGAAAAGAAAAAAAAAATTGAAAACCAATGTAACTTTCTCGTTTCGCTCGGAATAAGAAAAAAAAAACTACAGTAATTTCGTTAGTTCTTTTCCCCCCGTTTGCGCCTTTATATTATATAAACGATTGATTCGCGGTTGAAATAATTATTATTATTGTTCAGTTCAGTTCGATCCGCGTGAACAACTATATATTTTTCGCTATAATTTATCCGCTGGCAGGAGATCCGCGGCGCTTTTATATACGAAAATATTTCCAACGAAAATCCGAATTATTTTTACCGGTATTTAGTGCCTACGTTTTTTTCACTGTTCTTTCGTCGAAACGTCATAGAAAAAAATTTTTTTTTTTTTTTAATTCCACTCGTTTACACCAGCGCACACCTGTTTGTATAACGTTTTATAGAATATAATATACACATATATAGACGATATTTTGTGAAAACATACAAAACGCGCGTTATATTTCTCATAATATAATACATCTCGTGCGCACTTAACAGCCGTCGGTCATATATCGTTATTTTTTCGCCTCCCCCGAGTAATAATAATAACGCGAGCGGGTTATAGCTGGTGTACACGCGAGAAGCGCCGAAAAGGATTTGTAACCGCGTTCGTACAACAATTACGGAACGTTTCACGTGCAGGGATCCCGTTATTATTATTTGTCGGGTACATGTTAACCGGTCGACAATAAATAATAAACGATCGATGATTGATGCGCGCGCGTATTATATTCGTGAATTTATATACAATGTCGGAGAAAAACAGATCTGTTCGGCGTTTAAAAAACAACAATCGTATACAAAAAAAAAAAAAAAGAATCCACGTCAGAGAATACTCACACGGTATTAAATAATAACGCGATCGTAAATTTCTTATACAGTCATAACCCGTTTTTTTTTTTTTCACCAATATCTGTTCGCGTGATTTCTTCGCGCTGCAGACTACACGTTTCGTCCCGGGACCATATTTTTTCCATTTACATAATATACGCGTTTCTTCTGGTTTTTCTCTGCTAAAATCGTATCGTTATAATATAATATACGGACCGTAATCTTTTTTTTTAATTTCGATATTTATAAGTAAAAAATAATAATTTTTTATTAACGATTCGATGGGTCGAATTCTCGGATTTCGTCGAGATTTTTAAGCATTTTTTTTTCTATATCATTTATATACCGAAAATTAAAAAAAAAAATTATAGCTGTTAAAAAAAATACACATTACGCGAATAAAAATGTATCCTTGTATCGCATTACTGTCATTAAATGCTGCGTATTTAATTACGTATTAAATATTATACGTTTTCCCGACGAAATTGATCAAACGCCGGTAAACGGTTGTTGCGTGATGTAATAACGAACGAAAATATACGGTATACTCACGTTTTCGGTAAAAGAAATAAATTCCTAAAAAAAACGAAATTAAAAAGTCGATCGGTCAAATCGTTCGTGTAATAAAACTAGCAAAAACCTTTCTAAACTAAACGTAAAAAAAAAAAAACCTTAAAAATTATTTCACTTTACTTTTTCGCGAAACATTTAAAATATACGGAGTAGGAGGTATATTGACAATATTTATGTATTAAAACTAGAAATGATTTACAAAAAAAAAAAAATAGTCATTTACCGCGGAGAAATTACAATATCAGTATTTAGGGTACACCCTGCGCAGTACAATACGAGTGTATTATATTATATCAAAAGAGCCGACCCCTTTCGCATACATCTGTGTACGATGATATACATATTATTATGACCACAATCGCGCGTATACAGCGTACAGTTATTTATATTGTAAACCTGGCCAAATATAAACTTATATATAATATGTCCCGTACATAACAACAGTAATAGGTAATAATATATGACCCTCTCCTCTCCCTTGGTCCTGTTGTATCCTTTTGTGCGCATAACGCACTACTGACAGCTGCCGCTCTCTAAACTATATTATATACAGTTACTCCCATCGCGCTGCAGGACGCACACGAGTGATATTATCGTCGCGGTCGTACCTACACGAGCACGAACACGAATCACTGCTTATAATATTATACGTGTATATATAATTATATCGGAGGTGGCCAAAATTTTTCATTTTTTTTTTTTTAATATTCTCAAATAAAACGTCGGCGCGTTCCGAAGGAGAAGAAAAAGAAAAAAGCTCCTTATCCTTTCATTATTTTCGCCGACTGCGAATGATTTTTTTTTTTTTGACGTCGTAACTGATTCGAAACGAAGCGATATTGTCGCTGTTTTTGGATTTTTAATACTGGTTTTGAAAACGTTCAAACCTCCACGCGTTTTCCGGCTATTCGTGCGCGGTATTTAGATCACATTATATCGTCTGCGTATATGGGGCCATGTCCGATCTATCGCGATATCACCTAGTAATAATAATCGTCGTCCGCCGTCGCCGCGTAGGAGTGCATAAATAATTGTATTATTTTCTACGCGATATAATATTATATGCCACCACGTGTAATTACGACGGTCATCATTTTCGTTCGGTATTTTTTTTTAAATATTTTTTTTTTTTTTTTTTGGATTTTCGGATTGAGCGCGATGAACGTTACCGATACGCGCGACTATGACGCGTGACGAAATGAACGTTTTCCTTTATTATTTTTTTTTTTAAGTACACGCGTAGTATTAAGTATTATTCTCGAAAATTATACTCCATTAGATCCGTAATAATATTGTGTTAACAGTGAAGCGGTTCTTAACCTTTTGTAGAAAACACTGTAAAAATACTCCGTTTGAAGCCACGGACCTCCGTCGAATTTAACCATATACACGATCGCAAAAACAGCAGATTAAGAAACAAATACGTTTCATTTTAAAGACAAATATATAGTTTTGCATATAAATATGAATACTTCGAGTTTTTTTTTACCGTTTAATTCTTTCGTTTTTTTTTTTTTAATCCTATTTAAATATTTTATTAATTGTAGATAATTGTAATTAGTAATTAAAAAAAAAAAAATTGTTTAAGTAATAATATATAAATAGTTCCACAATATGTTGAAGTTTAATGTATTTTGCTAGACGTATATTTGGCGACACTGTTACAGTAATATAACTGCGGACAAGCGTGCGTGTTGCGACACACGGCGAACCACGTAGGTATGACAACAGATTTGTGATACGCAGGTATGATTTTTTCTTCTATGGAAGTGGTAGCCTTCCATAGAAGATAAAAAAATCTTTATCATATTATACTTGTTAATGTTGTGTACACAAATTTCTATAATACGTATTATAGAAATCTGTGGTTGTGTGTGGCTAGATATCTACATAAATGGCAAAATAATGATCCGGGTGCCAGTTCCATGGAAAAAAATACGATATTATTGTTTTTTCCATGGATGCGCAGACCGAGTCGCAGTTTGGACAAACTGTTGTCATACCTCGATATTTAGCCATGCGGCGAACAACCGTTAGTATGGCGGACGACCGGTTCTTGTCGCGCGCGGTGATAAGGAGCGGGCACAATTTTAATTATTTTTCTATGTATTTTTATTTTTGTATCAGAAACAACTGATGTGTTTACTTAACGAGATTATTCTCTATCGCGTATATTGTTAAATGCAATTATTAAATGTCGTTTATTTTTCATTTCAATTGATTTCTTCAGTATACTTTTTTGTTTTATAATTCAGTGTAATTTACCGGAATTTTTTAAAAAAAATTGATTTTTAAATGCACGTTTTTGCGTTTTTAAGTACATAATATATGTTTTTTACAGTTACACGTGCTCTGCCCTATTTATGAGCAAAAAAAATTAATCTGCGGGTCATATTTTTATGTTCTTGGACGCCTTTTACGGAGCGTTTAAAGGCGTCCTACATACGAAATGTGCTTTCGACGTGGCCTCATAAGTGGATATCGTAATAGGATTTCACTGGCGCATCGCTTGTCAAAGGGTTCTGGAAACATAACGAGAAAAGAGAAGGAATACTCTTAACAATAACATAATATACGAATAAAAGCTTTAGAAATTAGAATACATACGAATCCAGGTCATAGGGGAAAAATCGAAGGGGAACAGAAAGAAGTGGGAAGAAGAAAAATATTCTTTGACGCGGAGATTCGGATTTTGGCCGGGGGCTGCTGACCGAAGACCCCAGAAAATCTGATCGAAGCCTGCAGGATCGTCTACAAGCACGCCGCGCTCGACTCCTGTATAACCTTTCGAGGAACGGCTTTCGACTCACTCCATTCCCGTCCCTCCCACTGCGGTGTCTTTGTTGAGGGTTTGTTCACTGCCTCTATATATGTATAGCGCCTGCAGTAACCGCGGCCAATAAAGTTTCAGCCGAAATACGCGCACCCGAATACGTGGCGTAATCGAACGATTTTTATTTCAGACATCACTCGACCGAAACGAAACTGCTCTAACGGCGCGATATCGACGCGAGTGTCGCGGGTTAAGAACCGCTGGTACACGGTCGGTCGACCTCGGAGATCACAAAACAAAAGTAAATAACGGCCGACAAAACGTGGTCGTAGGATTTTTCACGGCGATCTATATATTTTAATAACATCGCGTTATAGATCGAGGCGATCCATTTATCAATACGAGGAACGCGCGAGATGGCGCATTCCGTCCGTTCCGTGTACCTATTGTAAAAACGAATGTTATGCGGAGCCCGAGAAATCTCATTAATTGTGCCAACGCGCGTTAATAGCGGTTAAACGATTGTACGCAGCGTTTGCTCGCGGGCGTTTCACTCGACTCGTCCAAATTGAAATGTTATTAATACTATAACTCTTTATATATACAAAAACCGCGTGTTATGTTTTTATTCTTTTAGTCCGTCGATTGTGTACGGAGGAGGAGGAGGACGGTTTTTAGTCATATACGCCGTGTTTTAAATAGACAACCGGATCTTTTAAAAATCATTATCGAATATTTTTTTATTTTTTTAATGATATATGGGTACGCGTGTAAATAATTATTTATATTCTTATGCTTACGACGACGTATATTATAATTTGTGTACGGATACATTCGAAATAGTATTAATTATTGGATTGAAAATCGAGAATTTTCTGCGTTCATATCGTCAGAGACTATAATCACATGATATGTAACGATTACTGTTGCAGCCAAATCGTTAATATAGCTGCTGCCAACAACCTCTGACGACGTTGTTGAACAGTTTTTATACGAGTTTAATACGAGTGTATTGGAAGCGGATCTATATAGCCTGATCCATGCAAGAAGGATTCTTCGTGACTTTTACTACCTATATTTTCCCAGATTTCTTTTTTTTTTATTATTATTTCTCGATGTTAAATACGTTCGAAAATTGAGTAGCGTATTAGTGACAATTTTTTTTTTTTTTAATTCGTTTAATTAATTTTTGGAGAAAAAAAATTACCCGATTTTCGGAAGCGTTCGACTCTCTCGAGTATACTTCACGACCGATTCAAATCGGATTTCACGTATTTTAATAAAAAAAATAATAATAATTATTTATGCGAGGCGACCCTAAACGAGACGTTAAAATCTTTTGAATATATATTTTTGAGTTTCCCCACGTACACTAAATTTTTACCCGATTAATCGACGTAAACGAGTTATTGTATATACGAATCGATGTGTTTTTTTTTTTATAAAAGTCACATTTAAATAACAATAATTTCATTTTTTTTTTTCCTATCGATTCGTTCGCCGCCGCGTGAAACGCGATTTTGTCACACCGAAATGGACGCGCGCGCGAAGAGGGGTTCGGCCTCGGCGTCGCGTTTCCGGCCGGACGAGTGCCGGAAATAAATTGGCCGTAAAATGGAGTCTGTCCCGGTGGAAATTGGAATTTCCGCAATGACCGCCGCACGCTGTCCGCGGCGGCGGTCGCGGAGTGAAAAGAGGACGCGACTGATCCCGGCGCGGGGGAAGAGACCGAAAAACGTTTTGGAATTGAATTCCGTGTGTATTTTATTATGTCGGCGATGTGAGGGGTGCGCGCCGAGTGTGTTTTCCGGGCTCCAAAGCGCTCGTGTCGATTGCGCGGAACGTTTAATAATTCAAAAGGCTGACCCGAAGCAAATAA
This sequence comes from Slavum lentiscoides, assembly GCA_032441835.1. Classification (NCBI taxonomy): domain Eukaryota; kingdom Metazoa; phylum Arthropoda; class Insecta; order Hemiptera; family Aphididae; genus Slavum; species Slavum lentiscoides. The sequence goes on from CM063716.1 coordinate 2,976,363, forward strand.
AAAGTTTGCTGCGAAATAACGCCCAGGAAAACTGTATACGGTTTTAATTACGTTTTTCACTTTCTCCGCGCGCCGGTACCTATAAATTACCTCGTCCCAGTCCCCGAACCGACCGGTCGGCTCGGCTTGGCCGGACGGTGATTGACTTTATTTCGGAGGTCGATAATTCACCGCGTCAGACGCGGCACAGAAGCACCAGTCTTCGCATACACCGCGGACGCCAATAACTGTATTATATTCTCTGTTCGGTTTAAGATTATACCGGAACGCGCGCGCTGAATGAACGCGCCGGAGCTATGCCGGACCCCCTCCTCGAGTGACTAGTGGCCGCTCTGTCATCGGCCGTCGATGTCGCGATGACACTACGGTTTCCGACAATCAGAATACCTCGCCGGCGCGAACACGAACCGGATTTTCGTCCGTCGCCCGGTGTATGATCTTAAACCGGACGGAGTATAGCGTTTTTTGACGTTTTATCGTTATCGCGTTCACAATAGTAGAGCGCCGACATAAACGGACACCGCCGGACTATATAGGACGGGATACCGGTCCACCGAGTTTTTTTAAGATTTTCACCGGCCCGAAAACGGTAGGTGAAAAAACTCGTAAATGTCACGGATTCGTGTTTGTACGAGTCACATAACCGTCCCAAGGGGGGGGGGCAAATGGGGCAAGTGCCCTAGGGCGTCCAAAGTATTATGAATGCAGGGGGCGTCAAAAAAATGAATGACAAAAAGAAAAAAATTTGTTGTCTTATTTTAGATATTAATTTCCCTTGTATATGTATACGATGATTTCGAGGATGAGTGTATTTACTCGTACTATATTAAAATATATAAAATTATGTAATTAGATATTACGTTAGTTGTAAATTTTTTTTTTTTTGGGGGCGTCAAATATTATCGCCCTAGAGCATTATTGGTGGTCAGGACGGCACTGAGTCGAGTCATGAATTATATTTCAATCATACATTACACGCGTACGTGTCGGCGAAGATCCGTTTGCGATGAGGGGTATAGTAGTCGAATTATTCTCTACGCGAACACATAGCCGACAGTAGCAAATAGATTAATAAAATAAAAAATACGAGTTGTACAATATAATATCAGCACGATAATTTATATCGTTGTGTGAGCCTACACGTCGATTTGTGTCCACCGATCGGACGAGGGTGGGTATTTGCGATTCGATTCGCTCTCCGCAGGGCCGTCCGTCTGTATTGTCGCGTCTAATGCGCGCAACGCGTGCGCGAATCGACCTCAGTCCGTCCGAAATCTTATAATCGCCCGCCGCCGTGTGCAGAAGATGGTCCGGTATTCGATCTGCGGATTTTCCTCTTGTCCCGAACACGACGCGTCGGAAACGTTTTGCACGAAAAACCATTCTTCGCACGCGGACCCCTGAGTTCACGAACGAAATAAAAAAAACACGTCGTGACGTACGCCGCACAATTCCGAACGTCCTTGTGGCCAGGGCTCTCATTTGAAAAAATAATAGTGTTTAACGTTTTAACGGTTTTTACCGTTATTTACCTTTTGCGTTTATCGTTATGGTATGTTTTAGCGTTGTGGATTATTTGTGTTTAACGTTAAAGAAAGTTTTATTGTTATATAATATTTACGTTTTACGTTTATCGGTATTTTAACGTTATTCGGTTAAATATCGATTTTTTTTTTTCCAAATAAATAAATCCATTCATATTCCATAGACTATAGTAACACGTTTTCAAATCTCATAAACGTAATGTATACTTCATTAAACTTCATTAATTATAAAAGTCCTAATTTTTTGATTTCATACATTTTTTCAGTGAGAACCTTGGTTTATTTTTGATTTTATATCCCAACGCAGAATATTTTTCTTAAAATGTTGATTACATTACCAATAGAAACTTTTCTGACTAGCTGACGTCTTCTCAGACGTATCTTTGAATAATTTTTACGAGTCCGTGTGAACCCAGCCTTATTATAGAACTATAATATAAACCTACACCATATGCTTATATTTTCCGTAGTAAATTGGAAAAAAGCATTAAAATAACGGTAATTCTATTTTTCGTTTTTTGATATTTTGATATATAAAGTTGGTACATTATTTCGTTTAATGATATGTTTTAATTTGTGATAGTTTAAAATTAGTGTTTATTGTTTTCCGTTACGTTTTTTGATATTCGTTTCAATTGATATTTTGCAATTATAACGTTATAATAATCAAAACGTTATTATGACGTTTGCGAGCCCTGCTTGTGGGTCATCGTTTTCGGAGCGAACACTGTCCAAGACCCGATGAAACCGTCCTCTGTGGCCGGAGGACGACCCCGGCGCGCGGCCGTAACACCGCGAGAAATCCTCGTGATTTGATCGCGATAACGGTGATTTAAATGAATTCGCGTGTATACGCGAAAATCGGCGGGGAAATAAAAAATTGCGCGCGCGGTTCCGCTATCTATACACATCCGATCAAAAGCGCGTATCGATTTTCCCCGTGGGCAGGGCCGGATTAAGCACGGAGCCTAGGAGCCCGGGCTCCAGGCCCTGAAACATTGAAGGTCCCGAAGGGGCCTTTTATCTCAGACCAAGTTCAAAATATTTAAGTTTAGATTTTATTTTGGCATTTTCGTATTATTATTTGTATTACGCGGTGTACTAGCATTCGCCACACAAATCATTCTGTTTATACATAATATACGTAATGATATATGAAATTGAAAATTGACTATTATTAAAGATTTTTAAAGACATTTCTGTATACAATCAATTAATTTAACGCTTATTTTCATGTTTTTAAGTGCTACAAGTCCCGAACCCTAGTTATAAGTATTCTAAGGACTAAGGGCCCTTTGGACTACTAGGCTCCAGGCCCGGTAAACTCTTAATCCGGACCTGCCCGAGGGATGTGAACAGCGAACGAACGGTTTTCGCCGGAATCACACGCGACCCGAGAGAGGATATAACTACAAAAGGCGTACAACGCGGAGATGGACTCGCACAATGGGTTTCGCGTTTATAACAGTCGAACGTATACAATTTAGTAATTGATATTATTATCGTTGTCGGACGTACCGAGAACGATATATAAAAATAAAAGCGTATAAAACGGCGATTATTACCCCGCGGTAATAAGCTGGTTATTTTACTCTAAACGCGGTGAAAAATATCGTAAAAATTGTTCGCCTCCGAGCCATCACACACACACACACACACACACACACATTATCGACACGATATGGGAATTTTATTAAAAAAAAGTAAAAAAACCACTGGTCGATCGAGAAATCGACGACGAATCTCCCACACGCGGAGGCGGTTTTATATTATTAAATAGGATTTTTCACCAAAACACACATTCGAGCCCGTCACCGGCCGTTATTATTATTATTATTATACTATACGCTCGCGCGTCATCGATTCTCGCGTGCCGTCCACGCTCGCTCGGTCGGTCGAGCTCTTCTTCGCACGAGCTCTACGCGGGACACGATAATTTTATTCAGGAATAATTTAATCCGTACGAGGCATTCGAAGAATGTACGCGCGTAAAACACGCGTACGAAACGTATAATTATCGTTACACGCGCCGTCGCCGCCGCTCGGTAGTGAAAAATATATGGAAAAAAAATTACGCGTATATGTATATAATATATATACACACGGAATATAATAACGCGTTTTAATATATCCGATCGGCTCGGTGCCGCGGTTAATATAAGTGATTTCGAGCGGTTTTATTTTCTCCTGTATTACTACAGGAAAATAATGACCGGAGCGCCGCGGAGGGGAGGACTAAAACTGTCAGAAGAAGAAAAAAAAAATCCTCGTCCTCCCACCCGTTGAATTTAGGGACGATTAGTTTTTTTTTACTTTCGCGTGCCGAAACGGAACTTCGCCTCGATACGTTTTCTCGATACGTTACTTTTTTTTTTGTGTGTGTGTAAAACAGTATACGAGCATAGGCGGATCTACGGGGTGTGCCGGGTGTGCCAAGACACATCCTAAAGTAAAAAAAAAGAAAAATTATAGAATAGGTTATAATATTGGTTATAGTAAACAAGTGTTGGATACTTAAAATATTTTGACTTCAGTGTATGGAAGACAATTATGAGTTTAAAAAAAAAAACGCGAAAAACGGGTGAATTTGTTTATAGCCTCCTCTGTATCGTATTATAAAAAAATAACTACAAAAAAGGCCGGGCACACTCAAACGTGAAACTCTGGGTTCTCCTATGTATACGAGCAAACGCGTAGTACGTAGTCGCGAAATTATAACACCGGATGGCGTTCGTATGATACATACAGAAAACTTGCGCGCGTTCCAGTACCGCATATAATATAAGGACCTTCGCCAGGAAAACTCGGATCGCACGGGACAACGGAGGTGTGCGAGGAAACTCGGTGAACACGCCAGTGATGGTAGGGCTGACGGTTTTTTTGGTGGAAATGTGTGTGTTAAAACCGTTCTTTACGGTATACCGTAAAAAACCGTATAATACGGTATACCGAAGAAAAACTTGTATTTATTGAAGTAATGTTTTGTAAAATATTTCTATTTATAAAATCGGGTTTTCACTATCGGGCCATTAAGATTCATAATATACTGTGTATATAGTAATTTATAATATATAGTCTTTATTATTATTCATTACTTAATATTATAATTAGTAAATTATTCAGCCTCAGTAATGTAGATTAATTTTTAATTTTTGCAACCCAAATTTTTAATTATTATTAGTATTATTTTAAATAAATCAAATGCACCGATTCATATTTAATCTTCTTAGACTATAATAATTGATTGAAAATTTTGGATTTCATTTATACTAGTCATTACATTGTTTGATAGTAGGTACTCCATAATTCCAGATTGTCTTTAAATATAATAATTGGCAATAAAAAACTGTCCAGATATAGATGATGGAACTGATGGAAGTTTGTCCACTGTCCCTTTTCGGTCCTCGCACAGGATAGTGCATTAATTAAATTTTGGTATACCGGTAAATATCGGTATTTCGGTATACCGGTTCGTATCGGTATTTTACGGTATACCGTTTCAAACCGGTATCGAAATCAATACCGTACTTTCGGTATTCATTTTCAATACCGTCAGCCCTAGCCAGTGGTATAGTTTAAAGAGAGCCCCGCGACGGAATACCAGCTAATAATAATGTCCATTCTTTTTTTAATAACATCATCGACAATTATTAGTATTATTATCGCCACGATTTTTTATACACCGAATAGTTTTTTTTTTTTAAATTTCTGTTCGAACTCGTTCGCGGGAAATTATAAGAACATTAAATAAACGTATTTCGAACCGATCCCCGGAATTCAAACTGAATTATAGGGACGCTAAACTTAAACAAATGTAAGAAGGCAGAACGCATTCCACTACTCGCGCCACTTTGACCACTGCGAAGGACGCGCGTTAATAACGTTTTTTATACATTTTTTTTTTTGCAGGATATTTTTTTTTTAACGATATTTATATTCGTTCCGCAGACACTCGTTATAATACGATAAAAATCAGACGGTCGGCAAATGCGCGGAATTCGCTGTATTAAACGCGCGTTAAAAATATAATTTGTCGCCGCCGCCGACGTTCGTCATATTATTATAACCGTCGTCGACTATATTATATTATTAGAAAATATTTTATTATTATTTACGACGTGTATAAACGTTTTAAAATGGTTTTTTTTTTTGTTCTCCGTACAATCATCGTTATTTCGCGGGACACACTTTGCGCGTCCGCTTACAAGGAAAAGTGAATTATTCGTCAATAAGACAGAGCTCAAAACTGTTCATTGTTTTCGCGCGCCGCACATCAAGTTCGACTATATATGTATAAAGGCATTGCAAGTTTTGAGATTAAATGTGTAAGGATAGAAAAAAAAAAAAGTTTTAATATTTAATTATTTGACGACACTCGCGAGTAATAATCAACGATGGAATAAACTTTGAGAGAAAACGCGCTGTTACCTATGCGGTGTACCGCGAAAATTTAGAGAAAATGTTGTTAAAAAAAAAATTGAAATGTCTACGCGATAAAAACCTTTTTACGGGGGAAAGGACCGTAATCGAAGCCACATTTGTACACGAACACATTGAATTCGTACGCAAAATAAATTACAATAACCGCGAGTCGGTTTTTTTTTTAAATGTCTTTAATACTCAAGAAATTATGACATTTTTTTTAAAATGCTTATAACTTTTTAAGAATTAAAAATACTATATTGTAATTTATTAAAATATGACCGTATAGCCAACAACGGAGTTATTTCCCTAGCGAAGCAATTATTTCGATGAAAATCATAGTGGCCTACAAAAAATGATTGTTTTTCCGATCAATGGAATACACAGATCGTTCTGGAACGATTTCAAAACGGAAAATCGATTACTGCGTACAATGCGTGTCGTATATAGTACAGCAATTTATTGTCCGCAACATTCGTAACCGAAATATATGTAATAAATATATAAAATATATATATATATATATATATATATATATTATATATACGAGTATATATATACAAGCGAAGAGAACGTAAATCGTTTTTGTACGCATTAAACGAATTTTTTTTATTCGGAAAAATATTATCCCTTTCTATATATTGCACATTATGTACCGGATAAAATCGTCTGACATTTCGCAGACTCGGTATATTATTATTATATATAAGCGAGACGTACTTTATTGCGTTTCAAGCAAAAAAACTACTGCAGGTATTTGCGTGTCTCGTACTGAAATTCGTATCTAGAATATGTGTGTAACGAGTCAATGTAGTCACAAAAAATACAATTTTACAATCGTACTCGCGGTAAATTATTTATTTATTTGTTAAATACGCGATTGAAATATTAATATGACAAACGCAGCGAATCAAATAGAAAAAAAAAATGAATTATTTAGATTTACGATAATATACGTGCAATATAGAGTCCCGTACAAATATCAATTTTTCGGTATACGAATTTTACTCGAAATCGATGCATTTAGACGGACCATAATATACTAGACTTCGGTACGTTATTATATTATAAATAATAATAATAATAAATAAATACATCCGAAACATTATCGCGAGTCACGTTGTCTATATAATGGTGTAGTCGCCAATAGGGTAAAACACTGAAAAACGTATTTATGTTGGATTGAAATTAAGGCGTATTTATTGCGTTTTCATTTTTCCAACAAAAAAAAAACAGCAATACTATCGTTTTCGCGTATTCCAGATAAATACGGCGTTTGAAATGAAAAACATAAAAGGCAACGAGTCGCGGATGCTGTGGATATCGACTATCAGACGAAGATTTTGTTGCTATTTCGTAATGGAAAGCAGAAGAAAAAAACGATTCTAAACGACGCTCTAGAAGTTATTATTATAATTATAAAGGATATGACAAATATAAGTATTCGACGAGCCTAAACAACCGTACACTGTTGTCTATATAGCTCTAAATATGATTTCGATGTTTCACACTGCAAATTTCTGTAAAAGTTTAAAATAAATGTTTACGTATAAAGTACGTGTAAAAAACGTTTTCGTTTAAAATTTAAATTATACACGATACGAAGTCGCGTGCTATTCTCGATATTCGGAAATATACGAGAGAATAAGAAAATAAACGTTATTATTAAATCGTAAAAATTAAGAAATCGTTATATTTAAAAAAAATAAATAAATCGTAAATAATTTAATAAGTTTCGACCGATATTAAAAATGTCGTTAATTACACCGCGCGCCGGCGGGCGTTATTTTTATACATAGATTGTCCTGATTTGTCATATTTATCCGTTTATTAAATATTATTGAAATTTTTTTTTAAGTTTAAAAACTCGAGTTTTTTTTCACATTAATTAATATAACATATATTAACGCGAGAAAAAACTTTTCAGACTTATTCGGGTAACTTAAACAAACGGTATACGAAAATTATTCAAACTTTTTTCATTCAATTTCACGAAGTCTCTATTATATATACATATATTATATAGTGTATAGATATCATTGTTGTACGATTTAATTAAATACTTTTTTATTTTTCCGAACAGATAAATAGACTTTAAATAAAACATAAAAATAAATACACATAAGATATATGCGTATATAGTAAAACGCTCATTTTCTTAAAAACAAAAAAAAATACATATACGGTGTTTATATTATATTGTGTACAAGTGAAACATATTATTTTTACATTATTCTCTTATGACGGTTTGGACTTTGAGTTAAATGAAGAAAAAAAAGTCGTTGTAACGAACACGTTATTTCTATTACAATTTTACGTCGACACGCTATAATATAGATAACCCGATAATATTTTATTTCGTTTTACAAATGCGACGTACAAGAATTCAAGTGGACATTAATCAAAAGCGTATGCTCATTATTAAAACAAAATTATCAACCATATTTTAGTATAATTTTATATAAAAAAAAAAAAATCGAAATCCAATAAATTATATATACGTATATTGCGATACACGCAGTAATTTGTTTGTGGCGTATATACGATATTTTAGAAGATAAACTCTAGTAAAAATTTCTAAAGTCCAAAATAGAAACTAGTAATCACTAAATCGCGTCTTTTTTTATTTTATATTACCTAAAAAAAAAAAAAACATTAATTTTTATTATTGCGAACGGAATCTATACAATGACGGTAGATATATGGTTTTAATTAATACTGATATTATGCAAAAAAAAAAACTTTAACCGATATTTTGAAAGGAACAAGACACTATATCGTTTCATTCGTCCGATCTTTACGTTGCGAAAACGTACACGCTGCGTATATTTTAAGTTTGTAAAAAAAAAATTTCTATTGTTTTTTTTACCTCAGATTTAGATTTTCTACAATATTCTTCTCGCCGCGGCGTACTATTCGCTATTCGAAACACGATCGGCACACACATTATACGCGCTGAAATGAAATTTTTTTTTTTTAGAAACAAATATTACTCTCGGTGAGGATTTATTAATAACTTCTAACGTCGTCACCTACGGGAAATAATAATATAATAATAAGCGGCGTGTTTAATTTTTAAAAAATGCACGTCATAGTATTAAAATAATATTCGACGTTTTATAAAGTAAAAAAAAAAAATTGCGTTTAAATAAAATATTATTCGTAGAAATGATATTTCGTAATCGTTTATTTATTTATTTTTTTGAAAAAAAAAAAAAGAAATGAAAGCGATATTCGAAAATATCGGATTTTCGACGGTGCGTGACTGTATCGTATTATAAATACTATATCGGCGTCGCACAAAAACTATGTGGAAAATATCGAAAAAAATCGTTTTTTTTTTTATTATTATATTAACGAATGGCGAAACTATTATACGTACTAACGTATTATTATAGAGAAAAAAAATATTTAAAAAAAAAAAAAACTCAAAAATCGAGATTGGTTTCGTGCCGGTGCCGGTATTACGTTATGAAATCGATGCGCGTACAAAACAAATGTGCTCACGGCGACAAATCCTGGGAACAAACAGACATCACACGAAAAACGAAAAGAAACTGACCTTTATCGAAACGTCGTTTCCTATAACTCGTGTGCGAACGAGATGTATTTAATATATAAAAAAAAAATTTTTTTTTTATTATTATTATTAAAAAAAATCGGTTATTTCTTTAAACTATATATGTACACGCAGTGCGTTTCGGGAATAAATTATGTACACGCGCGTTATCGACTCGAATGTCGGACACACGGGAGGACTGCGATTATCAGCTCGCCTGTATAAGAGTGTGTAGAAAAAAAAAATAGAATAAAACTACGCCATTTTTATTATATTATTATTATTATTGTTTTCCGGACGGATTCGTCTCGCGCGTATAATTTTTTTATTTTTTTTTTCCGATATTCGACAACCTTGTCGGCGATTGGACGGTCGTCCGCTTCGATCGCGATTCGCGCGTATATAATACTTTTTTTTAACCGGAGTAACGTATACAATATATAATAATCGAATACACGCCCGTCATCTTTGGTATCTCGAATAAAACGCTGCGATCAAGTATATATATATATATATATATATGAATACTATACACTCAGAAAGAGTTGTTCGTTATTATTACTGTATATAACACGTGAAAACGACGATAAATCAAAACGATTACGAGCGGAGCTTCGGTGTGATCAAAATAAGCTGCGCTCTGTCGGCGAAAAGTTTAAAACGATAATAAAATATAGAATCGTCACTCGGGATCGTCAAAAAAAAATTTTTTGTTTTTTTTCGAAGTGACGCGTAGGACTTTGGTCGTGTAAAAATTTTCAGTTCTTAAAACCAAAAAAAATTATCCCCCTTTTCAGTGGCGTATCCAGTATTTTTATTTGAGGGGGGGCTATATGTATGTATAGACGGCGCCTACTAAAAAACTGATTATTTATTCATTTCGGGGTGGGGGTGGGGGCTGCAACACCATCAGTCCTCCTGGATACGCCATTGCCCATTTTACTACTCGAATATAGCTCAACATTTTAATGATTGCTATGAATAGACCCAAAATTGGAAGGAATATTTTGAAAATATTTTTTTTTCTCCGTACACGTAATGCAAAATGCATACATTTCAAGACTGTTTTGGTAGGTTTTTTTTTTTTTTTGTTGCCACGTCTAAAAACTATTGAGAAAATAGTTGTTCATACGAATTTTCAGTATATCACGCATAAGGTTTACACAGAATAAAAAAATATAAACATCGTTGAATCGTTCAGAGTGTAAAATAAATATATTACACACCGAATGGCCGCTCAGAATCGTTTTTTTTTTTTTGGAATGCAAAAGTCTAAAATCTTTATCCGAGTAACTCAAACGACGTCCACAACAATACCAGCGGCTCTTTTTTTTCCCCCTGCACTTATAGTAGAGTTACGCGTTTGTAATATTATAATATAATATTACGGTGGCGTCCTATAACCAGTGGCGTAATTACGAATGTTATAATACGGGAGGGGGATATATAACGTTCATCATTGGATAGCCCATAATCGTAAGAAAACCCTTCCGACATTAATATCAAAGTTCAAGTGATCGATACGCGTATATTTTACGATTTTATTGTTTTCTTTAATAAATTTCTAATTTTCTTCGTTTTTTTTTTTCTAGCTAATTTATCGAGTGCACTTGGTCTGTTTTCGCACATTTGAACACGGATAAACCTTGCTTCGGCGACCTGATCCAAACGCAAAAAATAGTAGTCGTCAGCAATTGCCGCGGTCAATAGACCGAGGATTATTGTTTATTATGAATAATTATGACGAATACTTTGTTAACAAATATTATTTTTATTGTGTTTGATTATCACACACTTTTTGTACATTAGACAACACGTTATGTATAAAAAACGAGTCTATAGTCTCGAGTACTGGCAGACATATAACGCTCTAGACTCGATGTCTATATTGATGTGTAAACGTCGCGCGAGCGGTAAAAAATGAAACGGAATTGCGATTGGGATTTGTGAACACTGCAGTATCTTTATTCAAAGTAATATCGATAATAAATATTATTATTAGTTGTCATGACAAACGGCTTACACGTTTCCGTCCCATTTCCCGCGAGATTCGCCCTCATACCGCCGTAATAGACGTTTAAGCATCGAAAAAAAAAGGAAGCCCGCGCAAAGGGATTTATCCCTCATATCCTCCTCCCCCGGCCCGTAATTACGCCTCTGCTCCTGTCGCTGTACATTATTTGTAATAATAAAACCCTGTAATAAAAGGTTAAAGAAAATTGTATATACTTACCGGAAGAACGGCGTTTTCGGTCGTTGTCATCGGCGCGCGGCCCGATAACCGCAGCTGAAAATCGTCGCGAGAATAATATATTACGTTTTATCGATCGCGTACGTGTTATATTTATATAAATATTATTGAAACGGTGTGATTTATTAATTTTTTTTTTAATTTTTTTCCGAAATTCTCCGAGGAAAAACAATAATATTATACGCGTTACGGGAGTGCAGGTACAACACCAAAAAAAATAAAAACACGGGGTGGCGCCGGCGGGGCTAAAAGTGGCTCGCGTGCGTGCGTGTGGCTAATACGGAGCGCAGTCCGTCGGCCCTGAAGCTACTACGGCTAAACGCGGCACACAACAGTATTGGCTCGCGCGCGCGCGACACAAACGCGTACTCGCCGGTCGACGTCCGGAACGCGGCTACCGCGGTAGCGGTCGCGCTTACCGCTCTGGGCGGAGTGCTCGAGGCCAAAGGGACGGACTGTCTCCGCCCTTCTCTCACCCGGGACACCGCGGCGGGCCGTCGTAATACGCGCGCCCTGTAAACACGTTAAATTCGTATTGAAAAAAATAATAATAATAATAAAAAAAATTCTAAACCGAGTTTTCGCGTTAAATTCGTTTATTTACCAGGTACGTAATACGGCCGCGGTTCTAGATATCGTATTATAATATGCAATGCGATTAAACGAGAAAGAAAAACGACAAAACTAAAACAAACAAAAAAAAAAATCTCCGTCCCTTTTGACGAGCGGCGAGAAACCGGACGATTTCGTCGGGACCGGCGGAAAGATAAAAAAAAAAAATTCCGATTGCGGTTATTCGAATGCGTTATTTGGAACGATTGGCGCGTTCGAAACGTCGAATTTTATTATTTTGGGTTAGCGTCAGACTTACAGGACCTGACCGAAAGAAAAGAAAAACGCCTCGTATGCTGGTGAAAACGAATTCCCCTTAATCAAAAACGGTGTGTTTTAGGTGTGCACGATGAAAAACACAAAACTTTATTCGTATTGAACTGCACTGCCGCGCGTCAATATACGATATACCCGCTTGATTTGATATCGTCACCGGCTGCAAGCCGGTCTCCGCATGAGATTCTGTTTCGATTCACTCCATTATTGCGACGAGTACCACGATTCTGCGACGTACTGTTTTCGTCCGGCTTTATGGCGGATTTCGGCGTTAAACGCCTATATATATATAGGCGCGAAACCGACTTCTCGCGGCGCACTATATACAAAACGGTCAACGACGTCAATTCGAAAGCTCTGGGAATTGTGCGTATAACAGCGGATAAGTAAGACAAGTAGCAGAGTGTCTGGAAACGACACTGAACTACGTCGCTCATCTGGTCGTCCGATCGTAACGATTTCAAACAGAGCCGTAGCCGTAGGGTGAGGCGGTTGAGGCATTTGCCTCGGGCGCCAATGCGATGACAATGCCTGCAGTGACTATAGCTACGTGTGAACGTAGCTATATATCAGACTTAAACTCATTAAGAATTATTTGAGATCGACTATGGGCCAGGAGAGACTTTCAGATTTGGACTATTTTATCTATAGAAAATAAAAAGTTGCTGGAGAAATTGATTTTGATGAAGATTTCATCGACGCATTTGCGGCAATCAAATCTAGTAAAGTCCTCGCTCTTTCTCGTAAAACAACGCTCTTTCGTATTTTAATACTACTATTATTTTTTTTTTTTTTTTATCAACAAAAATGAATTTTAAATAAATATTCGTAAATTTATAAATATACACATATGCTTCTCTGAAAAACAAATAAATAATAGTTTGAAATTTTCAAAATTATGATAATTTTTTTTTTGATCGAAGGTGGGGTGGTGCATATTCTTAAACTTGCCTCAGGCTCCAGAAGAGCTTCTTACGGCTCTGATTTCAAATGCCACGAATTTCAGGTCTCGTCATCGGTTCTATTTCGATCGCGCTATACGCGTATAAAAGCCGTTATTGGTTGTCCGCCGGTTTCGTTTCAAACGACAGACCGCGGCAGCCGCGTGAGATGATAACACGCGACCGACAAACGCCGATCTGCCAAATACGTGTAATACGAGGAAGGGGAAAAGAGTTCTAAAACACGAATGACCGATTAATATGTTCTTGCGCGCGTTCGGGCACATATAGGGATGGGCTGATGATACCCCTCCGAAATTTTGACGAATCCTAGTGTAAAGTTTTGCTTTTCTACGTAGAAAAAAAAAATCTTTTTAAACACGCGTTTCCGTCATAACGCGAATGTGAATTTTTTTTTTTTATCGTCTGCGAGCTTACCGTTCTTACACCCCCGAAAAAAATTCCTGGCTACGGGCCTGCGCACGCTTATACGGATATCGGATTGTTTTTTTTCCCCTCTACGTAAATTTCGACAATATTAAAAAAATTATTCGTAACTCTCCGTCTGGCCGTTTATAATAATTGCGCGTATTCTCGTGAACGCATCGCGCGTACTTATACAAACACACTCGTCTCCGTCGCCTCGAGCGGTACTTTTCGCGTTTACATCCGCCGTCGAACGGAGCGCGCGATTAAACGAAATATTTATTTCCCTCGGTACGTAACACAATAACGTATAAACTGGAAGCGGTCTCGTTTTTTTTTTTTTTGTACCCTTTCCGTAAATATATGCACGCGGTTTCCCGTATATAGTTCGGAAAAACGCGTAACGTTATTAGGAAAAAAAAAAAAAGGAAAAGCGATTTTTTTTTTTTTCGTCGCGTAATATTACGGTAAATGTATATAATTGTTTTACACCCCGTTCGCGCCAATACGCTTTTACTCGTTCCGCGCTTTATAAAAATTCGTTTGGAGAATTTATTTTCAAAATCATTCGCGTGTTTACGCGTAGGTACCTATATATACGTATAAACGGTTAGCGCTTTCTTCCGTTTATTTCTCGTAAAAAAAAAAAAAAAACTTTTTAGTCGACCAAAAAAAAAAAAACGCCTCGGTGGAGCGGCCACCTAGCTGACACTGAAAGTGTTTCTAAAATTCAAAGACAAAATGGTTTCCGAACGGAACAAAATCAAAATCAAGGATCACTAGTTTTCTCGGAACGCGTTTTTGTACAGTATATTCATATACGTTTCGTTACGAATTTTTTCTGGTTTTTTTTTTTGTTTCAAATAATTTATTCCGATATACGTATAATAACTATTATTTATTTCGTTACGAAATCCGTTTCGGAACAATATTTATACTCGTCATTACATGCTCTCGTGTACCATTAAGATACTTTTTCGAAACTATATTATATACGTATATATACACGCAAGCTTCTAATATTTTTCTTCATTCGCCGACCAATACAATATATATATATATAATTATACACGCCGAATCGTTATTATAATAACCATTATCGTATCGATATCGTTTGTGCGCGCGTTTGATTGTAATTCGACGTCGTATAGGTGAAGAAAAAAACACACACGCACGCGTGGCCCCTCCATTTTGTCACGCGCATCCAACTAGCTGACCTGCCCCCGGGTTCGCACGGCCGGGCGGGGCCTTATTAAGTATCGAAAATATCTCCGTACCGGGACCGGCTCGAGGTATAATATTACAGGCGTCATCCGTCCGTCTAGAACGACGCTTTCGAAAAGCCGTTCAAAAAAGTGTTCCATAAATTATTTATTCGACATTTCTATCGCCGTATTAGAAACGAATCGAAATAAAAAAAAAAAATTATCTATACAATATATATATATATAACAAATACTCTACGACGTCAACGAGTCTCCAATATATAGTATAGAAATAGGCAAAAAAAAAAATTATAATAATTTTTTTACGAGCTCTGACGATCCACCGCCCGCACTAGTCGCGCCAACGTTTTGCAGACGACACGTACGTGCAGTGTGCACGGACAATTACGCGCGTATCGAGAAATAATATTATATATATTTGTATAAGCGCGTTCGGTGTGTTTTACAGGGAAAATGTAACGATAATAAGACTTTTTTTCGAGCGAAAAAAACCAAAGAATACGTACTTACTTGGGGTTCGGAAATCGTTACTACAAATACGTACAACGGGTAGTATAATAATAATAATACGAGCGCTGAATGCAAACAGCCGCGAACGCGGGGAGAAAAAAAAAGAGAGCGTAATATATCGATGAGCGGCCTGCAGGGTGGCCTCTGATTTTAAACACAAATCCTGTACAGGGAGCGACGCGAAGGGGAAATAAAACTAAATAAATACCGATACGACGAAAATAAATCCGAGCGTATTTTTATGTATATTTAAAAAAAAATTTAATTTTTTTCTATATATATAGAAATCTTAGCGAAAAGAACATGTTAGGTATAATATAAGCGGCAATGACACACACCGCACGCGGACCGATTTACACAATAATATCGCGCGTATTTACCGGTGCACGGGATTGCCGCAATGGTCGCGCGACGATCTACAGAAGTGTACTCCGTGTACAGTATATAATGGATCACAAAAGCGATTGGATTTTGTGTCTTGACGATACGTCCGTATTGTGCAGACGTTGTCTTCCTTCGGACAAGAAGAAACCGACTTACGCCGCGTGTTTATATGTTATAATAGGCCGGGACGAGCGAACAATACGGCTGGCGTAGTGGGTGTTCCACCACTCGGGTGACACGTTTCTTTTTCTGCGCAAACATCATCTCGCGTGCAAGGTAAAAAAAAAATAAAAAATAAATTGACAAAAAAAATAATAAAAAAAAAACGTCGTTTTATTGTGTTCGCCGCGCACAATTATTACGAGTTGTTTTTTTTTTTTGTATTCTTTGCGGCTATCCGACCACTATTATTGTGTTTTTTTTTTGTGACAGTACGGGGGATGAAACGAAGATAGGTACGTACGGCTTCTCGTTTCCGAATGAGATTTTATATTTTCGATTCCGCCGCTATCGTTTCGGACATTTGATATTATACACGACGTAAGAGTTTAAACGAAATCCGGAAAATTATTATTTGTCTTGTATATAAGAGTAACGACGAGCAACGACGGATAACTCTAATTTTTAGCAAAAGGTAGCGAGTCGCGGGGTGTTGTGAATTGCTTGGATAGAGATTTTATATAGAGTGTATATCGTTATCACTATAAATTCGAAAGCAATAATGATTATAAATCTCGTTTGCATTCGATAAAACGATTGTGACCGGAGCTTCGGTGCGTATAATATTTTGGGTATATAACAACAAAAAAAAAAAACTATCTACCTAAATCTTTTTACGAATTTAAATACGTGAAAACCTATAATTGCTATAAATAGTCCAAAATTAAAAGAAAGTTTTTCTTTTACATATTATAAAGTGCTTATGATGACAAACGACTAATTACATTCGAAATAGGAAGGTACTGAGCAACATATATATAGTCCAAGTTACAACGCAGAATTGCAAACATACGAGAGAAGAAGAAGTCTAGAACTACAGGAGTTGAATAACGGGCCAAATATTTTATCATATACATAAAAAGTAAACGTCTGGAATGGTTTGGAGAGCGGATGTACAAGTAATAAAAGAAGTTTTAGTTGAAAAATAAAATAAACAGAAAACGTCCATTAGGAAGACCAAAGACCCGATGGGTGGATGTTATAGTCCAAGACACCAAAAATATAAAAGGAGATTCGACATTTAACGGTATGACAGAGAGAAATGGAGGGGATTCGTGATGACGGCGATGGCCCTTGATGGGCTGACAAACTGAAGAAGAAGAAGAAGACAATAATATAAAGTTACACGTTTGACGAATATTTCAAGTTTCTATACCGACGAAATCGCGTTTTTATGTAATTTTTCGATAGTCTTTGAATCATACTTTCAGAGGCTTTCGAGAAAATCGCCAAGTGTCCTCTCTCTAAAGTATCCCCAACCAGATACGATTCGCTACCGCGGTAACAAACTGTGACTGTAAAGATCGATGCGCTCCCGTTCTGGTAGAATTTTTGGGTAAAGACAACAACAACAAAAAACGCATCATTGTAACATAAAAACCAATACGTTCCTCGATCCGCTCAAAATCTAAAAAACCGCGTAATTCTATAATAATAAACAGTAAAAGAACTAATATAACTACGCGTGCGTCATGCACACGTTATAACGTATAAATAAAATCTACAAATTCAGACAAAACCGGACTCGAAGCCGAAAACTATAATCCCACGAAGGTAAGCGGTTTCCGCCGATGTATTGCTGAAATTTTTTTCTCTCTTTTAAATCGCGACAAAATTATAGCGCTATTTACGCTATTAAAACCGTTTATTCCCGCGCAGTACGACAGCGAATATATTCTATTAAATATCGTCACATTTCACCGGCGATACGGCAGGGCAAAACTTTTCGACGATGCGTTATACCGTAAATTATTTTATAATTTATTCGACGCGACGACGATTGGACACTACGCTAATTTCTATTAAATTGTGTTACGTGATCGAAACGCTTTGTGTCGAATACCGTACAACGCATAACACCGAAAAGTTTTTGCGCTTTTGGTGTATACGTTATTACGCGAAATAAAATATTGTTTTTCTCTCTTATACGTCATATAGACATTTATAATGTACCAAAAAAAAAAAAAAAAAAGGAAATATTTTTTACCTATATAAAAATAAATAGAACTCGTTTTTAACTGTACCTGTAGGAAATAACCGAGACGTTTTTTTTTTTTTTTTTGTTCGAGACTAAAGTTCAAAAGAAAAAAAATTGTAAAAGACGATTTACCGGAGGCCGATAAAAATAAAATTACGATCGCAACGTTATATTTACGATATTATATGAGTACTATCAATAATAATAATAATAATAATATATGCGACGGTAAAGTATACGTTTTATTTTTCAATATTTAAAATTATACATATATTTTTTTTTACCCAGTACGAGTACAATTTATAGCTAGTTTTCGTTTTGTACACTCGTATATTATAGGTATCGAAAAAGATCAGAACGTCTCTGCAACGCCACTAATATACGTCATGTTAATATTGGTCAGATTCGACGACAGGCCCGTCGCTACGGGTTATAAAGAATATTTCAATCGTATCAAATAAATTTTATACAATCGAATATATTAAAAGCCAAAACATATATTTATATCTTACCAGTTTACGAATATATTTACATACATACATATCCGTGTGCGCTGCAGTTTAATCAATCACCGCCAGTCGCTTCCATAATATTATTATATCTACGGTTTTTATCGTTGTATAGTTGTCATCTTCGTTATTATTATTATTATAGACTGCGTATCACATAATATTATACGCAATTATGATAATTTTTTATATTTATATATATATATATAAACGGTCATTTAAATGTTAATAGTATTGATTAAGTTGTCTATACTTACCGTAAATATTTTGTATATCACCGCCTTTTACCAAAAAAAAAAAAAAAACAATTTTCACGTTATATTATAGACGTTTACGCGCGTATTATATACAGTGGCGGCGCCAGAGGTGGGCCTGGGCCCACGCCAAAAATTCTTGGCCCCCCCCTATGGCCCACCCTAAAATTTATGTAAATTATGTAAAGACTCATAATTATACGTAATTGGTCATTAAAAATTATCTTAGAAATATTAAAAAGTTGTTAAACATAATGTATAGGTATTTCAATCGTAATATAATATGTTAACAGAAGTTTAACCGTATCGAAAAGTATTCGAGCATCACAAACAGACGAGTAAAAATATTGGCCCCCCCCCCTCTAAAATTGGTTGGCCCACCTTCTGCAAAAGTTCTGGCGCCGCCACTGATTATATATAAATATATTTAATAGTAAAATTGCTATTAAATACGCGCGCGTGTGTATGATGGTCAATAGGAATATATTATAACGACGACAGTTTGTGAAACAAAACAAAAAAAAAAAATTAACATTAACACTGACAGTGTTTTAAATTTATAGACTTAAAAATAGTATATAATTTACTATATAATATTATAATTCGTCACTTCGCGTATTAACACGATGAGTTAAAAATATATGTCACACGCGTTACTTTTGTATACCAATAAAAGTTATCTAATCGACTTCATTTTTTTTTTTTTATATATATATGTAACCCGACTCTGTTAGTTTTTTCAAACCTTTATCCGCGGGTTATCGATGAGCGAGTACGTATACGAGCCAATGCTCGTTTATGGTTTTTTTTTTTTTTTGTGATTTCGTTACAATTCTTTTATCAATATTTATACACGAGGGACGACATGTCGTCTCTTGTTTTCGTGGCCGGTTCTCCCCCGTGAAGAGCTGTCGACGACGACTTCAACGGTCGCAGAATATGCACAACGCCGTGCGTGTACACGGTGCCGGAAGTTAATATCACATATAAACGAGAGACTTTTTATTTATTTTTTTTTTTTTGTTTAGACAAATCGACAATTTGTTACGTACAATAATAAGATGGGATGAGTGACATATAAGGTGGAGACGGGTAAATTAAATTTTCCAAAACAAAAAAAAAAAAAAAAATTTACTCGTCTTATTTCGTTTCCTGTTCCTGCGCACTATATCCCGTCCAATACTGCGTTATATATTATTTACCGCGTAGGTTTATGAATTTTTTTTTTTTCTTTTGTTAACCAAGAAAACAGGAGGGAAACCGGCCGATTCGACGGTGCGCGCACATTATACGGTCGCGCGTATAAATGTCGGCGCGAAAACGGCCACACACGCACAGCAGCATCCGAGTGGCAGGGACGACGCGCGTGCGCTGCCACCGCGGAAGACGGGACCAGGACGGCGGGGAGGAAGGGTGTTCGGGGATCTCGAGGGGGGTAACTCGGAACGGCGGCGAGGATGAATGGCGTGCGCGCGGCGGCGCCCGGGGCCGCGAAACTTTTACGAGCCCGACCAATGGGGAACCGCCGGCACAACCCCGCCGGGACCGCGTATCGTCCCTTCGTCCTCCGCTATGGTCGCGCGCGCCACCCCGGCGCGTCCCTTCGCCGCGTGCTGCAGCAGTGTACGCGTATACGTGTACACGCGAGCTGGGCCCCCGGGGCGCGACCGTATTTCACCCCTTCGAAAGTAGAAAACGAGGAAACCGCCTTCATTGTCGTCGTAGTCGTCGTCGTCGTCGTCGTCGTCGTATATATACAGTTGGACGACGACCGCGGTAGTGGTATACACAACGATATAACACACACACACACACATATATATATATATATATTCCCCTCTTATATACAATCTCCCCCGCTCTGCCAGAACTGTGTTGTCACGCGTATATTATATACACGCACGCGTCTCTCTTCTCTCCTCAAAACTTAAGCTTTGTTATCACTCGCTCCGCGCACACGCCCGACCCTCGGTCTTTCGTCCGCGCGGACCCTCCCCTCGCGTGTGTATTTTGTGTCCACCACCCTCTCGTCCCTTATATCCCTTCTCATTCCCGTCGCACACGCATACAAATGCACAGAGCGCAGCAGGGAGAGAGAGAGTTTCCAATCCCCCTGCGCGTACAACGCGCGCGCCGCCGCGTCCCCGCTTTCCACGGCGTCGCGGCACAAAGATTGTTTTTTTTTTCTCTTTTTCCCCCATACACCGGCCGCTGCTGTATCTCGTTTATTTTTATTATTTTTCTTTTCTTTTACCGCCGCCGCCGCCGCGACGATATATTATGACGACTGCTGCAGTCTCTGTAGCCCGTGTTCTGCACCACGCCCCGTCCCCGATCTCGCGGCCTCTCCTCGGATTTTTATTTCGTACACATAGATTTATACATTTCCCCTGCCCTGCGCCCTGTCCCTACGACTTTATAAAAACCCGACGTTTCACTCGTGTGTAACGTTATATATATATACGTTATCGTATGTACGTCTGAGGAAATACGAAAATTGTTGCGTCGAACGTTAAATATGTTTCTAAGAGAAAAAGAAAATTGCAAAGGCGAAGGATTTTCCTTTGTATATACGTTCTTCAAACAAACAGTCATTACGTTAGAGTCTGGAAAATATGCGTATACACACGCGTTTTATAACTCTTTTTTTTTTTAACCTAACCGAGCGCACGAATCACGACGATTCGAGTCGTTTGTATTATGTTAAAACGTATTGTTTTTTATTTTTTTTATTCCTATGTACGTTATAATAATAAAATACGGTGTGTGTTTTGCGATGCGTTTCAATCAAAATAATACACTAGTATTGGTTCCGCATTTTACAGTATTTGAGAAATTAATAAACGATATTGTATAACTGCGCGAATAAAATTAAAATAAACTTTTTTTTATTGTAAAAAAAGAAAAAATATTCGAACGAGTATTTTCCGAATACTCTTTTTTTTTATCCGTTTATTCCGAAATAAAAATACAAGCCTACAAGTGTGTGTGTGTGTGTGTGAATTTTTTAAATGAGAAAGCGTTTATTGCGCCGAGTACACAAAAATAACAAAACGCGGCTACTCAATAAAAGTCGCACGCGGTCGTGTTTACCAAGAGCGCGAGAACGAATCGTATCGCGATATATCATGGTATCGCGCGGTGTTCTCTGTACACACAATAGACAGGACTGGATATCGAAGGGATTCGGTGCAAACACTCGATTTCTTTCGTCGCGGGACAAGTTCGCAGATTCGCATTTATCGAGATACGCGGCGACTGCAGGATAAATACACCATTTTTACACCCTACAGACGAATGCGGACGAGAATTTTCTATGTACGGGATCGCGGCAGCGGCGTCACTTATAAGGGGAGGCATAGCCCTTACTTTTAATATAGTCCCGATTGGTTTTGGATTAATGGCACTTATAATGTCGAAAAATAACATTGTCAACAATATCAATCTAGAAAAATCTGTATAGACGTGTATTTTCTAAACTCAAAAATCGACCGTGTCCGCTTATTTAAAATACAAGTATTTTTTTTTTTTTTTAGAGCTTTATGCTCTTAAAAAAGTTTGAAATATAAAACATAAACGTAAACGTTACGCGTTTGCTTTCTACTTGTTTTTTTTTATGACGCATTTGTTATATCTTCCGAGTTTTTTACGCGTTAATTATATTGGTTTTCACGGGTAATAAGTAATGGATTTTTTTTTATTCAGTTTTAAATTTTATTATTAAGAATTTACGTTGATTGCGATTCGTGAACCATGGAAAAAAAAATTAAAAGCCGGTTAACGTACACCTATTGTGAAATTTCAAAACGGCCTGCTTGAAAATTCGCACACCTGAAAGAAAAAAAACTGAAACGACGCTTCCCGGATTATTCTTCGTTTTTTTAAAAAAAAAATTTTTTTCCCCATTTTCTACACACATACATATTATTATAATCGTTGCGAATTCCCGAAGATTTCATCGAAGTCTCGCGTTTCTCTAACGCAGTCACGCTGCAACCGTTATACGCAACAATAATATTACACGAATATATTCGCATAATATTATAATACACACACACACATATATATATATATATACGAAAACAGTATAACCGTGTGTGGAATATAATATCTCGGCGAATAAGACGAATTTCGTGTGCGAGGAGGGCGGTCGGTTATACGACGTGAATTTATTGAAATTTCTTGAATTTTCTTTTTTCTCTCCCCCACACGCGGACGCAGCGAACCGCTGTGTATTGCGTTTTACGGGAAAACGCCTTGTCGAAAACGGCCGTTCGTCTTCCGAGGGACAGTGCACAAAAATATATATTTATATATACACTAGACGATCTATTCTATTTCGTTTTTAAAATGGAAATTTCGCCGGTAAATTTATGGAAATGTATACGTAGAAATATACCGTTGGCGAGAGGCACACGCTGCGGCGTTGGTGAGGATACTTCTGCAGGAACCGGTCAGATTTATTTTATTTTCCGATACTCCACCACCAGTCACCGCCATCGTACGCGGTTAGGTTGAGTTCGACCGATTTTCGTGCATGTACATATAAGGGGAGGGAGTGCAGAAAAAAAATTGAAAAACTAGAAACGGTGAAGAAAAAATATTTATTCGTACAATCGATTTACATATATATACAATTATATGATTGTTTACTGTTTTCAAATTGATATCCTATTCTAATATTATGAAACCCAAAATCACAAAATAATATACACTTTTACCCACGTACACGTATTTCGACAACAACGTTGTCATCATCAGCGCGAATCACATACTAAAACCGTTATACTATGTACACCCGTATTTATACAGTTCATATTCCAATGACGTCACCAAAAACGTCGCGGCAGCCGATCGTGAGTCATCGACCACGCCCTACCGCGATTCTATGCCGGCGCCATCTGGTTTACATTAATTTTAGTAAAGAATTTTGTAAGGGACTTAAGTTTAACAAATTATTTTTATTTTTTGGCGTACATAGCGTTTATCGCATTCCTCACATTGAATTTTATAAATACCCGATTTCTCCACTTCAAAAAACAAGAAGACGACAAATCTTCTGTTGCGGATCACTTATTGAATACCAACCATAATATCGGATCAGTAAAACTTTTAAAAAATGTAAATAATTATAAGGAATTAAATATAAGAGGAGCAATAGAAAATGTCAAAAAATAAAAATAATTTGTTAAACTGGGACTTAATGTCCCTTACACAATTCGTTACTGAAATTAATGTAAACCAGATGGCGCTGGCGTAGAATCGCGGTAGGGCGTGGTCGATGACTCACGATCGGCTGCCGCGACGTTTTTGGTGACGTCATTGGATATGAACTATATAAATACGGGTGTACACAGTATAACGGTTTTAGTATGTGGTTCGCGCTGATGATGACAACGTTGTTGTCGAAATGCGTGTACGTGGTAAAAAACGTATATTATTATTTTGTGATTTTGGGTTTCATAATATTAGTGTAAACAGTCACAAGTGTCTCAATCATATTCAAATATTGATATCTTATTGCTGTTGAAGTAGATTGCATACTGATTCAAATCCAGCGGAATAAACGGCCATCAGCTGCCGTGTAGTGGTAGCTGCTATAAAAATTCGGTAGGCTTTAAATTGTTGTCTTTGAAATGTCTATACTTTTTGAGAATTCATATCAGAAACTTCGACAATAAGAAGAAAATATCCTAGTATTTTTATATTTAGCTGACAAACGTGTTTCACAAAGCACAGAGAAACGTTATATTTATAATTTTTCTGCGTAACGTGCTTTCTCTGAAAAAAAAATGTATTTATTTACCCAAGTTAATATAGTATTCGAATACTGTGCACCCCCTGGTAATTATCCTATGCCGGCTCCTATGTATATGGGATTTATAAAAAAAAATTTTCTTCCCCCCAGTATGCGCGAATTCAAAACCCGTTTTCTCGTGCGCCACGCGTCTATAAATTTTTTAAATCGGTATACGCGCACGCGTTTTTTTCCTATTTGTAAATGGCCGTTGTGTGAAAATCGTCGCTCCCCTTATATAAGTATATATATATATATATATATACTTGTACTGCGAACGCACACACACCGAACAACACAATATGCTTGTATTTCTCAACAGTTCCCGATGGGGGAATGGAAATCGCAGCTAATGTTTTACTGCAGTAAGTATACCGAATAGGGTACGTCCCTTCTTCCTTCTCCCCCCGATTTCGGGGCACGCCATACGATAATATGAGTGCGTACGCGTCCGGGGATCCTGAGCGTCAAGCGCTCGACGAAGGACCGGTTATATGAGCGGGCGCAGGATTAAGTACAGAGAATCACGTCCAATCGCATACGCGTCGGTATAATAATAAAACGCCGCAGGTGCGAATCACAATATATCTACATAGGCGATCGCGTGGGGCCAAAAGCTCGTCCCTGCGCGGTGTGTGTTTTAATAATTATTCATTTTTCTTTTATGGATTCTCGGCGAAACGACGAATTAACGAATTGTGCAGAATCCTTAAAATTCTTCTTCTTCCCTGCACCACTACTATTTGTATCAACACTCAGCTGCGATTACTGAAAATTATCTCAGCTTTTCGAAGTTAAGATTTCCCATATTCAGATTCGATTGATAGATAGAACTATAAATTTTCTTCGTCGATGCACGGATCCATTGTTTTTGCTGGTCTCTGTTGATTTAGTAATTTCCTTTCGTGTTTCCCGTTGAGACAATGAAGAAAAAAAAATGAACCTATTAACCATGTTAGTTATGCGTGGATGTGCCCAAAGACATCGGTCGGTATCGCATAAATCGGTTTGAAAATTTTAATCCTAAAAAAAAAAATAAAATCTAATCACGACACCCAGATGATACGACGAAGCGTATTTTTTACGATGGAAAGCTTCAGCAGTGTTCGGATCATCTCGCAGCAGACACGCGAGTAACTCTATCCGATAGCGAACTGCGTGTCTAATACCGTACAGTTAGTATTTAATACGTATTTCACACGTGTTTTTTTCCCATAGTACGTTTGGTCCGGGGGCGGCATAAAGTAAAAAAAAAAACGTTGCGAAAAAATATGACGTTTGGACAAGGGCGATTTTCGTATTAAAAAGCTAATAATAGTATTTTTAAAGACATTTGCTTTTTGGAAAACGGAAGACTTCCTTTTTTTTTTACTCGCTTTAATAAGAAAAAAACGTGTTGAGGAACTCGTGAAAATTGTGTGAAAATCCGTTCGGTAGCGTCCAGACGGTGCGAAGAAATCGCATCTCATTAGACAATGTCCGCGTCATTACAACTGCAGCAGTATTATTACAAGACTATGCGAGCACCGTTAGTGGGAACACAGCAGAATAATAAACAGATTGCGTAGTTCAAATTGTATAAAATTTCGCGTATTTTCGATACGAACTGTGTAGTTTTCGTTTAATTTAACAAAATTTATATAATATGTGTACGTACCAACACGCGGTTCTCGTCGTTTTATTCGCGTTTTATAGAGACGGTTTAAATGGGGGAGGGAGGGGGGGGGGTTTCGAAAAATCTAAACTACTTCACCGATAGTATTACGTTTATTTTTACTTTTTCTACGTTTTAAATACGCGCGAATAACAAGAAATAACAAACTGTTCGTTTATTCAAGACCCGCGCGGTTAACGTGAACGTGCAATAGTATTGAAAAAATAAAAAATACACGAGGCGTATATTCTTACGATGAATGCGTCCGAAAAGGATTTATAAATACCGGCGGAGGTTGTTTTGTGTGTGCGTGTAGTTGGATCGATCGATCGGAGTACGGGTTATACATAACGCGTATATTGAAAGATATGATTTCGCGTGGTGGGATTGACGACTCTCTCGCGCGCGCGCGCGCTTATATTTCGAGATTTGTGAAAAACACTCGAGCGCGTCACGTATATATATAATACGTCGTCTTTATCATCGTCAAAAGGATGAATTCGACGCGTATAAACACAGAGGGGAAAATGAAGAAGAAGAAAAAAAAAAAGAGTTGAAGTAATCGAATCGTATACGTACGGCAGAATATTGTATTAATATCGTTTGAGGGATTTATACTCGATACGAGACTATTATTATTTTATTTCGTTATTATTATTATATATACGCGATTTTTACCATGTCGCGGGTTAATGGAAATTCGGTTCGCGTACACACTCGTGTACGTCGTCGTCGTCGTCGTCGTCGTTAAGTCTTAAACAAAACAAGGTGAGCGTGCAACAGCAGCAGCATCAGCCAGCAGCAGTGTAACGCGCGCGCGAGGGATGTTTTATACACAGCGTACTTGACGTGGGTGCTTTTTCGCATGACACGCGGAGGTCCCGGGAATGTAAATAAAACTCTTTTGTTGTGAACTGCTGCAGACACACGCACGCACGAAAGGGACCCTTTTTTTTCCCCCGGTCCCTTCCTTCGTTCCTTCCTTCCATCCATCTCCCGATGATTAGCCCTCCGCGCGCTCGCCGCGGTTACAGTTTATATACTCTCCTGCTGCTGCTGCTGCTGCTGCTGCTGCTGCTCTGTACATATACGTTTCGTCGTCGTGCCCCGAGGACTCGAATCGGATTAGCCACTACCACCACCACCGTCCACCACCACCATCATTAGCCCTTCCTCGTCCGCTCGCACGGTTCGTATTACTTACGTACACGCTGTATACGAGTATAAAAAAAAAAAAGCTACAGCACGTCATAATATCCTAACACACGACGCGGTTTTTTTTTTCTATTTATACGTATACTGCAGTTTCCAACGGGCTCGCTTATATTGACAAATTGGCCGTGTGTGTGTGTGTGTGTGTGTGTGTGTGTGTGATCGTAGGGGTCGAGCGCGCGCCGTTCCGGTTCATATTAAAAACGTTATTAAAACGCCGTCAAAAAGGCGCCGGCGGTGTTTTTTTTTTTGGAAAATATCTATTTCCGCCGCTGGTCTCTGAAATCGTTTTTCTACCAATTTTTTTTTTTTTAACCCGACGACCGTGGAGGCGCGTCGTTTGTTTGTAATAAAATGCGACCGGTCGTAGTCGGGAACCAGTCCCTGACTCGCTCGCATACACGACGACACGATCTTTCTTCATTAACCCCGAAGTGGTGTGTATGTTGAGTAACACGTTTGCTTCGTCGCGTCCGGTTCAGCTGGGCGGGTCTCTTCTCTCGTCGTCCTCCTTCTGCAGTATCCGAGTACCGAACGAATCGCCGTCGAGAAAGACCAGTTCGCGCGTCATCAGCCACAATTCGTCGCTTCTGGTACCGCAATCGTCCGGGAGCCGGCTTCCAGAGCGCCACGAAGACGTGTTCGGAGACCGCGTCCTGGGGATCGTTGAACAACGAGCGGATCGATACGTCCGTGTCAGATTGTCATGAGATGTCTGTTTCCGGACGAACGACCCGAATCTGTTTCGCCGTTGCCGGCCATCGGACCATCGACCGTTCCTTTGCGTTGAAGGCGTTCTTTTCGGACAGGACTTAAGGGAGAGCTCTTAGACTTCTCAGTGTTTTTCGACTCGCCTGTACGGATCGTTCGTAAAAATCGTTATGTTTTGTGACCGATACGATCACATCGCGTTGCTTTTTATAACGCGGTTTTTATTTTATTTCTTACATTCCTGTATCGGTATACACTTCGTTTCACGCGTTCGTTCCCATTTTTCACGCGCAGTTTCATTTGAAAATAACCCGAAAATTGTTGACATCAAAAACCAGAAATGTATTAGACGTATATGTTAATAATTTCATCGCGTTCATCAAACTGTACTCGCTTCGCTCACAAACGTCTTTCCAATGCTGTACGTCATCGCTTCCAAATCTAAAACGCGACTCTAAAATCTATACGACAAAGAATATTGGTTTTTTTTTTTTTGTCGGTGTTTATTATTATTATTATTATTATTATTTTAATAGTAGAGAAATCGTCGTTTTACACGAATTCGGGCGAAAATATTCCGAGCAGGTTGTAATGTCTTACGTATAATACCGCGAGACAGCAGTTTGGTATAGAATATAATAATATCGTTATATATCTGCGAGAAAAGCCGAACGACATCGTTTAAACTTTTTTTATTATACAAACCGTCGAGTTTTATTGGTTGAAAAAACGATGGGTACGCGTATTATAATTTCATTTTACGACGCGAATTATACGCGCAGCGATTATTCGTATTTTTTGTTTGCTTTACTTAGAAAAAAAAAAAATCTTTAATAGTTGATCAAGTTTTCACATTAATTTTTATATTATTCTGCAACAGTATTACTTTTGCTTAGCGGCAGGGAAAAAAAATTAAAATGTATTTTCGCGGTTGTTTTCGTACGTTTTGAGTGCTCCGGAGATATAATAATATAAGCATTCCTTTTTCACTACCGCGTAACAGCCAAAGAGGGTAGTTTAAAAATTAAATTTTATTCACCCTCAAAAAAAAGGAAAAATCCGAGCGGAAATAAAAAGCCGCCCGAGGTCGGCAAGTCAAAATAAATCGTCAAGTTTGCTCGTTCAGATTTTCCTCCCTTCCTGCCCCGCACCTTCCCGAAACGTTGTTCGAACCATCCGGTTCGCGTTTTTTAGCCCAAAATACGTGTATATCATGTTTAAAACAGCCGTTTTCTTACAATCAGGAAATTCTACATATTATATAATAATATTCTCTCAGCAGAGAACTTTATTTCAGTGATTTTTCTTTAAACTATCAATACGCACCTAAATTGTATCAATTCCAAAAGAATAAAAATAAAAAATTGTAGCGATAGTCGCGTGCGCGTAAGGAATTTTAGCTCGTCCATTCAGTCACTTTATCAAATTTTAGAGTTAATAAATCAATGTACTCGTAAAGAAAAACCTATTCCGATAGCGACGCTACTTGAATAACGTGTACGATAAAATATGTCGTTCGAATATTATTTATATGTCCGAGTCTGAATTAAATTTGACGCTCTTAAAAAAAAAAAATGAATACAAAATATGTCCGTGTCCAAAACGAATACGTCCATAACTTTACCTGGTATTTTCGGCAATTTTTTTTTAAAAATACGTTTAAAAAATAATTTATAAATAAAAGATAATTTTTTTATACTATTATAAAACGTCATAAAAGTACTAACGTATCAATGATGATAATCATATTAATAAGGATTGAAAAAAAAATACTTTGTAACAATTGATAATGATGAAACTTCACCTTTACGTCATAATATAATGACTGGAAAATTAACATTAAACATTTCTGCTAGTAAAATTATATTTCCCAACAGTTGTATCAACTGTTTATAAATCAATCAGTGGCCGCTGAAAACAAAAATATATTACAAAGAAAATTATTTAAAAGTACTAAACTAAAAAAAAAAAAACCACACAATTTTGAGAAATGTATCAAACTGATTTCATTATACTGACTTCTGAATATTTTACACTGCGACGTAGAAAAAAACAAAAATAATTATTTGACATTTCTGCGTAATTTAATTTATTTAGAATAGGAAATTGAAAAGAATTTAACTGAGAAACTCGAATTTTCGTGTGTACTGGAATATTGGACAAATAATAAGAACATAATATCAAATGTATTTCGTCTAGACAAATTTATCTAGACCAGTCTTTCTCAAAGTGAGCGATAACGCTACCTTGTCGGCGTTAGTGGCCTTCAGGGAGGCGGTAAAAGACCCAAAAGAAGTTCGGGGGCCGTTGAGGCGGTCTAGGGGGGCGATAGCCGATTAAAAGAAGCGAAAAATTATGTAATCCTAATATTTCAAACTAAAATTAAATGCCTACAGGCTGCAATAATACTACGTCAGTAATTTTAACAATTTCGCCCTTATTACTCGTCCATTTTTGTTTTATTTATCACGTCTTTCGTACGTCGGTATTTCGCATGTTTGAACGCGGCGACTTACAACTGTATTTAAGTAAATTCGAGCCTGATATAAAAAAAAAACTCGTTAAACTACATCGGGTTCATCCACCACTTTAAGTAAGCTAGACAAATTTAAATTCAAAGATTTGTTTTAATTGCAATAAAAATACATTTGAATACGATTAAGTATGCGTTTTAATTGCTCTTATTAAAAAGGCTCCTTTAAAATGTAATTTTAAACTATGAAATAGAATACGGCACGTATAAATATAATAATTGTAATAATTGTTTGAAGACAAACAACAACTGGTAAGTTTAAAAAATTTTCGGAGGGAGGGGGGCACTAAAAAAATTTTGATTATCAAAGTGGGCGGTAGATGAAATATGTTTGAGAACCTATGGTCCAGACGACATACATATCAGTCTAAGATAATGGCTCGTTTTGTATTCGTCTACATAAAATAAAAGATAAAAAAAAAAAAAAATTATCTAGACAATATTATACAACACCGTCCATTATTGTAACGTTTGTTTTGCACCACACCTGACGGATCAACACTCTGCCGCAGACACTAATAATAATAATAATAATAATAATCAGTGGCGTACATACGGGGGGGTTTTCGGGTTCAAACCCCCCCCCAGGACCAAAAAAAAAAAAAAATTGTGATATTATTATAAGGCCCGTTGCGCGTTATAACATGTTTTAATTTTTACACTCTACAACGGTGCACAGGTATTGTGTGCACTATCGGCTCCTACTCATAAATTCCTTCATGCGCCGTTTAAAGGGATGGTTTTAGTGTTGGTTATTTTTTAAACCCCCCCCCCCCAGAACAAATTTGAATGTACGCCACTGATAATAATTAGTGTACACATTTTTTTTTTTCCCCGCAAAACGAACAAAGCCTTATTATATATTATAATATACGCGTGTACATAATAAACTCGTTTCGACGTGATCGTGACGTTCGTCCCGCGGTTCCCCGTCGCGGCTTTTCGCGCGCGGTTATTTTTTCGCTCTCTCTTTCTCTCTCTCTCTCTCTCTCTCTCTCTCTCTCTCTCTCTCTCTCTCTCTCTCTCTCTCTCTCTCTCTCCAATCATCCGCGCACCATACGAGCAGTGTGTATTTAACAAAAAATAATAATAATAATAATCGTCGTCGTCGTCGTCGTTATAATAACGGCCGGAAAAACGCCGCGTCCTTTTGTGCGTGAAGTGTGCGCGACAAGAGTACAAAAAAAAAAAAAAAGCGCAGAATCGAAATAATAATAAAAAAAAAAGTTGTCAAGAAAAAAACAACCGCCCACAATGGGTTAGCCGTCCGCCGAACGCTCGTACACTGCACACACACGTATTATATTGTCCTACTAATATGCAGCGCTGCGGTGTGTGTGTGTGTGTGTGTGTGTGTGTGTGCGTGTGAGTCATCGGCTAACGAGGCAAACCTCACGTTTGCGGGAGGGCGATTCTCGCGCGAGCGCGCCCGAGATCTGATGATGATAATAACGACAGCGGCGGCGGAGTCGTTTTAAAATTGATAATAATTTGTCCCTTTAAACCGGGGTGTATGAAATAAAATAATAATAATAATAAAAAAAAAAATAGTCGACCGGTTCTTTTGTTAAAGTCATGTACGTGCGCGCCACCGGGAAGCCACCCCGCGCGTTCGAAAACGGCCTTCGTCGTTGTCTTTTTTTTTTTATCCTGTATATATTGTGTATGCATACGACTCTATATTATATACATTACAGGACCGCCGCCGCTCGTTATAACCGCAACAAATTGGGCCCCGGAGCGCCTAGCTGCTGCAGCACACAGCAGTACTATACGCAGTGTGCTGCTGCAGTTTACGTACGCTGACGGGCAAAGGAGTTTCCACCACAGCCGCCGTCCTGCCCTAGACCACCAGCACAAAAAAAAAAAAAAAATTGTTCTCGCAAAAGTAAGAAAACGTTCGTTATGATTATGCGAAAGTATATAGTGGCGAATTAACTTATACGGATTATACTCATTTCGCTTGTTGTACAGATTATGAACTCCTGCGGGGTCTCAACGCGATGGATAAATAATTGATAAGAAATAATGTGGTTTTTTTTTTTTTCGTGCGTTTTCACTCGATCGTGTGCTACGCGTGAAAATTCTCTACGAAAAAATTCGACAGTCCGTTAAACTCGAAATCTCTTGTGAAAAATCTACTCTTCGTGAAAACCGGACATGGGCCGTCGGACTTTTAGTCGGACACGACAATTAATAAACGATTATCTTAATAATTTTAAAACGCACTCCGTTGACTTTGTTTTATAAACAGCACGCAGTGGCGTGCCCAGGAATTTTCAATGGGGGGGGGGGGATGTTATAAGTAAATAGTAATAATACATTTTAATGAATTGTCACGATAATACCAAAAAGTCAAATGTTTATGTTTCGAGCTCTCCAAAATCGTTTCTAGCTTATAATTGTGTACATTTGTAAATTGTTCTATAATTAAAATGAATTTAAATTATAACACACTAATACCAAGTTGTTCAATTAACATAACACCATTAAACTGAAAAAATTTATTGCATTTTTGAAAATAAACAAAAAAAATAAAATACTTAGAAACTAGAATATTTATTTCAAACGGAAATTCAACCGCCTGGCTTTTGTACTAATTTCATCTATGACATCATCTAAAACAGCTGTTAGAACAAAAAAGTTGTTTTCTGTAGGTCGGCAAAAAAGACAATGGGGGGGGGGAGATAACCCCTAACCTCCCCCCCCCCTGAGCACGCCACTGGGTATACGACGAGTGAGGAGGACGCGGTCGTCATCTCGCGCGCGCGCGACGCGTTTTTCGTCTTTCGTTATTCGCATACGCTTCGCCGGCGTGACGAGTAAAAAAAAATCGATTTGGTGCCGGACAAAAACGTTGTATATGAAGACGATGGGCTTGTGGACGAGCCTAAGCTTAATGCATATACGCGTCACAAAACGTGTTGTATAAAAGGGGAAAAAAATTGAAATTTTCGATTTTAGTATGCGTAAGAGACACCGTGTGTCCTCATAAACGTATCGGGTCGGAGGGACGACTGGCAGACAAGGGACTGGCCATTGAACGAGTACTGTCTAGAGATTCTCGGCCTCCGTATTATACGTACGTAATTCGGAGCCCGCGTTTACCGCGCGTTCCCAAAACCAGCGTTTATTTTAACGTTTTTTTTTTCTTCTTAGAAGCGCGCGTATGACTTTGAATCCTCGCCTTTCTCTTCCTATCACATTCTTTCATCCCCAAAAACTACCGGGATATATATTATGTATAGTAGTGATTCAGATTGTATACGACGCTTAATAAGTGTGCGGATAAACGAAAAATTTGTGTTACCGCGACAATATAAATGAACGTTACAATAATCGAATTTCGGTTACGGATTATATATCGGGTGAAAATCCTAAAAATACTCCGTTAAATATTTAATGACTGTACGCATCGATTGAATATCTTTTCTGCTTGGAATCCGCGAGCGTTGAAATATAAACGCTTTTCGAAAGAATTTCTAGAACCGCGTATTGCGCGCGTTTGTGCGTATCGCGATAATAATATCAACGCAGGCGCGGTCTCGTCCGCGTCTGTACGGATTGTGTACGCGCGCGCGCGCGCGCTCGACCGCAGGCTAGTCGGCGGACGCGTTGAAAGATTAACGGGCAAACCGACGGTGACACGCGCGAGAGACGGTGAGAGAGTGAGAGAGAGCAAACAACGCGCGCGCGCGCGCGCGCACCGCCGAGCGGTGGTGGTCTCGGCGTACAATGCGAGTTGTCAACGTCTATTTAACGTCCAATCAAACACAAAACGCGTAACAGCACGCGCGCGCGCGCGCGCGTAACACACCGCGCAATAATTATTGTCCCCGGTGACCGCCGCCGCCGCCGCGGAAATCGATTGTTTCCGAAAACCCGCGCGGGGTGTGCTGCGCCGTTGTTTGTTAGCGACGCGAGAGACCGTTTAATGAAAAATACTCGGCCACCGTGTGCGGTCTTCTAAAACAAATATAAAGGAAAAACAAACGTCAGCCTCTGACTCAGAATTACTGCACCCTCTGTCACTGTCTCTCTCGCACTCTCTCTCTCTCTCTCGGTGTTTATAGACTTTCCGAAATCTCCGCGGAGAACGGTTTTCCGCCGTTTCGACCGGCTCGTACAGATCTCGCGGACACCGCTGAATTCCGTCGGAATTCGAAATTTCGCGAATAATTTTCACATCCGCCGCCGTGTAGAAAGCGCTGCAGGATCCAGCGAGTGTCAGTAGCGCCGTCGTCGCAGGAACGCGGTTTGGAGGACACGCTTACTAAGTCGCTTGCGTCCTCTGCGGCGAGGAGAGTATTCAGAAATGTACGTAAACGGCACCGACAAAATTTTTAAAAAAAACGGGTTTAGATATTCGTAATCCGTACATTTCTATAAAAAAAAAAAATTACGAGGCGTTTCGACAATAAATTGCAAAATTTAATTTAAGCGTATTGTATTTGAACTTTCGAAATCGTTTTATTAATCATCGTCATCGTCGGTCTCTACAGGCCTTGTCTTCGTGACCATACGAGTACACGTCTGCATCACTCGCGCCGTATTCTTCAGGCGTTGTCGGTAACGAAATGAAACCCGTCCGGTGATGTTTGAAGCGTAGTAGGATTGTCTGGGTCTTCCTCTCGGTCGTTTTCCCATAACTTTCCCCACCGAGACGTTTGCGACGACAAAATCGTTGTGTTTTAGCGTGATTTTTTTAATAATTAAGAGTATTGAATCAATAAACATCGTATTTGCATTCGTAAAACGTATTAAAACGTAAATTATTATTAAATTGCATTCGGCAAATGGGAGGTGTACGAGCTCCCTGTATCCCTTATAAAAAATACGCCACTGGTCTCGGCTGACTTTGTACTCTTCGAGTCTTCGAAATACGTGTGTCTATTAGCGAAAATCGAAATCGCAACAAAGTCCTACTATACGATTATAATATATCGTCCCGAACGTCGCTTTGCACGTACGAGTAAAACCGCGGATGGCCTGCAGGTTACCGAGTGGAAAACGTCGCAAATCGAATATTTTCATATGGTGAAAAAATGCGCGCCGTATGTGTCCAACACAGCGAATTCTCTTAGCCCATATGAGTTTATTAATGTAGTCCATTTAACTGCACGATGATCTATATTTAGGATTTCTTTGAGGGGGTAGGAGACGACTAAAAAACAATGGAGAGCGTCCACTCGAAGTACACAGGGCGTAATAGGTACTATCAATTTTTAATAACTACATCAGTGTTTCCCAACCTGGGGGGGGGGCGTGTGAACATTGCTGGGAAGGCGCTCAAGCAGTCACTACGAAGTAAAATTTTATTTATTAAATTATTTTAATCTTACAATGTAGGAAAAAAATGAAAAATTAGGTTATCATTTTTTTCAATTTATATGGGGGGAGGGGGGTACGAGATTTTCGAAAATCTATAAAGGGGGCGTAGAATAGAAGAAGTTGGGAACCGCTGAACTACATAAACCTTTAATTTTCGTATACGTTTACAATAAATTTATATTTAATTTACAAAACTCTAATCTTCTGTAGGTTTTTTTTTTGGGGGGGGGGGACGATTTCGTCGATTATTTCCTCGACATCCGACTATTAATGTTATTGTACGGATTCATTGCAAGCTCATTCAACCTACTATAAAATAATAATATTTAAAATTTAAAACGATATTATGGTGTACAAAAAAAAAAAAAAATTATATTTCATAATAATATTAAATATATTGAATACCTCCTTCGTGGATTAAACATACGTTTTTAATCTTTTTAAACACGAAAATGTACGTTCGGGAATTGAATATTACAACAAACGTCCTGTGTAGCAGCAATATTAATGTTTTCCCAAAAAAATATTATTGTTTTATTATACCTATTACGATGAAAGGACAACACAATCATACCCAATATATACATATAATACGCGTTTATAAAAAATAAGCCAAATACGCCAAATACTGCCAGATTTAACAGACTCCTCTGCGCAGACTAAAAGAGCCGAATTTTTTTTTTTTTTTTTTTTGCTTTTATACCTCGTTTTTCATATTTTTTTTCTCCTCCTCGGACGGCATTTTCAACCGATATAATAATATATTTGGCGCGTATACGACGAATTTTTACGGTTTAACGCACACGTATTTTATATCCGTCGGCTATTTTGTGTCATTTTCTCCTGTGGAGGTATACCTACTTATTATAATAACGCGTAACGTGTAATAATCATTTAAACTCTCGGTGTCCGTTTGTGTATAACAATACAGTGGAAAACGTTTGGACGAAATCTTTCCGGCTTCTGTGCCTACCACTACCAATACGCATAATATAATAGTAATAAAACGTATACGCGAGGACTGCGGCGGAGTGGCGGTTTAAATTTAAATAATCGAGAGCAAAGCCTCCGGGCGGGTTCAAAGAATCCGTACACGAGTATATTTATAATAATCGTATTGTATATTTTTCTTTTTCTACGATAATCCAGAATTATTCGTAATTAGCTGCAGCGGAGCGTACGTAGGTAATATCATTGCAGGATCCGACGATACGGCCGAATATCGATCGAAACGTAAAATAATATATGTTTATCGGATGATAAATTATACGTTTATAAAACGTAAATAATAGAAAGAGTAAAAATTCGAAAAACAAAAAAGAGACCAGAACGCGCGGTAGTCGGTTGAAATTTCATCGATCTTATAATATGTGTGTGTAATCATCGTAATACGTATAATTTCCTGCGCTATGTCGTGTGTCATTATCGTTATTATACAAAAATATAATATGCGCAAAGGAATATTATAATTCTCGAGGATACGCGCGTATCGCTGCGGCGCCGCGGCCCTGAAGTGCGTATACTGCAGCTGCACGAGGACGACGACTACCTATATATATAATACAATTATACGCGCGAGACCTCGTTATAATCGTTTCCCGATCGAATCGAAATGGATTTTCATCAAAGTATCCTCCCATCTGCGTATACCGGCCGGCTATACTTCTAATACTCATAACGTGATATTACTATTTACCATATTTTTAACACCGGTGGACGCGTGGCGCGCTGTATGTAGTGCGCCAGTCAATATTTTCCGTTTTAGTATTATAACTAGCACGTATCAGTCGCCGAATGTGTGCAGTCATCTAGGCGTATGAGTGTCCTTAAGTCAACGATGTCCGACGATCAAATTTTATTCCCTTCAACGTATCGTCTCGGTGAAGTCATCGTACGTCTAGGTGCCGGTTCCCTGCTAAGGTTTATTTTTATTCACACATTCGACCGGGTCACGGTGTTTCTACGGTCAGCCTTTGAGATACACGCACTGATCATTCTCTCGCCTGAAGGATATATATAGATACTATCAGTGGGTTATGCGCCGAATGAATAGTTGACCGTGTACGTCTAGGCGTCGTGGACTTTTCGCGCGTATACGGTCAAATTCTTCTAAGACATCTAATATCTAGAGCATTGGTTCTCAACCGGTGCATCGCGACACACTAGTGTTACCGTGATGTGTGTCGCCAAAAACATTTTTTATTCATAGTTGTTTATACTTTACACACCGATTTACTTTTATAAACTAATAATTTTTTAAATTTCAATACCTACCTTAAACTGTTTGAATTTTAGTTATGTAAATTTATAATTTTTTTATTTATTTATTTATTTCTTAATAAAATGATAACATATAAACGTAATACTTTACATAGGTATATATTTGTTACTTTTTCAAATATCCATTAAATGTTTTAAGTGTGTCGCCACTTTTACGGATCTAAATTAAGGTGTCGTCGCACAAAAAAGGTTGAGAACCGCTGATCTAGAGGGTAAAATCGCGCGCTGTATTTTGAATTTTGTTGGTGATGATCATATTTAATTTCGGACCGCTGTCAAGGCATCGGGTACCGTTAAGGGACCGGAACGAAACCGACAACACACAACGATATCCAGTGATAACGATTACAATTTATTTTCAAGACAACGTTCGTTTTTTGAAAATGTCACTGCAACACGGTCGAATTTATATTATATATCAATAATAATACATGAAACCTGCAGTATTATTGTACATAAACGATTTGAAACGTTTTTTTTTTTTCGTATACCTCCTATATATATATATAGGTACGCCAGAATTATCCGTTTACAAAATAACGCGTATTATACATAATATGTAATTTGTGTATACAAAAAACAAAAATAAAAACTCGTCGTTATGAAAAAAAATTTTCGTTTTGAATATATACGAGTTTTTAAATAATGGTTAAGCAAAACAAATACACTATACAGCAAGGGCCCTTTGTAAAGTTTTTTTTCCTCCGTTTTTTAATCATAAACCTTTATACATGTAACCTCTTCCACCCCCAATCGCGTATATCCCTCGACCGTATTATTATATATTGTTCAATTGCTATATGTATAATAATAATACCGCGGCCCGCCGCTGATGTAGTGCACGCAGTATAAAAACCGATCGTCGTAGAATTTAAAAGTCTTACAACGAAATGGTTCCGTTGTACAATAAACAAATGTTGAAAAGAAAGGATTCTTTTTGTTCATACTACGTAATCTGCGTAGTTGCGTACCAAATGCTGCTGATAATTGCGCATGCCATCATATAACCACTCGGCGAAATCGTTCTTTTCACGACGCGTATGTGAAATAAGAAAAAAATTTCACGAAACTGTCACTAAAATTTGACTACTCGGTGTAATCATTTTCGCCATATGACCGCGTTGTACGCGTAACTTGAGCGATTAATTTTATGGGAGAGGCAAACTCTATATAACAATATTTCCAAATTAATCGATTGTTTTTTTTTTTCTATCCGTAGTTTAAAATATTATGTTTTTCGGAATAAAATAAAAAAAACCTACCGAATTTTATATATAAAAAAATGCCTTTTCGAAATTATTTTTCAAATTTGTTTACCAAAATACCAGTGAAAGGTGGACGGGGGGAACATTGCGCGCCTCGTTTAATTTTCTGCAGTTTACGTCTGTTGCACGGAAGACTATAATGCGGTACACAAGTCGACGACGATATGTTGTTATATAACATATAATCCTACGACAAAGACCCGTCACGGACAGTGAAGGCATGGATCGTTTGAACTTTTCCCCTGTTCAACACATCCTAACCGTGTAACCCTAAGTATGATATACCTACACACGTGTACACGGTTGGTTCTTCGGCGGCGCGTCACTCGGTAAGGTACCGGGACCGAGAGCCGGGATCCGGCCCAGTATTCTACAATGATAAACGGCCAAAAATTCTTTTACCATCCTGAAGTATATTAAAGTAATAAAAACCATTTTTTTGAGGGGGGGGGGACCTTTAAACAGTTTATGACACATACAGCCTATGATACATATTTATACAGCTGTGTAACCTGTATTGGACGTATATAATTAAAGGAAAAGAATGCTAAATAATAGACGTCCTGCAGCTAGCGGCACGCCGGGCCAATCCGCTACTGCGGGTATAGGTACACAAAACATAATATATAATATTATGTCGCGATTGTTGTTAGTGCGAAAGGGAAACAAAGCGTAAAGGAAATAGTGCGAGTAAGAATCGATAATTTCCTTATTATTATTATTTTTTCACGTGTCTTTTACCACCTCGTGGTCAAAAATAATTATAGGTTGGTGAAAATATACGAGAGGGTGTTTGAAAATTCTTGGTAAAAAAAGCGAGAAAAAAATACGTGGGTTTTTATTCTTCTATACTTATGTGCGCGGTCCTCCTTCTTGGACTATATTATTATATTATACACTCGTTAAAACGATTTTCCGACATTTTTTTATTCCATGAAAAGAAAAACTTTTTTTTTTTTATGATGACATCCCGTTTTGACGAAATAATCTCTTGTCTCCGAGCTGAATTTTTCACTCGTATAGAAAAAAAAAATAACTGTATGTACAATTCAAATGCGAGATATAATTTACAATTCTGCATTTGCCACAACTCAATTACATAAAACATCTGAAAATTCACGCCCCACAACATTTACACTACGCGGGGGGGGGAAATATTGTACACGCGAGAGATCAGCTACGAACGAAGACATTAATCGCCCGACAAAGAGATCCAATCACGGACAGTGCAGACGGTCTTTTGAACTATTTCCTCCCTCTTTCTACACACACACACACACATCCTATAACCGAGTATAATACGCCATATTATTATTAGTTCTTCGGCGTATCACTCGAGTGCACAAAATGTATACACTGAGTGGGCTGTGATGCTGCGAGAGGGAAATGTAAAGAGAGAAGAAATTTGGTAAAAATCGAGAATTTTCTTCTATTCTCCGTTTACGAATCATTTTATTCGCTGTCTCTCGCGATCGAAAATAACTAATTGTCGAGTAAAACGTTTTGAAAACGTTTCAATATTATTTCGGTTTCGAAAGCAACGCGTGCTCTGCTGAACCACTCGCTGCAGCGTATAATGTCAACGTCCGAAACGAATGTGTCGACAATAATTTTATAGCAATTTTTTTTTTTTTTTACAAATTCAGGACGTTGTTTCTAATTGCGTTTAAAGAAACCGGCTGCACGCCCGTCGAATAAAATACCGACTGTGTTGCGTGTACGCGATTTGCTTCCTGCCGGAACGTAACGCGCGTCGAAATCATCCGAACACTATCTATTCCTCAGCGACAAAATCTGCTCCCTCTCTCTCTCTCTTTTACTATTTTAAATAATAATGATAATGATATGTGTTCAAATATATTTATATTATACACAGACAAAATAAAGGAAAACAATTTTTTTTTTTTTGAAACAAATCGCTCACAATCTAATACGTGGAAAATATTCAAATATATTTTAACGTACACGATGCAAAACGTTTTCCAGACTTTCAACATAAATATATAGTTGACGCGTATGTACCGCGGTAATTATTGTTTTTACATCGTACTGTCAGACTACAAGTCGGGATATTGCGAAGGTTTTCGTTGTCGTTATTCAAAAATATTATGAAATTAAAAAAAAAAAACTCTAAATTTTCGCTCGTTTTTTGTTGTTGTTTTACGCGTAAGTGCAGGTTAAATTTTCGAATTTTTCGCTGTAACGATTTTTTTTTTTGGCCAAGTTTTTTTTTTACGTTTCGAATCGCTGCGCGGTGATGTGTTCGCGCGAACAACAATAAAATCATAAACGCGAATTATCCGCAATACACAAATATAACGCGTACACTGCAGAATTAATATGTACTCGGGAGAAAATTGAAAACTGTACATCCGAGAGGTCTACGGCGATCGCGACGTTAAATCCTCCGACAAACAGACCCGTCACGGACAGCGGCGGTGAGGCGTTTGAACTTTCGCCCTCTTTCTACTTACATCCCGTCCTTTGATCACTGCTGTCTACACGCATATTATACATTTTACATACATACGTTCGTTTACGAGGATAGACAAAGTCTTCTCTCTCTCTCTCTCTCTCTCTCTCTCTCTACTATTTTTTAAATAAATACTACTTTAAAATTTAAAAGATATCATTATTATTATGAGAACTTTTCTACCGTTTCTGGCGAGATACCGAATTTCGCAGGCTCTTGGCCGAAACGAAACTGATGGTAAAATATTGGTAAGTGAGAATGAAGGTGTTTTATTGAGAAAAATTTGCGGACTAGTCGGCAGGCATTTAGGATGATAGCTTTTTGGATGAGGGTATATGTAAATGGATCGATTGCGAGTGTTTAGAGGCTATTGTGTAGATACATAGGGATGACGCCAGCTGTCGATACTACTATATAGGAACGGTGCGAACGGACTCAACTCGCCACTGCGTTTTGAATTCGATAGCAAGCTCTGTGTATTTCGCCATCTTCTCTGTGTACTATGTAGCTTATAAATTACGCGTATTGGGTATTGCAATATCGATTAGGAAAACAGTTTTATTTATTTTATCATCATTATTATTATTATTATTAGTATTTTTTTTTTTTATTATTATTATTATTTTATTTGCTACTGTTCGCGTTACAATAACGTTTAAAACTGTAAGTTACCATATCATTATATATATGTGTGTGTGTATTTAACCATCTGCAGGCGCGTATATATATATATATATATATATATAATTGTATTATATTAAATATATTATTATTTTCATTGACACGATATAACACGAGCAGGGTTTTTATTTTTCTTATACGCGCGTAGTTTCGCGGGGCGTTGATGCCCCATGGGAAAGAAACGTCGGCGCGGCCTTCCGCGGTCTTAACGGGATTTATTTCTTCTGTGGGGGACGTAATTTTCGGTATTTTTCTTCTCTCGCAGCACTCCATCCGCCACGATTTCGCGTGATTGCGACCGCGCGGGGAATAAAATACCAAAATTTAATCAACTGCGCGCCGGCGAAAAAGTCAGACGAACACGTCTCTTACCGCGGCTTGCGGTTAGATGCAGCGCTTTTACGTGAGTACGCGTATAATAATAATAATAATAAAAGCGAATTGAAATTTTAAGAGTCCCTCGGCAGCGTTTTTTTTTTTTTATGCAAGAGTCGAGTTTTAGCAATAAATACACGGAATTT
Organism: Slavum lentiscoides; assembly: GCA_032441835.1. Classification (NCBI taxonomy): domain Eukaryota; kingdom Metazoa; phylum Arthropoda; class Insecta; order Hemiptera; family Aphididae; genus Slavum; species Slavum lentiscoides. Next base: position 3,019,932 of record CM063716.1, read on the forward strand.
AATTTAGAACACTCCCAACAAACAATTTAAAAACAAAAAAAAACGAAAAATTCGATCAACTATATAATACTGTCATTTTTGATGATTTTCACGCTATTATTACGCGTGAATTTCGCGATTTTCAGTAATTATACACGTAGGTCAGGTCGTGCGCAGCAGTTATTTTATTATGCTGTTGGCGCGCGCAAAAAGCAATAATTTTAAACACTCTATATCGCGCGTTAAATGTTCAAACCATACCGATTTCGAAACTCGTGTTTATAACACGAATAATAATTGTAGAAATTCCGTCGCGTGCGCGCGTTACGATCGTAATTCCAGTATTGGAAACAATATTTTGTTGCGAAAAATATTATTGCGCAACGTACAAAAATCGATTGTAAAAGTATTATATTTATTTATTTTTCAACTAAACAGTTAAGTAAAGTAAATTTAACTTATTTCCACTGGCTCTGCAACGGAAACGATATCCCCCCCCCCATAAAATATTCACAATAAACCTCGTGTACGTATATGGTATATACATACGGTTGCAAATTCCAAATGTACTATAGTACGTTATAACCGCGCGAGATTATTTATTTCCGAAATGACGTTTTGAGAAAAAAAAATTATTTAGATAATTCCATAATATAATATAATTTGTAGTAAAAATTAGTAGAAAAAAGTGCGGTTTTTTTATTTTAACGTCTGTTATTTCAGTTTTAAAAATTTAGTAAATTTTATCTAGTGAAAAGCGTAAGTTTTTTTCCCCATCCAGTGTCTCTGATCAACGGATGCGCTCGAATTCAACTAAGCTCTTCCTTACCAACGCCACTGCTTACGCTGTAATACGTACGGAAAAACTCGATACAAAAAACGCGTAAAATAAATTTTTTAATTTACATTTTTCATCGGGAACGAGATTTATAAGGAGAAAAAAAATGGGTAGCTAGCCGCAGATGTTGTGGATGTCGCTTAAGTGAATTACTTAAACAGTTTTCGAATTTTGTTATAATTATTGTGAATTTAAAAGCGACGATGAATTATTTGCGTTTAATGAAACGACTCTGAGCTTCGGTGTGCAATACGCGCTTTGCCGACGTAAATATAGAGAGATAATAAGAAAAAAAAATTGTGACTCAGGATTGTCAAGATTTATAAAATATATTTGAAGTAACGCGTAGGACTTGTGATGTGGTAATAAAACGTTTTAGCCCTAAATACCAAAAATTACCCATTTTATGGCTTAAATATCTCAAAGTCTAATAATCGCTATCATTAGCTCAAAATTAGAAGAAAATTTTTCAAAAATTTGTTGCGTATATAGTATAGCGCAGAGTTACATGTTCGCATTGTGTACATTTCAAGATTCTACAAGACCATTACTTTCCGTAGTTTTTTTTCTATAAAAACTATTGAAAAAAAAAATTCGTTTTCTTCCAAATTTTTGCGGTTGTTTTGAATGTATTACGCATAGTAAAACGACTATACCGAGGAAATCGATAAACGTTTCAAGTTCCAACTACATATATAGATTCAATATTTGCTACACCGGAACGTAAAGCGCGACGAGATCATCCCTGCAAACGTTGTGTTTAGTCGACAATTTCTACACAGAAAAATAAAACTGAACACACTTCATACATGACGTTCAAAGAGGGTGGAAATGGAGCCGACCGCCTCTGCCAATGAAATATTCACATCGACGAGTAATAACCAAGAAAAAAGATCTGTTAATGTATGGAGACGAAATGCAGATGTAGCAAAAGGAAGAACAACGTGCATGGAACGTAAAAGAATTAACAACAATAAGACGGGAAAAGAAAGTAATCGCCAGATAGCGCTAAGACACAAAATACAGGGCGTGGCAGAAAGGCGCATATAAATAGTGGGGACACACACACACGCCGCATTCAGACGCAAACTATACGTTGTTCGCGCCTGACCGCCGTGACTACACTGAGCAGTTCTATGGTTTCGGACCGCTATTTATAAGCGCATTCCTGCCACGCCCTGGTGTACGTTGTGTCGTAGCGCTATCTGGCGACTGCTTTCTTTTCCCGTTTTAAAACGGTCGGCTAACGCGCCAAACCGGTATATGCGGATGTTTAGTTTGAAGCTGACCGATCGTACGCGCGTGGGTAATCTTTATTATTGATTTTTTTCGTTATTATTAATAACAATATTATTATTACGCGTATTTCGATGAAATGAACGTAAGGATTCATTTTTCCTCGTTATACACTCGTTTACACGCGTTTACTCGTTTATTTTACGCGTTTACCATTTATTTAACGTTTACTCGATTACACGCTGTACACGAACGACCGAGCTTTTTCGTCAGCTAAGCGCTAAACCGCTCGATCACGACCGACGATCAACGCGTACCTTATACACGAAATTCAAAGGAGGGGGACGAAAATGGAACATATAACCATAACATAATTGGACAAACGTACATGACGCAAGTCGGTGCTGTTAGGTCAGAGATATACTGAATTTAAAAATATTAAATCCCATGGTGGGCGATCCACCTATCCCCCCTCTTTATAACTGCCACTGACTAAACATTAATCATTGTAAGATATGCAATAGCTTCCTCACTTATAAACTTATAAACAATAAACCTCAGAATCTTTTAAAAAAAAAAAATATATTCTTAAAAAAAAAAAGAATAATACGGGGAAAAAAACGTAAACTGAACGATTTCGGAAACAAACGCCTTGTATATGTACGCGAGTCCGCGCGGTGTAAACTTTTTATACGCGCATTGTGGACTTGTACACCAGCTATTACGATTTTCGCAAACCGCCGTTGTACGCGCACGAATAATAATAATAATAATAGCGTATAAATATTATAAATAATATTCGCCGTTATTGTCGTATTTATATATATATATATTATAATATTTATATATATATTATACACTGGAGTGACATGTGTATATTATGAGGCACACGGCCGTTTTGTCACGGTTTGTTTTTTTGTCCGCGTAATTTTTTTTTTTTTTTGCCTCTTTTATTTTCGTTCTCGGCCAGATGGCTGTGATGTGTATACAGTATACGTACGCACTGACGTTCACCCGCCGCCGCCGCCGCCGCCGCCGCCGCGTATATAATATAATATTAACGTCTTTATGAAACCATAAATTAGTTACGCGATCTCCGCGCTTTATTTTTTTCCCCTCCGTTTTACAAAGAGAGGGCGTGGTCCGTGTGTGTTTAAAAAAAAAAAATAAGTACTCGTATAGTACATATATTATAATATATATATATAGTTAATATGTATATCATAATATGTTATATTATAGTGCCAGTACTCGTGCGACGCGCTGCAACACACATAATAATAATAATAATAATAATACTGTACTACCCTTCGACGACGACGACGACGACGACGACGATATACGCGGCGCGCGGCCGGACGACCCTTGCTATACGCGCGCGTGTATGCCGTGTGCGCGCGCCAGTGCGTAGGCAGAAGTCGAGGAGGAGAGGCGGCCGATCGTCACGACAGATACCGCGACTCCGGATCTCGCGCGATATCGGAGATACCGGAGTACTTTACACTGAAACGGCCTAGGAACTGCAGGCACGTAGTAGGCCGTGTATGGGGTCAAGCTACGTTTTCCTAGCAGCGCTTTTTTGCGTATATACGTATCAGGGGCGTATTTATGTGGGGGGATGGGCTGATGGGGCTCCATTCCCACCCCCTCCCCCCGAAATTTCAGGAACTTTCTTTACTAATTCCTATGCCCTACGGCTATAGGACGTAATATTTTTAATAAATTCCTAATATGTATAGTTGTTTTTAAAATGTTGAGAATTTGGTAATTTGTCCTATTTTTAAGATTTAGTTTTGGATTAGAATTTAGAACTAATTCAACAACGATATTTACTCAACGCCTCAGCCCCCCAAAAAAAAATTTCTAAATACGCCCCTGATACGTACATACGACGTAATACGCTCTATCACTGCAGTGCTTCCCAACCGAGGGAGGGGGGGGGGAATTTACATACTGCAAGGGGGCAATACAGTGATGATGAAATAACGAAAATTTTGTAATTTTGTAATTATTTTATAATTATGCCATTTTCCGATCAGTAAAATTGAAAACAATAAATTAATTTTCGGACGGTCGCCCATAATAACCTGTAATATATTATATAGTTATTTTGTGAAATTTATTTGTACGACTCACTAAAAAAAAAAAAAAATAAGTCATCTAAATTCTAATTTAAAGGGGAGGGGCGTGAGATTTTTTTTTTAATTTACAAGGGGGGGGGATGTAGAATAAAAAAGGTTGGGAACCACTGCTCTATCACGTCGGCGTGAGCGTAAAACGTGTTACGCGGCGTATAGAAGTGTTTTTTCCTAAAAACCCAATGGCGGCAGCGCGTTAAACTATTCAGTCGACTACTGGAAGTGTGACACGAGTGTAGTGTAGGGTATATTTATTAACATAAAGAGTCAGTGTCAGGTTTCTCTACAAGCAGAACAAGCAGGTGATTGAAGCGGCAAATTTGCTATTCATAAAAAAAAAAAAAAAATATATATTAACTTTCATAATATTTTAATTATTAATTATTTAACGCATTCGAGTGCTGTGGTCATCAAGATGGATAAAGGATATTGTTTATCTCGATGGAATTGCCCCAATACCCGTGGTCAACGTATATAATTGTATTTTTAGTGAAACTATTGAGTTTTACCCACGGATATATTATAAAACGTTTTTGTCTTCTGCTTTCCTTCTGCTTGTAGGCGGCAAATTGCTTAATCCGCCGCTGATAAAGACGACTAAAACGAGGAATTACAATGAATCGCCTCGATGGAAAAAAAAAAAGTAATAATTGCATTGCTTATTCTTTGACAAATAAAAATAGGTACTACATTAATAATAGTATAGTAATATCAGTGATAATTATTATATTATAATAATTTCAACTTCGTTATTACACTATTATAACACTTTATACCTTTTAGGTATAATATAACAGTATGTTCGGCATAATATAATAGCTCGTGATAACCTCAAAACAATTCGTGATACGCAGCGCGCGACTCAATAGACTCCCTCTATAAAAGCAGTCGGCCAGTCGCGCCGAGCTTATTGTGCCGCTGGCGTGAAACGTTTTGCGCTTTGTAGGAAAACCGTGCGATTGATTTTTAAGGAACAATTATGATCAGGGGCGCATTAAGTGGGGCGGCAATTTTTAGAGGGCGGCACACTGATCATGGACATTTGGAATTATATGTTTTAGTCTGTTGGAATTTTAATCTGTACTGTAAATTTAGGGGCGGCAAATTATATTTTTGTCCCCCTCCCATCCCTAAATATTGATTCTTAATGCGCCCCTGATTATGATTGCGTACTGCGCTGTACGTATTACGTCGTACGCGACGCGAAAAACGCGCTGCTAGGAAAGCGTAGCTTTAGGGGAGAGCGAGGGGCTGAAATTTCACGAATTCTAGCTAAATGTGTGCGTTCTATATACGAGAAAGTGTTTTTAAAAAAAATATTATTCCATTATGATACGTGAATTTTTTTCTTTTTATTGTCAGCCAGCAATTATATAATATCGCGTTCTTTAATTATAATATTACAATATAAGCAGGGCCTCCACAAAGGGGGGTCAGTGAGTACTATATGGTCCCGGGGCCCGGGCTCTCTGGGGGGCCCGGGGAAAAAAACATACCTATACGTATTATTAATTTAAATTAGAAAAATAAAATGAGACATATGAGTCACGCCACCCTAGTCACCATATCTTTATACGATATTGGTATACAAATAATTTGATTTCTTACTACATCATTTTTTGTAACAAAATGTGTAGGCGGGTGGTGCGTGCGGCGCGAGCGTTTCTTGGAAAAAATAATAGGGAAATAAATCCTGGAAGATAAGAGCAATTGGTCTGCCGCTATAGAAATATTAAAAAATATTAAAAATAATTGTTGATATGTACGACTTATAGTTAAAATTTCATTAAATAATAAAAAAAAAAGCGTCCAGAACGTTTTTTTTTTCTCGACGCGAGGCACATTCCCTATTAAAATTTTGTTACATGGATTTTTTTTTTTCTACATACAATTCCGTTCCAAAGTATATGTATAAGTACGCTCTTATTATAATATATTATATGGTAAGTGTATTATTATAATACATGTACTCGTGCGCGAGCGTAATAGTTGTAATACGATTTGTTTTTATATATATAAAAATTTTTTTTTATTCTCTTATTCTTTCTTTTCCCTTTCGCCTCCCCTACGCTAAACGGATATCGGTCTCTCGTATCGGCGGCGTCTCATGAATTTTTATCGGATCCCGTCCGAAAAGTGTCCCTCGGGAAGACACACACACACACACACACACGACGCGCATATAATACGACATACGCGGTACACCATATACACGCTCGTGTGTGACATATATTATTATTATATATAATATACCGCGACCGCTAAAGACCCACCCTAACCGACCCTAACCGACATAATACATACGCGCGTATATGTAGGCGTATATTAATTGCGCGGTCCGTCAAATCGGACGCGCCGCCCGTTATGATAATATCTTTTATCAACATTCGCGGCGGTACTGCAGAGGACTTTTATACGCGTCGACGAGTACGACGTGTGCAGGCCCTATATATCGTTTATATATAAATCCTATTTACGTTTACCTCCCCCACCCCTCCTCGACCACAAAAGTTGTTAAACGTCATCAGTGGCGTAGATACGGAGATGGTGCAAGAGTTTTCCACCCCACCAAAAAAAAAACCGTTCTTCATATTAGTTGAAACGTTGTAATCGTATCTCGTTGACTGTACAATAACAGCCGAATTTCAGTGCATATATATATATAACAAAATATTACTGTAGTTATTATATGCATATAAAGTTCAGATACGGACGCGAGACTTGCAGGGTGCTGAACAGAGCGGAACAAAGGTTTTTCGAAAGTTTCGAGACGTGATGGTGTTGGAAGAGAATGATGCGAGTGCAGAGCTGGACAAAAAAAAAAGAACGAATAACAGTATGTTATAGGCGAAATAAATGAAAAAAAAAAAAGGAAGATACTATAAATACAATTAATGATAGAAGATGGAATATGATCGGACATGATTTGAGACGCGAAGAAGAGCTGCTATACGTATGATAATAGATAGGAAGATAAATGGCAAAAGGGACCGCGATGACGACCAAGAACGGATTACATTAAAAAGATGATATCCGATGCGGGACTAACGAATTACAAAGAATTGAAAAGGCTAGCCATATAGCAATAGAAGAGATGAATGGGAAAATCATGGGAAATATTGCAGAACCGACCTTGGGGTTGCATACGAAAAGAAGAGTATTACAATGCCTATACGGCGTATATTATATGTATAAAAGATTTAAAATAAAATTGACGCGGAATATTTTTGTTTTTACGCTCGATCGTAGAATTCGAAATTCCGTACGAGAAAATCCGATAAGTTATTTTCTTAAACCGAATCGAGTATACTCTTGAAAAAAAATCTATACTCTTTGTAAAAAAACCTCGGTATAACCGCGCGCCAATAACGATTAATACGCGAAAAAATTTTTAGACGCGCGTACTACTAACTATGTACAACAATCGGAGAGTCGAATTCGTTTTGTAATATTATTATGGGCGATTCTTTCTTTAAAAATTCCTCATAATAAATAATATTATACACTTTTTTTTTTTTTATATATAACGTTCTGCTGCGTACAAATACATTAAGGTCCGGTTTCACCAACATTTGTTAACGATTTAACATTTCGTTAATTGTATTTAACTGTCAGTCAGGTAATGAAAATTAGGTTTCACCGAGATTTGTCGACCTTAACACGTTGTTTTAAGTTAATCGCCCGAAATCGGCTTGTTAGAATTTAACCGGCATTTTAAAATGCCACAGACCCACTATAGTAAATTACGTTATAACCGCCTTATTATTAATATTACGTTATCACTTATCAGTTATCATCACATTTCGTGATGACCAACGAGAACGTTAGAACCAAGGTAACCAATTGCGCCCACGTAAGGTTACCAAGTAATGCAACTGCACTAGTAGTCGAATGGGGTGGGTGGGCCATTTTAGAAATCTTATATGTGTATTTAAATTGAATAAAATTGAAGAATCGTATAAATTTGTCGTTTAGATGGACAATGACAAATACGCGGTTGGAAATCACGCTATCGTGTGTATTTAATGATATATAAATCAATCATAATGATGTAATTAAAAATTATAATAAAACGAGTCATCATTATGTAATATAGTTAATGAATTTAATTAAAAACCTTTGTATACTTACTAATATTTTGTGTTTTGTATATTATATTTATGAGTTCAAAAATTCGAAAATAACTTATATTCGTGAAAAGCTACGGAGTGATGGTCATTTTTTTCTTTACAAATTACACCCTTTTTTGACTTGTAATGACAGAGTGGTGTATTAACGGTATTTGTGCTTAACTTCCTACTCAGACCAAAAAAACGACTTGCCAAAATTATTGATTCGCTCAAATATAAATATATAAATATAATTAATTCCACTTTTGAAAAGTTTAACCCCCCTCCCACCGAAAAAAAATGAAAATATGCCACTGGCACTGGGGTGGGTGAGTGTTAAAAAATATAACTGCACTGGCTTTTGAAAAACTTGTGGGCGCCACAGAAGGTAACCGTTTTGGTAACCCAACTGACATTTTGTTACTTAACAAATCTTCTTTCCCAGCTTTTACATTCCGTGTAGGACCTTCGCTGCCTCGACCATTCCTCGCCATTCATCTTTACTTAACAAATTGAATTTAACAATAATTACGTAATGGTGAAATCTGTACGATTTAACCAGATATGTTAAATTTAAACAAATCGTTAATTAACACTTGTGTCAGAGTGTATTTTTTGATGAAACCGGCCCTAATGTTTATAATATATACATATTAAATCCTGCACATACCGCGTGAAATTCAAACTTCCCCTCTTCCCCACAAATTTAATATTCCGTAAACGCTTTTAAATTAGTTTTTACGCGTGACCTTTACTATACGTTTACACGTATAATAATGTATATTTTATAATATACGCGCACAGAATATAATTTCCCACCAGTCGGTCAAGTCCGCGGCGCACCGTAAACAGTATTTTTTTTTCTCTCCACAATATTCGTAATTGCATAAAATAAACAAATATAATATCGTTGTCGTTAGGTATATAATATTACGTATAATACACTGGTCGTAAACAACGATCCGGTAATATTCCATTATATAATATATACGGTTTCAGATTTTTAGAAAACAAACAATATAATATTGTATTTAAATTTTTATTCGAATTAGACACGGGGCTGCAGGATTCAAAGGATATATTGGGCCGTGAGGGCACGTAAAGTGAAAACGGACCCACACCAAATTAATACGTACATATAACTTTTCGCATAAAATTAGTTCTGTGAACTCGTCAATATTATTCGGTCTTTAATTGATCCGTATATATAAATGAATAACGAAATAAAATATTACGTTATAAAATAGTACTTTATTCGTTTAAAAATTGAAATTGCACACTTTGAAATTTTAAATATATTTATATAATATAATAGCGAGTAATTTTACTTAAAATATTACGCACAATTGTATAGTCTATAATTGTTATAATTCTCATATAATTATACATAATCTTATTTTAGATTCTGAACGGAACGAGGAACGTATTGGTTATTTTTTTTTTTACGTCCGTACTCGAAAATTCTACCGGAAGGAATGCTCCGATCCTTTACGCGTGTAACGCACTATTTTGAAAATTACATCTAATCGGTACACTCTTTAAAGAGGTCTTTTTTCGATTTTCTCGGTACACTTTTTTTTTTTTTTCGTAAGCGTCAGAAAAAACTCCCGGAAAAATTACCAATAAAAACGCGATTTCGTCAAAAATCGATAATCGTAATATTATTTTGAAACTATAATTATGCGGCCATATAGTGACCTGAAATTTTCACCTGCAACATATACGTATAACTATTCTGTATTGACTGTATTGACGAGACAAATGTTTTTTCAAAAAAAAAAATTATTCTTTTGATTTCGGGCTACTAATATAATAGTTGTAGATTTTCAGGTATTTAATTCGTATGCAGTGTAAAAGAGGTGATTTTTCGACTTTAAGGCATTTAAAACGACGCAAAAACACGTTTAAATAACGTGTTCCTTTAAATTAAATTCACATTCACACATTATCCGACATAATTTCAGCCGTTATCACTGTAATAATGCACTTTTTATAATTCCTCGTACCTATATATATATATATTACGCGCACTATACACAACTGATTATTACAGGTATTACACACACAAATATATTATAGGCCCAGTGGCGTGCCCAGGAATTTTCAATGGGGGGTGGGATGTTATAAGTAAATAGTAATAATACATTTTAATGAATTGTCGTCATGGTAATACCAAAAACTCAAATGTTTATGTTTCAAGCTCTCCAAAATCGTTTCTAACTTATAACTGTGTACATTTGTAAATTGTTCTATAATTAAAATGAATTTAAATTATAACACACTAATACCAATAGTTGTTCAATTAACATAACACCATTGAACTGAAAAAATGTATTGCATTTTTAAAAATAAACAAAAAAAATAAAGTACTTATATAGAAACTATAGATTACTTATTTCTGCAAACGGAAATTCAACCGCCTAGCTTTTGTACTCATTTCATTTATGACGTCATCTAAAACAAGTATAATGACTCTAAAACAGCTCTTATAACTAAAAAGTTATTTTCTGTAGGTCGGCAAAAGAGACAATGGGGGGAAGAGGGGATATAACCCCTAACCTCCCCCCCTGAGCACGCCACTGTATAGGCTTACAGAGTTTTATACGACATATCACTGGCGAACGGGCGAAAAACTCGTCCGTTTTCAAAAATTAAACGATTCGGGAATTTTTTTTTTTTTAACGAACGCGTTTTAATTAATATTCATATTTTATAGCGCATATCCGGTTTTTAACGCATTATATATAGTACTTATAATGACATAAAATAGTATCTATTAAAAAAAAATTTGTCGTTTTTCTTTCTTCCCCCCTCCCCCCTCCCCCCGCCTTCCGTTCGAATTTGTTCGTTTCTTTTTTTTTTCGATTTTTTTTTTTTTTTTTTTTTTTTAAACGCTATCATTTATCTGTCTGCCTCGGCGGCGGTTCGCCCGGCGTTCGGTCCCGCGGGCGTTTAGGACGTTCTAAATCATTTTTATGTCCGTAATTACAGAGAGCGCGTGGAACGAAACGAAAATATAAAATACCTCTATATATACACCGCACGCGTGCAGCTGTGTGTGTGTGTGTGTGTGTGTGTGTGTGTATGCTCCGGAGCGCATAATATATGATGATCGTCATCGCGGTCCGGCGTCGGTCTACGCGGCCGCAGTGCAGCCTACTCGGCATATCTCACCGTCGCGACCGGCCGACCGGCTAGCACGAGCCAGCCGGACACACCGCGCGAACGCATTAAAAAATAAAAATAAAAAAAAATTCGGCCGTTTATATACTATATAATATTTATACATATACCAGATACCTGCAGTATACAGTATATAAAATAAAATATTACTGTTTTTTTTTTATGTGTAGTGTGTAAACATCTATTACGGCGGTACGAGAATAAATCTCGGGAAACGGGACGGAAAATGTGTACCTACCTATACGCTGTTGTAGTCATGACAACTTAATAATAATATTTATTAATATTAATTAATTTACACGCGATTAAAAATTGCGTGTAATCATAGGCGTAACTAGGGGGGGGGGCTTAGCCCCTCTGCCCCCAGTCACCAATTTAGCCCCCATTCCCAAAAAGACAACCTGACTATACATTAAAAACGTACGGTATTTTCTACAAAATTTCAATAAAATTTTTAAAAACATATTTTTGTATAAAAAAAAAAAATGTTTTGGTAAAAATTAGCCCCACCCCCCCCCCTAGTTCAAAGACCTAGTTCCGCCTATGCGTGTAAGTATTGTTGTCATGACAACTAATAATAATATTTATTATCATTTATATGGAAATTACTTTGCAAAATAAAGATGTACACAAATCCCCCAATCACAATTCAGTTCTATTTTTCCCGCTCACGCGACGTTTAAACATCGATGTCTCGAGTACTAAGCAGACTCGTTTTTTTTTTTTTTTTTTTTTTTTTTTTTAAACGCGAGTCGTTTCGGTTTTCCGTATAATATATTATAGACAGCGAGCGCGATGGGACAAGACGTAAGTACAATAATACTTTACTTTAAGACTTAAGTAATGAATATACTTTATTCAAATACGTTTTTTTTTTAAATATTGAATACTTTATTATTCAAATATACTTTTTTTTCCTTTCTTGTATTTGACTGCAGTAGTATTCAAATACTTTTTTTTTTACTATATTAAATACTATACAATTTATTTGAAATACTTAATTATACTTATTATGTCATATTTGATTAAAAATCAAAACGTCACATCTCGCAATTTGTACACACGAAAAAAAATTTATTTAAAACCAGATGAGCTACATTATGATTTATTTCACAGATCAAAGTGAGAATCATGATGCGATTATTATATCGTTAATAATACATTTCGTAAACATAATTCGTTCAAAATATGCCGGTATATATTATTATGTACAATTTATATATATAAATAAAATTATGAATAAAATATACATTTTTTTTTTTTTTAAGTATTTGAAAATCATTTCAAATATTTTTTTAACGTATTTTAGAATATTTACTCAAATACATTGAGTATTAATCTAATAAATACTTTTTTTCAATAATATATATATTTTTTTTTTTTACTCAAGTACTTTTTTATCAAATATCAATATTTTATACAATTTTTTGTTTTCAACAACGGAATTTTACATGATTACTCATAAGGTTTTAAATTAATTATTTTTTTATAAACACACATACGTTCAAATTCGAACTACTCGCGCGGATCTTTATTTAAGTACAGACCTGCAGGGGTCGGCAATTAGTTCCTATATGGAGGTCTGAATAATTTGAAAAAAAATTTCCGAGGGCCAGAAAAAACTTAAATATTAGTTAATAAATGTATTTATTTTTACACATTATAAAAGCCTCTATTATTCTATTGGGTACGTGCGAAAACCAGCATTAAAGGAAAATATTTTTAGCGGTCCAGTTATTTTTCCCTCCACGCGCCGCCCATTCCCGTCCCCTGGTTTAGACTCTACATCAACAATATAAAATAAATTTAAGATTATAAAACGTTTATTTCTAAAAAAAATTACAAACAATTTTTTATACCTTTATACAACAAAGCTTATATATATAAATATATATATATTTTTTTTTATAATACTCATTGGCTTTTATACAACATTTATCAAAGTTCATAAACCTCATGTGTTGTAAAAAATACTTTTTAAAAGTATTTAAAACACTGTTTGCACGATTGTAAAAAATTGAAAATTACGAAAATTCTATTTCATCTAATGATCACCAACTACACAACGCGTTCAAGGATGCTATAAAATAAGATAACAAAAAAAAAAATAACAATATTTTAACATATATCTATTCATTTTTATTGTGGTTTACAGAATATAAAAATAAAATATACTACAACACATAATTTTTACGAATACGATTGTCGCCATAACCAATTTTTTACACACACATACAATTCAGCACATATATTTAATTTCACATAAGCATGACAATAGTGATGGTCAAGTACAGTAAATACAACATTAAGTATAGGTACTAGTCTTAAACATTAGGAACAATAATCAGATGACAAACTTGTGTGTAGTCGGTGGAAAATGTCTCTGTGAAAAAAGTTCATAAACACTGAACAGCTTCTTTCTGAATGTCATGTCGTAACTATAAAACTAAGGTTTCTCGTCATTCTCTACCTCGATTACCAACTTGTCAAATTTGTACAAATCTCCTACCATCGCCTGAAAATAACAAGAATCCATTATATTATCTAATAATAATAATAATATTTCACAATGTCTTATTCGATCGACACTAATTCTTGTCTAATAACCACAGTTTGTTCGCATTTATTTTGTCGCACAGACGATAATAAGTGCACGTTGTTAATAAGAAAATTAACACAGTTTTAGAAACCCAAATCGATTTTAAGTGAACGCAACAATTCTTCCTATTATCAACGCACAAACAATTTGACACATTTTATGCGTATTTTCCTATTAGTCCAGTATTTCTCAAAACTTTTTGTCTTCGATTATTATTAAACGTTTCATGTTGTGGCGCACTTATAATATTGTATTTTGCATTTGTCGATACTATCTACTTTTAGAAGTCCAAAAAATCTACTGCTGCACATTATTTCGACTTTATCGTGGCACACCTTTTAGAAAATACTGTAGCCAAAACTATATTACAGTTATTTGGACGACATTAAATGACTATTAAATAAGCATCGGGTCGTTAGTAGCTAATCAGAATTATACCAACTATTGAAAACCAAAATTATGAAATCCTACAATTAATTGTAATGCGATTTAATAAATTCTACTGACACAAACAATTACAGTTGAACAGTATCTAATTGTCAGTAGAATTTGTTCTATAATGTAAATTGGAATATACACATGCAACAGTCAACGAGTAAATCTTATAATGTTACATAATCAAACATTCAGTAGGTTTTACAGAGAAAAAAAACACGCAGTAAATAACAACTAAATTGTTTATCATTTGGTTATAGAATATCAAATGAGAATTTAATGAACAAATACCTATTTATAGAAATAAGAAAATAATTACTACGCATTAATAATAGTCCATAAACTGAACCCAGATAGTATACGATATTGTTTCGTATTATTGCATCACAACGTAACAACATTTCACAACAAAATTAATGAAAACTCCAAATATACATTCGTGGAGGTTTTTTTTCGATATCAGGAATTTAATTGACACTTGTTTCATTTAAGACTAGTTGGCTAAAAATTTTCGAAAATAAACAAGGCTGGACTAAAATTAAACAAATTTTTTAACAGAGTTCAAAGTTAATAAATTTTTTTTTTATTATTATTATTAAATCTGAAGTCGTTTATCCCATTCTAGGTATAACTTTACTCGAATTTGTTTAATAGAACTTTCGGCAAGGAAAATTAAGTTTCTTACTAAACCCATAGTAATCAGTTACGTTAATTTCAATTTCTCAAACGGTTGATGCCCAGACATGATAATAAACGCAATATTGGTCCCGTTATTGGTGTAGGCACAACGCTGATTATTACTTGTCGTTTGATGATGTCCAAAAACGTGTGAGCTTCTTGCAAGCTTTTTCGGATTTCGGAAGGGTCGCTTACCGATTTGCGTTCCCTGAATGCGTCCTTCACGCGACGAATAGCGTACATCCTGAGGATTCAACACCGCATATAACAATTATACTGTTACGGGATTAAAATTAATTTTCGCAACGCGTTACCTGTAGTTGTAGAACGAGAATTTGCCGCTCTCCCTCAACATGTTTTTGTACATTTTGAGCACTTCGGCCCGGGTCGCCGCCATGGCGGTACAAACGCTAATGGAATCCTTACGGCTTACACGATAAACGAAATTTAGACAAGAACGCCTCGCAGTCGAACAATAAACACGAAGAACACGGTACGCCGACCGCCGTTCGATTAAACTACCGGAGCCGATAACTCTCGCAGGCCCATTGCCGGAAAATTGATAACGGCTAGTAGATAAGTATTATCTTAAATCGTGGTTACCACCACCATCGACCACAGATACCGTAGAATAGTAACCCACTACAGTGGTAACTGTAATTAATTGAACACCACGAATTTGATATGAATTATGAATATCATACAGACACGCTCACGTCTCACATACAGTAAATGCTTTCGCGGAGCGTGTCATTTTTGCGTTTTTTTCCTCAATAGAAAAACGTTTCGGTTTACAGTTCGAATGTTGAAGCCCTTTTAAACTTTAAAAAACGGAAATTAAAAGTAAAAAAGCGTTAAAAATTGATTTATAGAAAGCTATAAAAACCCATTTATAAGTTACTTTACAATTACAATTCGTAATGGTACTGTTTGTTCGCAATTTGTGGTTTTACACACAGAGAAATACAAAAAAAAAAACATATGAAAATGCAATGTAAAAAATTTTTTTTTTAATTCGATAGCGATTACTGCACGATCGAATACTTTTAGAACGTAATTTCATGTCTTTGCACTGTATTGATAAATTTGAAAATAACTAAAAGAGACGTTGAACATTTTAATTGCTGCAGAAGCAAAGAACCCATTTTTAAATCGTTTTCGTTTTTACGCACAAAATAGCGTTTTTTTTAATATATAAATTTTTGTAGGTTATTAACAAAAATGTTCACCCCAGAATGATTTTTCTCTTTTTCTATTGTGGGGAAAAAAAATTATTGATTTTTAAGTGTATTTGCCCATCCACCTTAAGGCGTATGTTTACTTTGAATTGAATTCTTATTATTATTATTAGATACACGGTTTATAAATATTTAGTATACGTATGTAATAATTACTTACTCAATTAACAATAACAAATGCCATTTAATAAATCGAGACGAAAAAAAAAAATTTCCAATCCAATAATGGTAAACGGACTGTACCTATTCGTAAATGTAATCGAAAATAAAATAAAATCATCCAGTTCTTTTAAATAAATAATTTATAGTACTTTATAAATTCTACGAAATTATACTAACGTTACTTTGTACTCTATACAATGACCTGTAATAGAAAAACTAGTTACGAACTCAATACACGACAATAATAACTAAACACGTTTTCCGAATATCTTGAAGTGAAACATATCATTTATAGTAAGAACCTATTACAATGTCAATGACAGTATTACATTTTCGACCAACACGTAATTTTCTACATACTTGTGTAATTGCAACAATAAAACAAATTAATTACATTTTGTGATCAATAAGAAAACACGCCGCTTGTATAAAATAGAAAAATTACAGTCCCTCAACCGAAAAACATTCTACAGTACATTATTGATAATTTGAACGCAAAAAAAATTATTACACAGTAATGGATAAAAATTATAAGCTATTTATTTCAACCAGTAGAAATCAAAACTGATCAGTTATTTCATCAATTGGCTGATCGGAACTGGTGTGCAACGCTTCGCACATGTACTTTAAATCGCTGCTGTCGACATCAATGTTGATTCGTTTCAAGTACGAAAACATATTTGAATTCCTCAGATTTCCAAACGGTTGGTTTGTATTATGTTGATGTCGGCCGAACGACCGTATAGTCGCCAAATAATCAAGACTTGTTTCGTTTTTGCGATTACAATAATCCAAACCAATCTGTTCTAGGACGTTCTTGGAAATGTTCCACGTCCTCTGCCGATGTCTACGAAAAACAAAAATTGTTGACATACACTGTAACGAATGGCCCAAACGCATTTTTATCTACCTCAGTTCCTCGGACGAGGGGCACGGTTTTTCAGTAACACAATCTCGTGTACTGAAATGGTTGTGCATCCACTGAGTGATGTCTGTAGAAAGCTGAACGGAATTATTCGACCAATGATTGGTTTCAATTAAACTAGCGCTATCTCTCGTGGCAAGATGATACCAAAACGGTTGCGGGTCTAAGAAATCGTAACTCTAAAACATAACATACGATTGACAATAACAAACTTTTTATTTAATTAAAGCTTTATTGATTTGTAATAATAATAAAAAAAAAAAAAAAACCGATTTCCAAATTTGCCACTTGTCGGTACGCTATCCGAACACTGTGCATCTGGTAACAACAAACCTGTGTTTTCGAGTATATCAAATTCAATTTTAACATCGCATCTAAATTTCGAGATATAGTCTCCATACATTTGGTCTGTCGGTCGTTTTCAACACTGGTTATATCGCAACCAGGCGCATTTGGCCAGTTCCACCAAATTGAATTTATATTACTCTTATAAGCGTTGTTTGACGTTTTCTAAATAAATATTTTTAAATTATATATGGTTCGAGTATTTAACAGTCATAAGATTAATACTCCATCTATTTCTCCGGTACTTAAAACATATTGTAACTGAAGTGTACTCTGCCTAATGTCTGGCTTGAAGGGATGAATAAAAGTGTTTAATTCGTCCATCGACATAATGACTCCTTCGTTTAGAGCCATCAATTGTAAAAAATAACCTAATTAATAATGATGTACGACAAAATATATTAAATGTTAGACGTTAAATAGGAGTAAATTAGGACCGTGATGAATTAATTAAAATTCAAATTTACTATTGCTCACTTAAATGTTCCTTTGATGGATGTATAAAATTTAGGGTAATTTTATTGGACAAGAAAAATTTCAACAGATGATTACTAAACGGGTCATTCGCTGTTAAAATTAATGGTCTTTTCGAATCAGTGGCCAAGGTAGATACCGCAGACAGAAATCCATCATCGTAATTGTCAAAGAATATATCAGCCTGTATAACCAATAAACAAATGAAAATAGTAATCATTTTGTAAAACATTTGTAACACATTTAAATCTTACATATATTTAATACTTACATCTTCAATCAATATGATAGTCATTTTTTCATTTTTATCAGTTTTCTTTTGAGGTTCTTGGGTTTTTTCTTTTTAGCTAAAATACATATTAAACTATTATTTGTTTCTTTTTTTAATTTTAAGCATCATTTATTCGGTTTTGAACATTACAATAATGATCATAGAATAAAAATTACGTTATAAAAAATTTAACACAAGCTTATAATAACATAACAAACCTTTCATCATATTTAATAAACAGTTGTTTTTCACTGCATGAGATTGTGTGGCTTCCATTAAATCGGTAATAATACGTTTTCCATTTCTGTTACAGGAAGCGTTCAACTCTATTACCTTGCAACACGCAAATGACACGTCAAACATCAAAAATTATTTTCAAAATAGGCAATTAACAGAATTGCATTACATTTGCGTTGAGTTCGTTGGCTACAGCATAAACTGCACTTGTTTTACCACAACCACTGGGTCCAAGTAAAATGGCTAAATTGTGTTGTGCTTTATCGCTAGAATCGCTATCAGTATCAAAAATGAAATCGTCATCGTCATAATATTTTTTACCTAAAAAATTAATCGATACATATCGAGTACAATAAAAATTACATTAATGAACAATACAGACTTGAAAATCGCTACTGACAGCCAAAACCTTACTTTTTTTTGATTTTTTCTTACTGGGATCTAACCAATTTTTCAGATCCTTAATAAGTCCGTCATTACCGAGCATCTCTTCTTTGCACATTGGCTTATATTTATCGATCCACATAAATTCAATATCAGTCGAAGATTTCTTTGCCGCCAAATATTTTGTCTTCATGTACTTATGGAAATTCGAGACAGGGAAATTTTTCACCTAAAAAACAATACAGATTATAATACATGTTTTTATATTGTAATCTGTGGAGACGAGGCGCTACAAAAAAAAAAAAGTTAAAACATTTTTAGTTATTGAATCGAACAATATTGTAACGTAATAAAATAAAACACGCTTACGGATTTTTTCAACGATGAAATCATGTAAGAAAGATTAATTTCCATTTGGTACGGTTCTAATACTATTCGTTCAGGGACAGAGTTTAAAGTTTGCAATGAAAGTAACGAGTCTTTAATATCGCTGTTGTGTAACGTTTCTTCATTCAAACACAGGAAACCGAGATCCGACGAGATCGAAGGCGCTGACCGATTAGTGTGAGCGATTTTCGGGAAACATGCCGATTCATCAACAAATCTACTGACGTAAGGCAAATTCGCATTTATCCTGTAAACAAGATTGGAAAACGATTAATGAACAGACAGCGAGAAGCGGTCGTGGATGTAACATACTTGGCGAAACCAGGCGCATCTCCATTCTTGACAAACACTTTTTCTTCACTTATCGACACTGGCGTCTGTAAACGTTGATCGCCGCAGCCGTCAGCGTTCGTACAAACCTTCGTCGCAGTTTCTTTCAATCCGTTTTTCATCACGACACTCCTACTTTCTACATCGCGGTTAGTTTTCGCCGCACTACTATCGTATGTACCGTCGTCGAACGACTTACCAAAATAGGCGAAAAAAGCTCTTTTCTGCCTCGAGTCTCCGTTACAGACCGTACTCGTCTTCTCTTTGAGCACATCCGCGTCTGCTTTGTCTTTTGAAATCTTTTTCTTCTTCTTGGTATCGTCGGAAACGCAGTCCTCCGACGACCGTTTTGCCGCCCCGCCGGCCATCTCGTACAAACGCGAACTCTCAACTACTGTCGTCCGGAGTCACCGTCGACATGGGTTCCACAACGAGAACAACAGACACTCGAATCACGGGTACTAACTATTCGGCACCAATACCCGGCACAGGACATACATCACACGCACCGCTTTTACAATTCTGGTCGCCAGGACAAAGCGCCGACGGCTATCAACCTCGGCGTGCACCGTAGAAAAAAACCCGCCAATTTTTTATCAAATATTCGCCAGTAGAGTTACCAACAACGGATTAGTTCCCATTGCACATCAATTGGTCCCTGTGAAAAACCGATGCAAGGATAATAAAGATATCTTTATCTATAAACCAATGTACTTATGTGGACACAAATATTGATACCCTCCCCCCAAAAAAAATGTATATTTAATTTTATAGTGTTAAAAGAGCCCACGTCGTACGAATGTATTTTATAACATGTTTACCTATCGAATCTGCACAAATTGCGACGACTACGGTGTCGGCTTTGACGAAAAAAATTTAAATATTTGTTTGAAACCCTGCAAATTATAGTCAAATACATACTCAACTATTATCACTCGAAATATATGACTGAAATTATTGATTTATTTGACTATAAAAATTTGTCAAATCACTTTTTTTAAATAAAAACTATTTTGAAATCATGAGTTTCAAAATTTTAAAGAGCCTTTACCTATACTTTATTACAATTTGGTCGGAGAGAATAAATTTTCGATGTATGTGAAAGTACTTCGACTGAAATCGAATAGTCAGTGTCGTGTTGCGGATATGATTTTCTATAATAAATTTTATAAAGCATATAAATCCATTCCATAACGATAATTAATAGTTCCGATTAAAACTTTGTTAGGACCATGGCTAAATAGTTAGATACTTAGCCATGGTTAGGACTGCTTTCGAACATACACACTTATCATACTTATTTACACAATAAAATTTGAATACAGATTTACGCCTCAAACATGCTCATTTTATTTCAAATTTACGCAAAAATAAATTTAAGAAAATTTACGAAAAATACGCGCACGCAATTCGGTTGTTGACCAACATCGCTCTTTTTTTTTGGCACACGATTCGGATACAGCCTCGAGTATAGAACGATTTGAAGAGTGGAGGATGATCACGAAAGAATGAAAAAATCGTTCTGCGTAACGGATTGACGATTATTGTTCAATATAATATACATTTTTGTCGTTAATGTTTCAGTGGCGGTTATAATACTGTGGAGGGGAGGGGCGATAGGTAGATCGCTCCCCCATGGGATTTGACATTTTCATATTTAGTATATCTCGGACCTAACAGTTAGTCATGTACAAGTTGATCTAATTAATTAGTTGCTCCATTTTCACCCCCTCCCATTGAACATCATGTATAAGGCTGGAATTAGTGCTCGACCGACGATCCGCGCAGATATTCGGTCGTGATCGAGTGTTTTAGGGCTTCGCTGACGATAAACTCGGTCGGTCGTACACAGTGTAAACGAGTAAACATGAAATAAATAATAAACGTGTAAACACCGAGGAAAGATGATGAATTCTTACGTTCATTTCATTTCACTGAAATACGCGAAATAATATTATTATTTATTAATAATAATAAATAATAAACATAACGTAGGATCGGTCGCTCGGTCAGCGTCAAAATAAACACCCGCATATACCGACATTATGCGTCAGCCAACCGTACCTAATAAAACGGGAAAAAAGTAGTCACCAGATGGCGCTACGGCACAACACAAAGGGCGTGGTAGAAAGGCGCTTATAAATAACGGTCCGAAACCATCGGACCGCTCAGTATAGTCACGGCAGTCAGGCGTGAACAACGTCGGATGCGCACAAAGAACGTAGTTCACGCGCGCGTGTGTGGTCCCGGCAGTCATTCACTACTACACTGAGCGGTCCGCTGTTTCTCACCGCTATTTATATGCGCCTGTCTGTCACGCCCTCTATGTTGTGTCGTAGCGCTATCTGGTGACTACTTTCTTTTCCCGGTTTATTGTTATTTCGTTTACGTTCCATGCACGTTGTTCTTTTTTCTACATTTCGTCCGATACATTAATAAATCTTTTTTCTTGGTTATTACTCGTCGATATGAATATTTCATTGGCAGAAGGGGTTGGCTCCATTCTCGCCCCCCTTTGAACATCATATATAACCGCCACTGTTATTTTTCTTACTATAAATTTCAGTACAGAAATTTATTCTAAATAAAAAAATTAAGAAAAAATAAGAAATAAAAATATTTTTATTTTTTTATTTTTTAATAAAATTAAAAAAAAATAAGAAATTTATTCTTTTTATTTATTTCTTGAATAATAAAATTACAATTAACTGTTACCTACGTTCCAAAATATGATAGTTATAACTAGAGTTAGGATGTTGATGACTTTTGCATTTTTTTTCCTTTTATTCTGTACAATGCTATCCTAGCTAAAAATTTGTTTCATGCTCCCTTGATGCAGAATATTCTAATTTTATTTTGCATTTTTTTGCATTTTTTGCATTTTTAGCTATAAATGCATTTTTTTGTTTTTAACGTCATTTTCAACATTTTAAGTCATTTTTCATCTTTTAGGGCATTTTTGTACTTTTTGTACAATGTGGGGCATTTTTCACAAATTATAGATTTTAGGGCAAATGTTACACCCAAGTTTGCAAACAAATTTAATTTATTTAAAATAATTTTAATATTATTATTGTGGGGTTTTTGTTGTGATTACATTTATCGCGTTCCGATAAGATTTACTCTTTGAGTGTTATACATTGATGAAACAAATGCTCTTTCAGACATACGCCGATCATACACGCTTATCGAGTATTATATTTATAAATTGTATTTTAGATAATTTTTAAGGTCATTTTTTGAAGTTTTTAGGGCATTTTTGCACTTTTTTTAGGGCTTTTTTGCATTTTTTTTAGGGCATTTTTGTGTGTTTTTTAGGTCATCAACATCCTAACTCTAGTTATAACTTTATATACAGTCATTTGTTCTTTGTTCTATATCCAACTCGCTTGCATCATTCTCCTCCAACTCCACATTTCAAAAGTTCCGATTTGGAAAAAAGTTAGATTAAACTTTTTTTTTGGAAAATAATGTTTGTTGAGTTTTTTTTTGGTAAAAAGATGGATTAGGTTTGGTTTGAAGCACGATTAAAGATAGACAGGTTGAACAACGAGCTATACTACTCCGCCGTTCACCGTGACTAATAAACCTTCTTTGTAAATCAGCCGAGAATTACATTATTCGTTATTATACGACGGATTAGATGAATATTCATCTAATCTGTGATTATACTATACAAAGAGATTACATATTTTGACGGTAAAATAAATTATTTGACAAATTAATTGTTATTTTTGAAATTTTTTATTTTTTTTATTGTAATTACGAATAATTATAATTTATAATGTTAATAATATTTACGATGTATTATTTGAAACATTTTCCGTCAGGAGCGCTAATGTTAGAATTTGATAAAAAAGAAAGTTTGCTAGTCAATTTATTAGAGCTCGTTGTTCAACCTGTCCATCTCTAACACAGATATATACTAACATTAGCACAGATTAGAAGAATATTCATCTAATCTGTGATATTAGTATATATCTGTGATCTTTAATCGTGAAAACTGGTTTGATAACGTATGATAAGGTATCCATCCATCTTGGTATGGTGGTTACCAAAGTTTATTGATAATATTATCTACGAACCTTGGTTGATTACTACCATTCGTGGTTACTCGTGTTTACCGTTCCGATAATACGTGTAACTGTGATACGGTGCTAATCGTAATGTAGTATGTAAATGTAAAACATTTCGCTTTTCTCCAGTTCAATGAGAAATGAGAACGTCGAAGAGTAGGACGCGAGTTTAGCCTTCTGTACATCGAGAATTACTGTTGTGCCCATTACCGGCCCCGTCATGTCATCGGACCTGTTCGTGATTCGTATTTCCGCCATTGATCTCAGTTAGCTTTCCGCGTACATTCATTTCTTCCAGTACCTAGTCGGAATTTCACCCGTACGCAATGGACAAATTGGAAATGCTTTCGCGAAAACTGGAAGACATCAGGTTCATTGGTGGTCAGAACGTGAAATCGGCGTATCCTTGCCCGCAGTCGGTAATACCGTACCTCAAATTACATGGATCCATAGAGTAATTACACCATTACTATTTTATTAAAAAAAAAAAAAAATTGTTATTCAGTTGTAAAAGAGGGTTTCGTATTACGTTTCTTTCGATGTTGCCACTCTTAAGTTTTAATAAACGTAACGTTTTATCTGCAACGATCCAGTGCAAATCAGTTTTATAGTTCCCTAGTAGATGTCGATTTCCATTGAATTGAAATGTAATACGGTGGTCGAACATCGAGGTTTTTCGATTAGTCGACATGATCTGGACTGTACGATTGCATTCAACGTGTTGAATGACCTAAAGTCAAAAAAAAAAAAGGCGAAGAAACACGTAGTATAAATCGATTCATTTTCATTTGTATTTTTGTTTTGTAGTTCCAAAGGGCTTGTTATAAGATCATCGACAGTTACACTGGATAATACGTCGGAAAATGATAAATTATCCACTATAGAAGAAAACGATGAAAACTTGTACATAAACGAAAGTCCAACCAGGATTCGGACAAAAAAACGACAGAGTAGAAGATTAAAACAAAAGTTAAATTTTTCAAACATTAAAAATAGCCCCGACTCTAAAGAACAAAATCGATCATTTACTGAGTGAGTAAACTAAAGTAATAATAATAATATGATTTAATTATGGAACATGTTATTTTGAAGGTTATCAGCGAATCATAAGTATTTTTATCCTGAATATATGCTATTAGATGATGTGAAAAAAGGTTTAAAAAATGGCGAACTATTTGAAGCGAATATACGTGTTAGTCAAAAATGTACCTCCGAAGCGTATGTTCCTTCACCTGTAAGAAACAGTATTGTTGTCGTTTTTTTATACAATCAGCTTTTTTCTGTAACCATCACGTCATATTTTTCAGGATAAATCCAAAGATATATTAATAAACAGTATTAGATCGAGGAATAGAGCTTTAGATGGCGATAAAGTCATCGTAAGAATACTGGACAAATCCGAATGGAGGGTACACGCGCATATATATTTATAATTTTAAAATCGTACCCGATTCATTTGTTTAGTATTAAATACACGATAACAATAAAAATGTATCGGTTACAGAAGCCAGATACTGAAGAATGTCAGCGTACGGGTGAAGTGGTGTACATTATGGAGAAAAAAGAAAACCGAGTTGTTGTTGGATACCTGATAGTTGATAGAGGCGTTAACCATCGATACAGCACGTTGGTTCCCAGAGACCAGCGATTTCCCAAATTACTTGTAAACACGTCAAATTGGCCAATGCGGATCGATTTGAAGGACGGTACCAAGGAATCAAAAGATTTATTTTACGCCATTTTACCGAATTGGGAAAATTACAAACTTCCTATTGGGTGCGCCGCGTTTACATTAATACGTAAAATCGGGAGTATTTTAATATTATTATTGTTATTATATTATTCCGTGTAGTATATTGAAAGGAGTTTTGGGAGAATCTGGTGAAATAAATGCGGAAACCCAAGGTATATTGTTCACTCATGGGATACAAGAAGACCCATACCCAAAAGATATACATCAATATTTTCCACCTCCATTTTCTGTGGAAGAAGAACTGAAACACAGGAAAGATTTTAGGTGGTTTATTTGTTTATATACATTTGTGTAATACCTTTTGTGTATATAACTTATTGTTGAAATATTTATTTTGTTTATTTATAGAAATCAATGCATTTTCTCTATTGACCCACCTACTGCCAAGGATCTGGACGATGCGCTTTCCTGTGTACTGCTACCAAATGGCAATTATAACATTGGCATTCACATATCCGACGTGTCTTATTTTGTTAAGCACGGTACGCCGTTGGACGAAATTGCAGAAAAATTGGCTACTAGTGTATATTTAGTACAAAGAGTAAGCAATGCGACGTGACCTCATTGATGTTTACTTATTTGTTGATCAAATGAAATTGTTTTATTTAACATCAGGTGTACCACATGTTACCTCCAGCATTAACAATGATGGCATCGTTATTGCCAGGCACCGACAAACTCGCTGTTTCTGTTACTTTAGAAATGAGCCCCGACGGCAATGTAATTAGTCATTCTTTCAGCCGATCTCTAATACATTCTTGCGCTCAACTACATTATACTCACGCACAAGTATACTTGGTTTTCGAAATTGATTACAAAATAAAAAAAAATATTTATTGAAAGTAATTTTATTATTTCATCAGATATTCTTAGAAAATCCGGAAAAAAAAATTTGGGACGAGTCCGAGTTTCCCACTGTGTACAATGGTTATACAATCAATGATTGTGCGACAGCGGTATGTCATTTACACAAACTCGCAGCTATTATGCGAAAGAGACGTTTCGACAACGGAGCGTTATCAATTAACCAACCCAAATTGTCTTTTGAAATCGATCAGGCTACATGTGAGCCGTTGTCGTATTCGTTATATATACTTCACGAAAGCAACTGGTTTGTTTATTGCGCGTTTTTACTAATTGATTTTTTTTTTTTGAAAAAATAATCTTTTCTCGCACCATCGAAAGGTTAATTGAAGAATTTATGCTCCTCGCCAACATACTGGTCGCCGAACATCTGAAAACACATTTTCCGACCACAGCTATGCTCAGGAATCATCAACCACCCGATTTCACTCCCATGGATAAAGCAGCGAAAATGTTGAAAACCTACGGTATTGACATCGATTTCACTTCTGCAGGATCTATTCAAAAGTCCAAAGCCCTTTGTTGCCAAGGAGAAACGTCCGAGAGACAACACTGGGACATTATTATCAATCATATATTATCAAAGCCGATGGTTGTAAGTAAAAAAAATAATCGAAATTTGCACTCGTTTGTTTTGTGAATGTGAACCGACCGGACCCGTGTACGGAATTGTTGAAAAAAAATTAATGTAATTATTCTTATTGCTTGTTGGTAGCGTGCAGAGTACTGTGTAATCAACACAGAGAAAAGCATGAAACATTTTGCACTAAACGTACCGTATTATACGCATTTTACATCGCCTATTCGTAGGTATCCGGACATAGTTGTACACCGTTTGCTCATATCGTGGTTGACCGGCAATGCGATCAAAGAATACGAAGATCCTGACGTTATTAATAAGTAAGTCTTTTCGAGGGCGGGTGGACTCGACGGAAAACGAAACTGGTAACGATAACTGGTTGTGGTGAATTTTCAGCATTGCCAGAAACAGCAACGACAAAAAAAATAATGCGAAAAAAGCATCAGAAAATAGTGCAGAAATATACGCCGCGTGTTTGATCGGCAAACTGGGCGACGTCGAGGAATGTGGAACCGTGTTGGAAGTGAAAGAAAATTATTTTGAAGCCATAGTGCTTTCGATGAATATAAGTGTAAGAGTATATGTGAATAAGGTAAGAGGTGGTTGCTTCACACACGCGATTGTATTATGAAACGAGCGACTATTGTCTAAATAATTTTTTTTATTATTTAGAGTACATACAATCCAGACATACAACACGAGTACTGCCTGTATTCTTGCGAGGACAAACCGAAATTGATAATTGTTTGGGATTCCAAAAACAACGTTAAGCAAACTTTACAATTGTTTGACAAAGTAAAATTAAAGCTGACGAAAAAAGACAATACTTTGAAATTAAGAGCAGTTTTGATTAGAGATGATTGAATTCTTTTCTACGTGACTATCCAACGTCTTATTATTTCCCATAGCCTATACATTTGTTTTTTTCTTGATGAATAAACACATTTATTTATTGACGAACCTTGTGTATTGGATACGAAAAACATAATTGAATAGAATGTACGACGAGAGCGCAATACTTAACTATTCGTTTTGATGTTTTTTCGTTTACTGACTGCACAACATGCAACAGACTACAGAGTTTATTAAATTTATATATTTTTCTTAAGTTGAATAACATTTCAAATATTGTAGGTTATTTTAGAGTATATAATATATATATATTATATAACTTAATAATATATATTAGTATATAATACATATAACATATATTGAAAAAATTTTTTTTAAAAAAATCACAAATATTTTACACAGAATTTTATACAATTAATAATAATAATGATAATAATAATAAAGAAATAAAACAATTCCACCACAAATGTATGTATTTTACTACTTTTGACCCGAAACCGAACTTGTATGGTTATAATTCACAAGCCTCCTGCCCACTAGATATTTGTCGTTTTTAATGTGTTCGTAAAGCCTTTTGAACTGACGCACTTGCATCATCATTCCCTTGATGATGATCATCATGAGCATGAGCGTTGGGTATATTCGTCTAGCAATCAGCAGTCTGGTCGACTGACAGCTGATGATTAACGGTACCACAGAGTATGCGATTGCATACGGTACGGCTAGGGACAAGCTGAGAACACATATCACGGGCACGGCTAGGTCTTTCATCATTAACATGAGGTCCAAACGCATAAAGCCGTCTCTGTAAGTACGTTCTATAGCCCGTCTGAGAGACCAATCGGGTCCCATCAGGGTGATGGCGCACGCTATTTTCATGTACAATACGCCCAAAGCCCAGTCTTGCCACGCCCACAGCACTGGTGTCTGATGCAAAGGCACGCGGAACGGCACCACCATGACGAGTTCGAGGAGTAGACCGAACAAAAACGGTATTACACCAAGCAGCACGATAAATGCAACCATTGCTTTGGAACCGATTTTAAGCCAAAACTTCAATCGATTAATGACAACGGTACGGCCTTCCGGCAGCCATCCCGCCATAAAACAAATGGCTCGCACTGACAACCAACATATGTATGTGCCACACGCCGCCGTGTACAATTCGTGTATGTTGGGGGACTGAGACGGTTCCGACGTGGTCGGTAACAATGCTGGCCAAAACGACATGGCTAGACGACCCAACCACACAGGTACTGTTATGATCGATAAACTGATTACTACTACTGACAGAGCCACGAGTATTAACAGAGCGATCAGACGTATTGCGAAATTAGTGGGTCGAGTGTACGGTCGGAATCCTACTGGTCCACCGCGTCTTAAGAGTCCTTCATGGGCTGCTCCTAAATCTGCTGCTGGCGGATGTATGGGCGCTACAACAGGTGGTGGCTCTTCTCCGTCTCCAAGCAGATATGATTTTATTCCGAGCAAATGTGACACGACAATGCACCAAAAACGTATACCCATTTTCAACCAGTTACGAGTGTGTGTTTGTTCCAGCAATGCTGGCAATACAACTTGGAGAAGTAATAACTCCATGGACAATTCGTTAACAGAATCACTGTGTAACGTTACGTTATATGGCAAAAACGAAGGCCATATTAATTTAAGAATCCGTATAGGTAGCCACACAACAAGAAAAACAGCTGTACCAAATATCATAGCCGACGCAATGAGTCTCCGTCCATGTTGCAACATACCTTGTTGTATTAGTTCCTGCAAAATAATAATAATAATTATATATAAGCGCCAAAATCGTTTTTAAATAATATATTGTATTATGTAAATACCTGTATAGGACTGAAATCTGGATCATTTAAATTTCGTAAGAACCATAATACACCAGGTCGGACGACTTCTCTGAGAAGAAGTACAAACGAAGCAAAATAATATACATACACCATGCCAACTAGCCAATGGATGAACATGGAGGTACCGGGAGCCAAACGGAAACTTGACAATCTGTCTTTGAAGCTCGTGTCAAACATCGACAATGAACATATGTCCAACCACCATCCGCACACCAAAGGCAACACGCCGATTTCAACTACCGATAACAGGGACACCTTGAAATAATACACAAATAAAAATATACATTTTCTTTTTTAAATTTGTTCAATTTAATCTCACTTTCACGACAATATAACTAAGTCCAATTATACGTTTAGAGCGTCTGAATCCAATAATAGTCGTAAATGCGTGCATGATCAACAAGCATATTCCAATGAGACAATACCCGCACAGTGTAGTCACTAAACCTTCAAAATGTGATGCAGCCACTTTATCTTGTAAGGCCATCGCAGTAATCGCCAGATTACCCATTTGATACGGACAGAATGCAAATACCAATATGAACAATGCGTTCATGGACACCACCCAAAACACGTGCTCCAAAAACACCAACGAACCATCCAAACCTAAAAGTCGCTCCCAAGTTAAATCTTCAGCCGCTCTATCTCCCCAATCTATTGGGTTCCAGTGGCCTTCGTCTACTTGATTCCCATTTTCTTGACGAACTTCTCCGTCGGCCTATTAAACATTATTATGTCGTATTATTGTTTTTCAAAAAAACCTACAGCGGACATCTCACCTCTTCAACAGGGTTTTCTTCGGGAATCGGAGGCAATAACAAGTTCAGTTGTTGTTGATTATTAGGTTCGTCTCTTTCCAACCAATCGGGACCACCACCGTGTAATATTTGTTCTCGAAGCCATATTAATCCAATAAACGCAAACAATGTGCAAGTCACAACAAAACAGCCGTGAAATATATCTCCTGAAATGTTTTTTGACGACCACATATCAAGAGGCAACGATATCACCTGGAAATTGAAAAAAAAAAAACATCGATAAAATAATCTCTTTTAATTTGTTAGAGAAATCACTCACAGCATCAAAAGAACCATTAAACAGGCTTCTGTAAATGCGACACGCTGTAAAAGGTACGACGCACAGCCAGGCCAGTCCTACCAAAGTGAAATGCAGCCAATATTTGACAGCAGTAAATAGACTGGATGTGATACCAGCAGCGACGTCTTTAATAGGTAATCGTCGAGGCATATCGGGCGCATAGATGGGCGTAAATGAAAACCGATAGCTACAAAGCTCGCAATATTCTTTACGGCTGTAACGCATCCATTGTACTAAACACTCCTGATGGATATACTTAATGCTGCCTGTACATATACAAGGATGAAACAATGGTCGTTCCGGCATGCCCTCCGATCGGCATACCCTGCATATGTCCGCCCCTTGAGAAGGGTCGTCCATATCGTCCATTTATTCTACGAAAATTCTATGAATCTGAAATGTAAATGAAGAGACAACAATTAATAATGCGAACAATAATCGTTTCATATACAAAATATTATAAGATTAATAATAATGATATTGAATAATAATCGTTATCAACGCGGTTTAAACCGAAAATTATGTTTTGGTAATATTCATACACACACAAATACACAACACAATATTATAGTCGATAAACAAACCAATAAATTATAGATTATTACGAATTCTTTATCGACGAAATTATTAGAAACACATGTTTTATCATTATTATTATTATCTGACAAAAGTAAAATTATTTTTAAATAGGCAATGAAAAAAAACTTTGATCTAATATTAAAAAACTATCGAATGAAAATCGTAACACAAAAAAAAAAGTTTTATATTTTCTACTAAATTTAACTGATATAACTATACAATTTTTTTTATATAATACATTCGACAGTGTTTTTTAAAAAAACCGTAAAAAAGGAAACAACATATTATACGCTATAACACAGAACTATTGGCCAGTCAATAATAACTTCTGTTATTGGAGCGGTGTTTCTTCTTCTAGGTATTAACGATATTATCGAAGATTTTTTTTGGCGTTATATCAACAGTAATAAAAAGAAGAAAAACATATTTATTCTAACAAACAGGTGTGTTACCTACGCAAAAAAAAAAAAATAAATAATCGACCATAGTTCTCGTGATTAACTTATCTATATCGATAAATCGGTGTAATATTATTACTATTACACTAATTACACCTATTAATCAACTCAAGGGAAATATCTGGTTTCAGCGTTTGATAAAAAAAACTTTGTTTAAAAGTTGTTAGGAAAAAATTATATTGTACTTATGACAGAGGACAAATGTTATCTCTAAACAGTTTATTACATAAAATATTGATTTGCGATAGCGTACGGTTTTTTTTTTTATGATCAAATCATAAACCAGACGATTGCAACGTCCTTGCCGAACAAAAATCTAACGTCGTAATACTGATATAAAGAAAATTCGAAAACGTAAACATTTCTTCGAACCGTTGGTTTTGTTACATTTATTAGAGAACCGTTTGAAAATCAAATTGAACTATACGACACCGTCCGGCGTAATGGTTTGGTTTTGTCGGTCGAGTAGACAAGAATAAACAACGATTATTGCGAAATACGGTTGGGTACTAGTGGGACTCCGAAAACGCGGGCAAGACTCGTTTCCGACGAGATAAATCATTTTCGTTAGCGCGTTTTCAATACCGCGACGTAGCTCGACGGAGTTCCACGAAAGTGGGTTAGGGCACGGAAAGTTCTTGTTGCCGCGAAACTCTGTGCGGCAATAAAAGTAGGCGGCCTCCTCAATTACCCACAAATCACTCGGGATTCACGAATTGTACACGGTCGCGAACTGACCTCCTAGACGCCCAAGACCTGTTCGTTACATCGATACCGATGAAACGATGTTGATTTGGGGCGTAACAAAACTTTTGGTTAAGCGACAGTTAACGACGGTACCGTAAACGAATACCGCGAATGCGCGTCAAGCAAACCACTGTTCAGACGACGACTTCGGGAAAACGAAAATCGAGTCATTTAAAAAAAAAAAAACTTTCCGTGGGTTTCGGATACGGGAAAAAAGTCCCAGTTCGCGACGATACGGCCCGTTGTGGCGAACGAGCGACGACGTCGTTTTCGAGTAACGACAACGGAATTGCGTAACGCGAAATCGAAAACAAATCGCGGAGGAGGACGACGGAACGATTTACTACTCACCGCGGCCACCGTGCTCTGTTCCGTCACCAAAACGCTTCCCGGCAAACGCTCACAACATTTCCGTCGAATTTCCGCGTAACACGTCGAAATTTTCAAAAAAAAAAACAAAACTACAATAACAAACGACAACGACGACGACGACGAAAAGCAATATTGCTGGGGCCACTGCTATTCCGGATCAATAGATTTACCAACGTTATCAATCACGTCACACGGAGACACCGCATACCGGGTAAACGGCGCGGTGACCGCTCCCATCCCCCCCACCAACCCGCGGGGGAAAGCGGTTTAGAGACGTGACCGATGATAGCAATGCGATCGAACGCGTTTTTTCGCGATAATAAAATAATAATAATTCGTCGTGTAAACTCGGGTGTTGTGAATGATGCGTAATTGTATAAATCATTTATGTAAATCATTCTTAACGATCGCAGAGGAAGCATTCGAAAAACGTGAGAGGAGTATTAAGAAATTTTCAAAAAGGGGTGATGAGATATTCAGTAGTATTTGTGTCATTGGGAGGGCGGGGCTTTTACTGGTTTTTCTACGTTAAAAGTATGATTTTTATCCCCAAAACAGAAGTTGTACAAAAAAACGAGTTGAAAAGAAAAATTTTGTACACCCATGAGTGACGAAAAAAAAAGTTAATTTTTTTTTTTAAATTTAGAATTTTTATGTTTTAAGATTGCGTTTATTGTGCTCGTGAAAACAATATTGGGACCTCGTATGGTGTACGTTTTCTTCGAGAAAATTTAAAGAGATTTTTTTTTTTTAATGACGTTTTCGAATTTGCTGTATAGGACCTACAATAGTTCAGGAGATATACGGCGGCCAGTTTGAGGAGAAAAATCGCGGTTTTTTTCCAAACAAACCGACGGAACAGGGATTACAGTTTATACCAAGCAAGTGAAGAACGAAGTAACAACAATAAATGTCATGTAGGTATAGCAAAAGAAAAAAAAAAAAGGTTGGCTTAATCAAAATATACAAAAATAGAACCTACTAGTCAACAGTAATGGCAAAGCCTATAATAAAGCGAAAAATATAACCAAACTATATATACTTTTGACCAAAGTTAAAGCGAGGAAAAAATGTTTTAAATAAGACTACATGCGTATAATATAATTATATAATGTAATACGAGAATATTATTGGAACAATATATTATATATTATAAACTGTACAATAATCGCGTGGTATTTTATTTCAAGTAAAATTACTCAATTATATGTATTTACAAAATTTCTTAAAAATTACTTTAAAGTAATTTTTATAAGAATCAATTAACGACCGAAATATCGATGAGTTCACAGGGCTTTTTATGGAAAATCGTATATATTTTTGGTGGGAACTCATTTTCTACTACGGGCTCAATACTGTGACGCAGGCAAGGGGGCTGAAGCCCCCCCAAAATGAATAAATAATCAGTTTTTTAATAGGTACCATTTACTAATGCATATTAATTATTAACGCATAAATTAATTAATTATTAGCCTCAGCCCCCCCAAATAAAAATCCCGGCTACGACACTGGCCCAATAACATAATATTCTTTAAATCTCCGCACTCGCCGGGAGGTGCGCCGAAAAAAACGTGCGTAACTACACGCAATCGAAAAACGATTCCGTTCTTTTCTTATCAGTAACCGCGTCGACCATCTGTTGGCACCGTTGATAAGGTGCAGCAGCAGCAGCGGATTGCAGAATAATAATAATAGTAATTTGTTATCGCAGCTTTACCCGAAAATATATACTTTGACCTTTGTTTATTTTCTCTCTCTCTCTCTCACACATAGTAGTAGAACGTCTCTTCGTTATTGTCGTTTCGGTTATTTCCGCGTTCCGTCAATCCGTTTGGGTCGCGTCGTCGTCGTCGTCCGTTAATATAATTCGTTCGGGTCGACGCGTTTGTTGTTACGCGTTCGTCGCGGACTCGTGTGTGTGTATTTGTGTGTGTCTTTCTGTTCATAACGGTCAAGACGAAGTGTAAACGATGGCGTCGAATCTGTTGAAAAATCTCGTCAAATTGGACACCAGAATATCCGTGTCGCACGGCGGCAGCGTTTCTCGTGAGTACTACTGTACATTTGGGGGTCGGCACGTCGTCGTCATTAGTGGAGCACAAAACAAACGTATCGATTACTTTTTTTCACTGGATCAATTTTTTTTTTTTGTTCGACCGTTGCAGTGCCGATCAGATGTCTGTCGACGGCTTCGCCCCGCGTGAAAGACAAGACCGGCAAGAACATAGTGTTCGTCGACGGAGTGCGTACGCCTTTCTTGTTGTCCGGCACCGACTACGCCTCTCTGATGCCCCATCAGTTGGCCAAAGACGCTCTCATGTGAGTTTTTCATTTCGTCTGAAACGCGTCGAGTCTCTTTTTTCCCTCCGCGAAAAAAACGCCATTTAAACGTCCGTATACGTTTTACATACTACGATTTTTTTTATCCGCAGCTTGCATCAGAATAGCTATTGTTGGTTTTTTTTTTTTTTAGGTCAACTTAATACTTATTTTTAGTAGGTGTACCTTGACTGTATATATATATATATTTATCGATAAATCTTTTTGGTTCGACCAGCTATACTAATACTAAACTAATACTGTTACTATACTAATACTATTCGCCGCCGTTTAAACTCTCAAATCGTATCGCTAGATTTTGCACGAATTCCGTAGGCTAGGCGGTACGTATCCTGTTGTACATATTCAAGGATATTATATGCCTACGTACAGTAGGTCAACATATGATGTGACATATATATTTTTTTTTTTAAACGAAAATTAATACGGATTTTGTGTTAAACGTCTGTTACGAAATACTTTACAAAAACTTTTGTTACTCTGTTTCGATTTTAAGATTATTCAATGGGTACGTCTATAACAGGAAGTGAAATTAATCGAAGGTCAAGGTGTTTTATTGACTAACAAACTGTGTTACTGGCATGATATACTTTAATTTTGTAATTATACACATACCTTGAGACGTTTCACTTTGAAAAAAAAAAAATATATAAGTAATTATTATATAATAACGATTCCGAGAATTCTCGTACAATTTTTGGTAATATTTCGGTTTAAATAATAATAATAAACCGGGGACGGATTTATACAATATGAAGTTTTAATATGTCTTTGATTAGATTTACTTGCTATTTTAAATTGTAGATAGGATTCACTCGTCGAATAAATTGACATTTCGATATTACGTCACAAAATAAAATACGATTTAATATTGGATTCTATATAAAAAATAAAACTATTGCTTGAACAGTCGACGATTATATCCGAAATTCTTAATTTTATCATTGACTAGGTACGCATTTTCATTTAGTTATTTCGTTTAAAAATATTTAGAATTTTTAAAATTCCACTGTGTTTTTGCATATTTTCTTTATTATTATTATTATTTTTTTTTTTTAGATAAGAAAAAAGATAAAATACGAATATTACAATTATTTCAATTTTAACTCTTACAAAATGTTTAATATTTTAAATGCCCGTAGATTACTCAAATAATATCCAAGTATATTTTTAATTTGTTTGCTTGAAGAGTAATTTTTTTTTTTTACTTGAAGCGCTTAGTTTGAATTATTTTTTATTTTTGTGTTTTGTTTGAAATCAGAGGTTTAATGCGAAAGACAAAAGTACCTCATGAAGTTATCGATTACATTGTATACGGTACAGTCATACAAGAAGTTAAGACTAGCAATATCGGACGAGAAGCTGCTCTTGCTGCTGGTTTCCCATACTCCGTTCCGGCTCATACCGTTACAATGGCGTGCATCAGTTCAAATCAAGGTATCACAACCGGTATCGGTCTGATTGCTGCTGGTGCGTATGACGTTATTGTAGCCGGCGGTGTGGAATTTATGTCCGACGTTCCAATTAGGCATTCTCGTAAAATGAGAAGTCTGCTTTTGAGGGCGAATAAAGCCAAGACGCCATTGGACAAATTGAAACTTCTCTCTACATTTAGACCAAACTTTTTACTTCCGGAGGCATGTAAACAATTCTTTTGGTTTCAAATTAAGACTAAATGTGGTTTATGTGCATGTATTTTAGTTGCCCGCCGTTGCTGAGTTTAGCTCTGGCGAGACCATGGGTACTTCAGCCGATAGATTATCGGCTTCGTTCAAAGTTACTCGCGAAGAACAAGATCAGTATGCTGTCAGATCGCATACAATGGCTAAGGAAGCACAAGACAAAGGATACTTGACTGACATTGTACCGTTCAGGAGTAAGTATTGCATTTTGTTTTTGAAATGTGTTCACTTATTAAAAACGTATGTATATATGTATTTATTGTTTAGTACCGAACACTTCAAAAGTAATCGAGAAAGACAATGGAATTAGAGTGTCTCCTATCGATAAATTGGCCAAATTGAAACCAGCTTTTGTGAAGCCACACGGCACAGTGACAGCTGCAAATTCATCGTTTTTGGTAAATTAAAAATACAAACTATAGTTCCTTTTCCAAATAAACCTGTGTTTGTAATACGCAGTTATTATAGCTAGTTTGAATTTTTTAGACCGATGGCGCATCTGCCTGTCTTATAATGACTGAAGAAAAGGCCAAACAATTGGGTCTTAAACCCAAGCTTTACTTAAGAGATTTTACTTACGTAGCTCAGGATCCTATTGATCAATTATTACTTGGACCAACATACGCTACACCTAAAGTATTGGAGAAAGCTGGTTTGAGCGTTAAAGACATTGACGTATGGGAAATACACGAAGCCTTTGCTGTAAGTTTTGCCTAAAGAAATGTTCATTTATGTAGAAGAAGGGATGGAGAATTGTGTTGATTCATTATTTTTTTTTATTACCGGATTTTAGGGACAAATTTTAGCGAATCTGAAAGCCATGGACAGCGACTGGTTTGCCCAGAAATACATGAACAGGCAGAGTAAAGTCGGAGTACCAGACTTGTCTAAATGGAACAACTGGGGAGGCTCGTTGAGTATTGGACATCCTTTTGCTGCTACTGGTAAGTCTAATTGTTTGTGATTTTCAGTTGAAAATTTTCTTTCATTTGGCAGCAAATATTGTTATTATTTTATTTTAGGAGTACGCTTGACCGTTCATGCTGCCAATAGGTTAGTGAGAGAAGATGGTCGATTCGGGTTGATTGCTGCCTGTGCCGCCGGTGGACAGGTAACTACAATTTTTATTCATAAAGACATTTTACTGAAAATGGAAACTTAATACTATGTATACTGATATAGTACAATAATTATAATATTAAACATTGTTTAATGTTTTATGTCTATTATTCGTACATAGATAATTTTAGAATATCCTAATAAAATTAAAGTTTAAAATTCAATTATGTAGGATGTTATTTTTTAAAAAAAAAATCATGTTTAAGTAATAAAGATTTTACTTATGATGTTCTTTTTTTTTTTTTTGTTCATTTATGGTTTTATTTATTATATACGCACTCCATAAAGTAATGAGAATATTGTATCATAATCAAATATTATATTAATTGTATACACGTTTTGATACGTTTTAGGGAGTCGGCATGATAGTGGAAAGACATCCGGACGCAACTGCATTGTAAGTGAAATTTATCTTGGAAGCGTGTACTACAAGTATGGTGAACTAGGAATAAAATATACATTATTCAATTAGTTATGAACAAGAAAGCGTTTATTTTCTAATAATTGTTATTATTCCAATCGGGTTTTTCTTTAAATGATTTTTTTTTTTTATTATCATTATAAATTTGGTCTTATAAACATAGTTATTATTTACTTATTTATATATATTTTTTTTTAAATTAAAAATTTTATTTTTTAAAAATTGTATTCAACAAACTTATTGTAAATGCTTATTTAACTCAAAATTGTTAAAAATAATAAAGTTTATTTTTATGATTATAAAATAATACGCGTTTGTACCTTTTGTTTGGTTCATTTAGGGTTGATTTCTGTGTAGATTTTATTGTAATAATAAAATATTGATGTAATGTAACTGTTTTTGTACTCAGCGAGTGTGACTATACAAACGACCAAATTAAACATTTCTAAAATTACACTTCAATAACGTTGTTTAGTTATTACGATCAAAACGAAAAAAAATGTTTTTTTAAATTGTCGACAAACATACACTTAAGGAGGATAAAAATCGTCGTGTCGAGTATGAAATATCGCAGAAAATTATAATTGTTCCGCATAAGCTTATTGAAGTTTGTGCAAAACAGAGTGGAAGGTATATGCGAAGATTGTTATGAATATACTATTGCAGCCAGTGGAAACCTCTGGTGGTATGCGAAGACCATTTTCATAATTATTTACTTTGTAATTGAAACTTTTTTCTTATACTGATGTCGGAAATTTGTAATTCGGGAAACCGCCTCCGTTATTGTCCAGAACCGATGTCAGTATTGATTCTATAGGTTTTTACACACCTAGGACCGGTCGAAATCTCATGATTTTGTCGGAGCGAATGATCTCCAAACGTTGGTTTTTTTTCTTTTCGACACACTAGAGTCGCTTTGATTTTCAGAAGATTTATAAAATTCTATCGGAACTTGGTTTTTGCTTTGTTGTAACAAAGTCGAATAATATAGAGGAGTAATTTATCCGAAAAAATATGAATGCGAATGTTTTCTTTCTTAAAAACAGTCGACTAATAGGTAATACTGAAAAAAACCATGAGCCATATGTAACAACTGTAGTATACCT
The DNA here is from genome assembly GCA_032441835.1 of Slavum lentiscoides. Taxonomy (NCBI): domain Eukaryota; kingdom Metazoa; phylum Arthropoda; class Insecta; order Hemiptera; family Aphididae; genus Slavum; species Slavum lentiscoides. Next base: position 3,059,798 of record CM063716.1, read on the forward strand.
ATTGGAACCACCTGTTACTAAAGGTAACGCGTTATTGAAATTTCTTTGAATCCAAGTTATTTTCGAGAAGAACAAAGTCGTGCAGACTGTAATGAGATCGCGATTTGACGGGATGAGCCAGGACTTGAGGACGCTAGAAGTGGAAGACTTTAGGAGGGAAACCGTCCAGGACGGGGAAAGGTGGAAGGCGGCAAAGACTCTTGGAGGAGAGTTACGAAGTCTGCGGTAGAAGAATAAGGAGGTACGACCGGTATATAGGTGTATCTGTATATGAAAAAAAAAAATTTGTTTTATTACTCCATCATATCAAAATATTATGTAGATCGTATCGCGTGTGTATTGTAATATTATCATCGTTATTAATCGTAATGGTCCGCGGCACGAAATGACCGGCCGACCGACACCGCCGCGTTATCCGCGAACGATTCTTCTTCGCGGTCTCGTTACGTTCATTACGATAACAATAATTATAACAATACGTACCGAACGATTACTGTATTTATTATTTGCGATATTATATAAATACATGGTAATATTATATAAGTGATGTGTTGCTATACTGCGGCGGATTTCGGATTTCTATTTTTTTCCACGTGGACCAGAGGAGTATAAAATTATACGACAAACTACATTTATAAATAAAAAGAAAACGACTAGACGTACTCAGTATACTTTGAGTAGACGGAATACAACTAACTGCTGTGTTTATACTCGCGGTGCATTTGAAAATACGTTTTTCAGTTTGGTATTTTGGTAAAATCAGGTCTCGCGCGTAACTAGGTATATATTGTAATAAGGCTATACGCGCGGTGTTGCGATTCCGTTTGAACAATTTAATCATACACAGCTGTTTTGCATGTAAAATAAACGTATTGAAGTAAAACTATTAAAAAATAACTTTCTATACAGATAATTTATAAAGATAAAAAATTAACTACGAATGGATATAACGCGTAGATCACTATTTCAATAATAGGTACGACGCGTTGTTACGACTATACTGTAACGGATGACGATATAACCATGAGTGGCCGTAGGTTTATTTCTTCATCGATGGTCACAGATATTGCGATGTTTTATACATGTTTTTTGGACCATAATATCTTTGAAAATGTATATAAAATTACGCCAGAGCATATATATTACAATCGGTTGCGAAAATGGCTTAGGACACGTAGTTGTACTGCTTCGGCCCTCCGTACCTACATATATAAAGAAATTCTAACACTTTTACAATCCAGTTAAACGTCTGTTTATATATTATATATACGTTCGACTGTGGCTCGACTACGACGGTCTGCAGTTAGTTATGAAATCCGAATCAATATGAAAATTTTGGTCGAAACAAAAATGTACAACATAAATTGGAAATTGTTCTATACGTAGATGCGATACAGATCTCGGGCACGCGGATATAAAACATATGGAGTGTGCGCGAATATATTTAGAATAATAAATTCTTATCCCGGCGGACTTTCTGGCCATCGCGATGGCTTTCGGTTCATCACAGCTCGCCTTAAGGGCGCAGTACCGTCCGAAAAGAACGCCATCAAGGAAGAAGAACGGAGGGCAACTATTTGAACACGTGGACGGAACGGTGGTCTTCCGCAGAGTCGGTGAAAGCTTGTTGGACACGTCGTTAAGTCGTTTGCTACCGAATCTGGCCCGATAGTTCCATTGATGAATCAGATTCGAGACGTCATTTCATCTGTCTCAAGAATTGAGACAGACCACGTATGGATGTTTCGACCTGTCCAAGTTTTAGATAGTTCGTGATCCAGGATGTGCGTACTGCAACGATTCTCAGGACACGGGTTACGATTTTTTTTTTTTCAGTATTCAATCCGTAGATTGGTCTACAATAAATGTTCTCTCCATGATTTTCTATCGTGTGCCTTATCCTTGAGACGTTTATACGAATCAACTCTTGCGTCTTTGATTAATTGACTTATATAACACGTTCTTGGCCTTCCTCTTCCGCGCTTCCCTTCTGTCATGCCTTCCAATATGATGCTGTGGAGTTCTTCATTGTGTCTTAGCGTGTGACCTATCATATATTCCATCGCCTAGATCTTAAATTGTTCAGCAAACGGTTAGTAGCTTGGTTAGTATTGTACCATGTGATTCCTCCATTGTTGTCGGTTAAAAAAGGAAAAAATATTCATATATAAATCGTCTAAATATATATTTGGAAAAGTATTCCTAACCAGTCTGAATGAAGAATTGGCTCGTCGTTCCCGTCAATATACGTTTCGACGACGTATTTTGTGCTATCAAACATTCAAATCGCATATTTATAATCCCACGATTTAACGGGTATCTACGCTTCAGAAATTGCAGTTTATTCTATTGTCCTGCATGTTTTACACGATATACACGCATACGTAGACATATTATAGTACTATTGCGGTTTCGTCATTAAATCCATTTTCGATTAGGCGATCGCGATTTATTGCAGTGCTGTGCAGTATACCGTGTATTATATAGTTTAATAATCGTGTCAAAATCATTATAATAAATTCATATAAAATGACGTATTATTAATATACACATAATACACATATAGACGTATAGAGATTGTTATTTCGATTGTTTGTACGTTCGCCGATCTCAAAAATCACTGGACCGATTCGGACGGAACTTTCATATACATACGCGTATATATACACCTTCCTTATAAGTTATAATCTTCATAATCATCGCGTCAAGAACAGTGTCATAGGTCGTGTGCCGTAACACCGTGTTTCATCTACCTGAATCAAGAGTCCATGTTGACTGTAACGTCATATTATGTATTATATTATTTGTATATTATAGAGGTGTGCGCACTTACAGCTTGCTATAGTTTCGTCCGATAAATCAACATATATATATATACTTAATTTCAATTTTTTTTAACGTAAAAAAACAGGTAGCGAGCCGCGGATATTGTGGATATCGAAAACCAAGTAGACAGAGATTTTAGAGTTTATTAGGTAGGTACTATAATATATGAATTTGAAAGCAACGATTCGAAAATGATTCTGAGCGGAGCTTCAGTGTAATTTACAAAACTATTGCTTTCAGCGGTCATAATCCTCATGTCTATAATTGATGTGTACAAAGCCTTATATCGGAAGAACATTTTTGAAAATTGCCGTAATATGCAATTTTGATGAAATCGCATCATTACCGTTTTAATGGAATTCTTCTGTAACGCGTTTAAACACTATCAATTTGAGGGAAAATCGAAAAATGAACACTGCGTTTTAAAATATCAAACGGATAAAATTTCATACCGGATTTTTATCAAGCACGTAACGACGTTCGGAGCACTCTTTCTAACCGGAAATTCGTACACAGAAAACATTTTTAAAAACCACTATATAGCTTCTTCGCTTCCCTCAGCATTTAGAATTCATATTTAATTTGTAAATATATGACGTATGGACTTAATATCGCGAACGAATTATTTGCGAATTTTATTCATTTTTTTAAACGTGTTTTATTATAATTTTATTTTTATTGTCGAGACAACGCGCGATTCGTTTTTTTAGTCGCCTCCAAAAACAATATTTCCTCCCCCCAAAAAACCCAATTTACGTTCAAACACAATATTTTCACTTCAACGTAATAATAACTCATGAATTGAAAATAGTTTACCGACCCGACCCTTAGTCGAATAATATCTCTGATAAAATGTCATCTCGCGGTATAAGAATAAACCGAAGGTCTATACACCGTATAAGTATACACATAGGTATTCAATCGATGGGTGCTATTCGTTCTACACGGAGATGTGATAAGTTTTTTTAATACTTACAACGGTAAAAATAAAAAAATCGATTAGAAACTCTACATGCGTATACGGCGATTACTCGTACAGCCGTTTGTAAACATATTTTACATTGTGGATTTATATTATGTAAATAGTTTGGTGGACACAATGACGACGGAATAACGATGTTTGCGGGCGGTATGCGCGCGTGGAGGAGAGGTAAGTCTAATTTTCATCCGATTATTTCTGGTTCTTAATCGTTTGCCGAGATGGATTATTATAAGTGATTTAATATATGTATATATACGCACACAATATAATACGCGATATTGCGATTCGTTGATAATATGATATTTCGTTATAGCTGTTGTTATTATAATAATAATAATAATAATAATATCGATTACGCGTATGTAGTTGGGCGTAAAAGGCGATATACCTGCATATATAGTTTGAATAGCTGTATGGCAGTTTTTCACACGAGACTATTCTAAATCTCTGCAGAAGATTAAACAAATTCTAAACGTATCCTTGACTAATCGCACTGGATCAAACGGCACGTCATCGCGTATAAATTTCGAATTCGAATGCCGAATTAAAGTATACGAGCGAATAGTTATTAGATCGGGAAAATTTAACGGGTTTTAAGTGGAAAAGAAAAAACAACAGCCAAATAGATTAATCGATTAACAGCAAGCAAAAAAAAAAAAACAGAACGGTCGTACATGTATTTAAATATTATTTCGTATATATATATTATATACATATAATATGTACGCAGTGATTGTTAATTATATTGCAGTAAGCTATATTAATTACTAAAACAGTTATTTTCGTTATTCGTTAACGGTTCGCGTTTTTAAACGTACAAGCAGTTTAATATGATATATATATATATATATATATAGTGACCGTAGAGCGTAAACAGTTAAAAATATATATTTTAAACGGATATTATACACGTATACAGTAACGATAATGAACGATTATATATACAAGTCATATATAAATATATTAAATTTAATTAAGTATAGCAGCAGCCGAGTATACCTATAATAATAATAATAATAATAACAGTAATTCGCGCGTATATAATATACGAATAATGTACGAACAACAACGGATGTGCAGGACGACTCCGAAAAATCGACTATAAACTCTACGCGATCCTCCCAGCAAACGTTATAATATGCGGTAACTATATAGATATTTGGACGTTATATCGTTGTTGCACAAGTAGATCAATCGCGACGTTTTATATATATATATATATATATGGTTATCCGAATAAAAAAACAGTTAGAATTTAACCGAAAATAATTGTCGACGCATTGATTGCTGTTTACATATATATGTAGTTTTGTGTAAATATTTTGTTTCGAAAATATAAGTGCGTGTGTGTGTGTGTGTACCCGAGAAACGATAAGTCATCCGTAAACCCAACCGACGTGCATTGAGATGAATCGCGGTTCTTCCAGAGCGTTACATACGTCGCCGTCGTTGCTATATATTTATCATTATAGGTACACCGCGGATGCTGTTTTTCGTTCGATTTTGTCGTGTTGAAGACGCGTTCAACGGCGCGGCGGCGCGTATTGGCCGATATAATGGACCCGATGAGTGAATAGTGCACCGCAACACCGCTGCTTGTCTTGGAGTATTCATACTTCATAGTGTTGTAATTTTCGCATAAGCAGATGGGCAGATGACATCGTTATTTTAAGAGCACATCTGAATGAAGTACAGAAACAAAAAGAGCTGTACTCAAAGCAAGCACGGGTTTATCAATTAATGAATCCAAAAACAAAATATACTGTCAAGACACGCAATTCCTGAAAGATAACGTTAAACGATACTATTTCGAGCAAGTATAGAAGATTTAAAAAAATACCTACAGGAGTAAATATCGACGAGAAAAACAATATGCGTATAGCGAAACTAAGAATGAGCGCAGCCAATAGATGCTACACTGATGCTGTGAAGGAGATCGTTTCGTCAAAGTTTCTGTCACGACGAACAAAAGAGAGTGGCGCTAATGCGCTATATACATTATTCGCGGCCTGTTGTCGTAACACATGCACGCGGGCCGCAGTACAGTAGGAAATGAAGGAAAACTAGAGAGCCGAGAAAAATCTACGGGCTAGTGGTGTTCTGCAGGTGAACTCGCGAAAGAAAAAATAACGATATATATGATAAGTACGAGGATTGCCTATATAATAGTACCTACGCATTTCCAAAATAATTGCCAGTTCGTACGAGGAGTATAAGACGGGCGGACCGCGTGTGACGGACAGACGCAGGATACCTAATTTTGAAGAAAGTGATGATCTAAAAGCCGCGCGAGTGGTAAGAGGGAGACCTCGACAGAGATGGACTGACACGATGAAAAGGGATGTGACAATAGTGCGTGAACGCCGCACTTTCAATATCAACACACGGTCCGCGCCGAACGAGCCGAAGAAGATGAATCTCCGAATATTTCGTCGCCGTCGAGTGGTGCGCGCTCGTGAGTTAATAGGAGTGGCGGCTCTAGCATTTAATTTTGGGGGGGGGGGGAGCCAAAAAAAAATTGAGTTGATGTCTTGATGACCTTTTTTTTTTGTTTATTTGCTAATAATAATTAAGGTCAACAACTATTGATCAATGAGCATAGGTACAATATCCTTTTTGTCACAGAGCCATAGATAATCATAGTAGTCTTATTTTATATTCTAAATAAACGAAACTTTATTAGGCTACAGATTAGATTAATACAGATGGTTCATCTAATCTGTGCTTTGGCCTACAGAGCGATAATATTTACTGACTACTATACGCGTATACTCATAGATAATAATCTTTATTATCTATGCGTATACTGGATACGACCGCGTTATTTTCGATAACGCTGTAATTTTTTTTTATAGTGTATAATACCGGCGAGTATTCGTCCACCACCAAAGCTCTTTTTTTTAAGAATTTGGGGGGCATGGCCCCCTGCCCCCCTAAAGCCACCACTGGTTAATAGGAGTCCGAATCTCGTCGGATTTCCGTGACAGACGGGCGAAAAATAAAACTGTCAAACGAAATAAATGTTTTCATTACAGATTGACTATACCTATAATACAAACGGTTGCGTTTCCGGCCGACAATTCGTAATAATTATTGTTGTTCGCCCGTTTAATATAGTGTAAAATATCAATATTATATATTATATAAATATACGCAGATCTTCCCACGGAAGATTTCTCCGATTTTGCGGACCTATATTGAAACGGCGGCGGCGGCGGCGGCGTGATGACCGCGAGAATTTTTCGCAAACGTCATCATCGCGGCGGCGGTCTCGCGGTCGTCCTACATACGCGCGTATAATAATATCAATACCCGAAATACAAATAGGAAAACCGTAGAAAAAAAAAGTAACCGAACGAACGTATTATTATTATTTTTTTCTTTAACACATTACTTTCATCGATCGGCACACGAATTCGCGCGGAATACAATTTAATAACATTATATATACTATATTTTATTGTTATTATACAACGGCATAAAGAAAGTAAAAAAAAAAAAAAAAAAAAAATTAAATTGAATTACCGACGATTGACGGGAGCCGATTAAACGAATAAGTGTACGCGTGTATAGATACGACGGGCAGTAATATTAAGTACACTATAGTATAACATGACGCGTATTACTTATTTATGATTACCACCCACTTGCAGTCGACTAGCGCAAAGTGTATTCTCATCCGTCGCTTTCTTATACATTGATGAACGCTGCTGCTACTGCTGCCGTATATGTGATCGATATATATATATATATATATTATATTTGTCGCGTATATATATATATATATATTATATTTGTCGCGTATATATAATGACGTCGGGCTATATCGACAATATAATATTATTGAAAAGAAACAGTGAAACCGTTTTAGTTTCCGCGTGAGATTAATCGGAATACTGCAGGTACTGTAAACAGAGTAAAATAGGTATAGGTACGTCGTATATATAATAAAATGGTGTCGATGCGAGAGTATATAGCTGGTATACGCCGAGCGTGATCGATAAAACGAAATTCCCGCGCACTTAAATAATCTTGCATATGTGGGCCAGTGACGCAATTGTACAGTTTTCGCGGACGGGGGGGGGGGAGAAGATACGAAGAAAAATTAAGGAACCCCTAATCCCTTTCGTTTATATTGTTTCAGTAAATTATTAACGATTTCTATATAACATAATATATAGCGCAAAAGTAAAAAAAAAAATTGTAAAATATTAATGTTTTAATTGTAATTTGCTTCGTGTTAGACGAGAATGTTTAGATGGACGAGCGGGGTGACAAGAGAATATGGGATAAGAAATGAATACGTGAGAGGAAGCATACTCAGTAGCGTCGATCGCGGAGAAAATCAGAGAGAATAGACTTGGGTGGTTTGGTCGTGTTTTGAGAAGAGAAGATTCGGAAGCGGCAATGGAAATGAATGTTGAAGGATGAAGAGGAAGACCGGAGAAGAAGTGGTTGAATGCGATTGAGTGTGATACGAGGACTGCTGGTGTGTGCGTGAAAGGTGTGGGAGACCGCGTCGAGTGGAGGTTTAGGACAAAGGTGGTCGACCCCGAATAGTCGGGATATAAGGCGAGGGAGAAGAATAAGAAAATATTAATGTTTTCTCTGTAATTTTTACAATTTTAATTTACGTTCAAGATTTTATAGTTTTTTTTTTTTATTTGATTTTTTTTTACGACGTTTTAAGGCTTTTTGTTATATCGGTCAAACGCTTTTATAACAATATTTTTAAAGATTGTACACGCAAAAACCGACAGTATATATTATACCGTAAATGTACGTGTTCTATTATAGTAAGATAAAAAAAAATCTTAACTTTTACCATTATTTTTAGGGTAGTTTTTATTTTGCGCCGCGTTTACTATATTGGAAAAATTCGTTTTTATTACGATTTTTTTTTTTAGTCGTTTTCAATATTATGTATAAAAAAAACAATGGTGAAAATCGAAAAACGTTTTTTTTTTAAAAATAAAGTTTACCTACGCTATAAATATAGAGTCTAAATTCGATCTCTGAAAACCATAAAGGAAGCTGTCGATTTCCAATGTATAAACGACATCGTAAAACGTAGTAAGACTGTAAGTAGTGATGACAATAGTGTGTGTGTGTGTGTGTATTTGGGTCTTACAAACGACGCGTGTGGTTCACGGTTGTGCCGTCATTCGGCGGGAAGAATGAGTGCGCTCATATTATTATCTGTACCATTTTTAATGCTTACTCATTTTCCGATTGAACACGTGTACTTAGGAAACCCGATTTTTCGACGGACGCGTAAGATTTTCGAACGTTTCGGGGAAAAAAAAAACTGTAAAATAAGAAAACTGTTATGGACTTGGCGCGACAAATTAACAAAACGGATAAAACGCACGCCGAATAAAAAAAAAAAAAACAGTAAAACTTTATTGCAGTTCCGCTATTTTTATACAACAAATGCGCGTTTAATGATAACGAGACTTCCTCTGCCTTAACGCTCTCTTCGTCGTCGGTCAACGTTTAGGATTCGGATCTCGTCGTCAGCGCGGTAACAAAACGTACCACCGGGAAATTTTGGGGGGAAATAAAAAATTGGAATTATTTTCTCTCCGAGTTCCGAAGAGGCACGGTTTTCGTTTCGAATTTTTTTCTATTCGATTAAATCGATTAACGCGGATTTTCTGAAGTCGTCGAGAAAATATCGCTTGTTCCTCCCCTCCCTTTTGCATTATCTCGGTTTCTACGTTTTCAAAAAACTATAATTGAAAAAAAAATAAAATAAAACGTTCGGTGTTCATTTCGTTGTACGCTGACCCGAATTACCATCACCAGCTACGACGACTCTTTTAAATTTTTTTCCCCCTTGGACTCGGACGGCACAGTGTGATCCCAGCACTCGTTCTTCTTGGTCCCGACGTGTATTTAAATAAGCGTTTCCATATTTTTATTTTCACTCGATTTTTCGAGTCTACCGCAGTGCGAGGTAAAGTAAACTCATTTTATCACCCGTTTTTTTTTTTTTTTTTTGGACCTTTCCGAACAATTTGTCGCGGATCGTACGACCTCTCGTGGGACTATCCTCCCCGTTAAGGGGGGAGTATGAGAGAATAATCAGAGGAGTAAAATAAAAAAAAACGTTAATAATTCGCGGATCTAAACGCGTTTCACGCCTTCCAATTTTTTTACTTTAAAAAATAAATACATATATATATATATATTTTTGTTTTGATTATTACTTGTACCATTACCGTACAAAACACAACAGGTTTAAGCCGCGCGTGACACGAGCGTATTATAATAGATAAGCTCTCGCGGATGTGTCAATCGCGCCTGTGCCGCTGAAGCCGTACAGTTGCCGCTCGTTTATATCTGCAGCACGGCTCTGTTGACAATATTATAGTCACCTGCGCCGCCTGCAATCGTATCGGTATGCGTTATGGTTCAGAGGACGGTCATACCGGCGGTTTAGTATTATATAATAATATACCGTGCGAATTTAACGGTACACAATGGGTAATTCGCCGCATTATCCTGCGGATCAAGGAATGTCGATCGCGGGAGGACTCTCCCCCCTGGGTAAAAAATCCTAGGAGAAAAACGCGAGCCGTCAAATACGGAAATGTTTATTCGTTTAAAATTTAATTTAAACTCTCAGTAAGGCTCCGCGAGTACGTGTAATACGTATGAATTAAAGTAACCGGATTTATAGATTTAACAAAACGATGAATTTACAATTAATATCTAGAGCAACGACGCATACGGTATAAACTATTAAAATCAACGTACTTCGATCGATTTCCTTTGGCGGGTAAAAAAAAAAAATCTGCCAAAAACGGAGTAATTTGTAAACTAAATTATACGAGTGTTGTACGTGAAAAGAAATGCGCTCGAGAAATGCGGAACAAGTGATAATGTCACTTATAAGTCTAATAACACACACGTCTTAAATCGTTATCCGAATAATATTTACCTAAGCGACACGCACAACACCCCGGCGGCCACTCTTTTTAAAAAAAAAAAAAAAAATTTAACTGTACTCATAACATTTTTTTTTCTTCTCCGATTTCTCGTGTTAGTTATTGCGATACCGCTATTATTTTTCACATTATTATAATGACTGCCATAACTATATATTATAATACGCACCTTGAAATCTATATTGTCGTAATATTTAATTGTAACGGGATTTTCTTTTGTAAATATATTCCCTCGGAATTACGTTTACGTAAAATAATAATATAATACACCGCGTTCTCGTCAAACAAATCGTGTACCGGCGGCGTAATGTTATCCGATTACCGCAGTGTTATTGTACGCTGCAGCTGTTTAACGTTGTCGTATAAAAAAAATATTGAAAAAGAAACGGAAATTTCGTTCACGTTTTCCAGAATAAATATGGTCGGCAGAGTGGAACGGTTTATAATAAGCACCTGTATATGGGAAAGATTCTAACGGAAGAGAACGGAGTCATATCACTGGCGGGTTGAAAACAAATGCTCCTTCGGACTAACGATGTTGTTAGGATCTGTCGAGATAAACAATACAATATACGACCGATTGGATGCGGTGCCGAAGATTTAGAAAAACCGACAAAAAAAAAAAACTTCACATTTTTGAACGGGCAAATACCGAGAAGCTGTTAAGAGACCGTCTGACCGTTGAGTGGAGAACAAGAAAGTACTGGAATCACTGCAGCGTATACCATGAAAGGAACATCGTCTGAAGCGGTCGGAAAAAAAGAGACTACGCATTGTGCAGGGTACACGCCCGGAGAAGCCGAATCTTATTCCTTCGTTTAGTACTGGAAAAAATTAAAGAATCCGACGGGAAAAAGATCGAGAATGACACGGGTAGGTGTATAGTGAAGAAAGACGCGGAAGAACTATATAGGAGAAGGATCAGACTGGAAAGCATCTGAATCAGTTGGTTCGCATGTACGACGGGATGGTCCTAGAGGCTGTTGTAGAAGAACGTCCTGAAATAATAATATGAAATCGGCATATTTTCATCGTATTAATAATAATATTAAAAGAAAAAAAAAAAAATTATTTAAATACTATATTAATTACGAGCTCGTGCCGTGCAGAGCGTTGTCGTTGGATTACTTCTCCGTGTCTAACTCGTGTCGTTAATTTGCATTGTCGTCGTTGCTCTATCAAAGTAGTATGACAAAATTGACTTGTTCTACAAAATTACTACGCGCATATATAATAATAACGAGTAAACGTCATTTTAAAAGTAAAAACGTGACATATTCACGTGTATAAACGCGATTTAATAACCATGAATAGTAGCACGCGCGGTTACCGAACGCCGGGAAACGGCGAGTATTATTATTGTTTTACTTATTGTCCGAAAATGCGTGTTTTATATACAATTTTAACCTTTTCCCGAACGAGTTTTTACCGAGTACTATTCGTAGTTATTCGGGTGATCGCGCGACAATCGATGCCCGCACGTATTACGTTAAACACGCAAAATAAGTAATATTTTACAGTTCGTCATTTTCAAATAATTATGTATAATAACACAGCGTGTGTTTAAACTACAATTATTGCTATGTGTGCACGCGATAATACGAGTTAGATACATTCTCGGATTATGACACGTGCTATACAGGGCGATGTGATTTTTTTTTTTTTTATCACGAGCCAACCGGTCATATATATAGGGAAATATAAATAACAATTTTTTTGTCGACCGTTTTCAGCACATTCCACGCTATAACCTGAATTATTTTTACGTATGAATATTATCGTTTTTACCCAAAAATAATATTTTTTATAATAGTGATTATATTCGTAAGCGCGAAACATTGAAATTAAAAACTGAAAACGGGTTTTCATTTATTTAATTTAGTTCTGCGAGATAACGGTATACGTGAGGAGTGATGATGTAACTTTGAAAATGGTTTGTAAATAATGCTTATACAAGATTTAATAACGAATAAAAAAAAATAATAATAATAATACAAAAGTCGTTTAAAATCTTGGCAAATAATCCCTGGCTAATCATTTGTCTAGAAAAAAAAATCTCCCGCTATACGCGTCGAGCGCTCGAGAAAAATTCGTGTATTTTTTTTAACGCGGCCAATAAATAATTCGACGTTGACATTAAAAAAAAAAAATAAAAGAAGAGAGTAATTTAAATTAATTTAATCGACAATACAAATAGGTAGGTTAGGTATATATATACGAGGGGGGTTAGGATTAGGTTAGGTATATATATATATAGACTATATATATATATATATTATAGAGTACAATATATTACGATAATTTCACGGGGTTTATAATATTTTGATAAAATAGTTAAAACGGTTAAATTACAATATGGTTTCGAAACGCGTATTGTATACCCAACAATAATATTAACGTTAATGCGAAGAAATTGGAAATTTGGCGTTCAACGATTTAAATTTTACTAATGGGGCCCGTGGCGAAATATTTGTGATTTTTAAAGTCGTTTTGTACGTGCTTTGAGATAAATAATTTCAAGGGAATACCAGAATTTTTATATTTTTATATATTGTTAAATATAATATTGTAATGATAGTCCTATTTCGTTGTTTTACGAGCGCGAAGTGTGTTTAATTAATATTTTGATCAAATTTTCCATTTCTGCGGTCTCGTCAAAACAGTTAATACACTCGTATCACACATGAAAATGTTCACTTTAAAAGTGGCCTGTCTAAGTGGAGTTCATTGTTGTTACTACTCATTAGTTAAGTATTACAAAATTATGTATTGCGTGCCGGAACACAATTACGCTTAATCATATTCGGACCAAATTTCATTAGATCTCGCACGCGACCATAATATATTTACTAGAACGTCTCGTATGATATTATTTGCGTATTTCTGATGGATTCTTGTGAAATCGTGTAAATTCGTGTACAGCATAACTTGTTTTCGGATGATTTTATATTTTTTTCAACAAACTGCATTAACCGTTGAACCGCTTCGACGGATACATTTTTACTATATATATATATTAATAAATATAACAACTAATATTATTGTATAACGACAAACAGTTTATTATTATTTTTATTTAATGAAAAAAAAAGTGTGTGAATTCCGTTGTCTGGACACGAGTCACGCGCGTGTACTCGTTTAATTTCAATTTTAAATCTATACACGCACACACACACACACACACACACACACATAATAATTGACTGACATATTTTATAATATGACAATTTGACGTTGTCAGACAATTAACGCAAAAAAAAAAAGACGATACGTTTTATTTGGTCCCGGAGAAAAAGAACTATAAAGTCCGGTAAAAACGTCCACAAAAAAAAAAACAACAAAATTGTCTGAATACAACTGTTAAGTTGAAAGAAAAAATTTGCGGCTGAACGTACAAATAAAACGGATGAATCGCCAATAAAATCAACTTGACGTTATTGCTTGCAGCGTGGATCTCGAAGGAATGAGATTTTTAAAACTCCTCGGTACTATACTTCTTAACTATACTGATAGTTATCATGCGTAGGGAGTATAGTAGCTGCAATACAATAACATGAGAAAAAAAATGTCTCTCTTTATTTTCCACCTTTTGCAGTTCGGAATGTTCAATGAGGTGCGACGGAATCAAACGTTTGCAAAACTTATCGATCAATTCCGTCCTGCAAATGTTACGAAACGAATTGAAAAAAAAAAAAAAAAAGGAATTATAGAAATTGGATTCGACGAAACTGGATAACTGCGGATATAGTTTTTTAAGTGCCATTTCTTCGACAATTAATTGTTTTAATAATTTTTTGTCGTTATTTTCAACGTTTCTAAATAGCAGGTTCTCTTACGTTATACGCGTAAATTCAAACCGTTTAAATATTGATTATTGCGACACGCGCATATTACCGTGCGCATTATATTTCTTTTTAGCTACTTTGTTAATAATTATTTATATAAATCAGAGTGAAATTGGCGGCGCGATGTCTCGGTACATAACGTTTAATACTTTTTAACACGATAAAATATATAAATTTATTATTGCCATTTTCTCCGTTCAACATTTACGTCGCGGACATTATTATTATATTATTACCCGGAATCCCGTTCTACAAAATATTAAGAAATGACATTATTCAAATGTATATTTCGATTAAACGACGTGTTTAATATATATATATATATATACATTATTCGCGTATTTACTAAAATATTCCGTTTTGACATCCATGAAGTATATATTATAATATTCTACCTACGCGCGTTGTCATCTCGTATGTATGGCGAGAGTGTTTATTTCTATACGCGATGAAAGGATACGTGTTTTTTTTTTTTTTATTATTATTACCAGCAGTCAAGTATGCATATGTGGCGGCAGCATGTATATTTTATAAGAGATGTACAATAAAAAAAAAAAAAAAAATTACAGTAATATCCGAAAAGAAAGAAAGAAAGAAAAAAAATGTTTAAATTATGATTCGTTTGACAAAAGAATAGGAAAACGCGATGTTATAAATATATGCATAATATGTATTGTACGAACCATTTAAAGGGTTTATTGTGTCTTAGATTCTGTGCGAAACGAGGAATGTTTCTAAAATATGGCGTATATTGGAAATGGAGGTGGGGTATAAAAAGTCTCACATACGTACTATTAAATATATAATATATTTTATTATATATTGCTGAGAATTGACTCCAATGTAATAATAATACGGTTAATTTTCGAAAATATTCACTAATTCGTCGTTATCACAGATCGATAGGTGCTGTTATTAAACAGAACTTATTACTATTGAAATATTTCTTTTTTTCGTTTTGAATTTCAAACAGACAGTTTCGGTAAAATAATAATTTACAGTTTTACGCGTATTCGTATGTTCCAATCGTTTTTTTTTTTTGTTAGAACTTTTTTCTTTTTCACGAGCACGTCAATTTAGAAAAATGTATTTTTTTTTAAAAAAAATATTAAACACTATATAAAAGTAAACTGAACAGTTTCGGGAACGCTCCGCCGATTAATCGTTCGCTATCAAATAAAAATAATAACACAACGTCGGGGAATTATTTTGCGGAGAAGCGACCGAACCGAGACGATATTATAACGTCCAACAGACGATAGTTATGCCCGTCCGTAATTTTGTTTCGACGCATAAATATCGAATAATTATGATTGGAGGTAATGTCGTGGAAATCGACAAAAAAAAAAAAAAAATCTTTGCTCTAGTTGTAGCGTTTTTTTTTTTTTCTATCACGATCGAAAATTCTCGAAAAGAGCTAATGAGTGTATACGGTTACGACGAAATAATCCGTAACAGTTAAAAAATTATATAGCGCAAGCGGTGCCTAAAGAATTTTGAAGATCAGTAATAGTGGCGCAATCAAATTTTTTCTTTTTTTTTTTTTGATCGACAAAAATGTTCAGAAAATTTTTTTTTTATACATATAATATACACACAGTGATATTTACTTGTGCTTCGTGGACTTTTATGTCGTCATTGCTCCTCTATTCGAGAATCCACGTGAACATTTGTGAAAACGTCGCCTCGTACACTGCATACTACGCGCGTTACACGTCATTACCACAATATTTTCGCTGCTCACTTTTTCCACAAAAATTAGTTGAATACTTCTCAGCACACGAGTCGTCTGACACGAGAACAATAAACGTTTATACGCGTTTTTGTATTCAACCCCAAGATCGGTCTTGCAGTTTCCCTAAAATTTCTCCACTCATTAACTATTACCAGCTAGCCTTTTCAATTCTTTGTAATCCGCATCGGATATCACGTTTTCTGATGTCACGGTCCTCGGTCTCTTTTGCCATTTGTCTAATGCCTTCTGTTGCGTAGCAGCTCCTCTTCGTGTCTCGGAACATGTGATTGGGGAATCATATTCCATCTTCTATCGTTAATTAGTCTGTTCCTGGTTTCGTTTATTTCGCTTAGCGCACCACTGTCATTCGTTTATCTTTCTGTCCAGCTCACTCGCGTCATTCTTCTCCAACACCGCATCTCGACATTTTTATAAGAAGCTTTTAAGAAGCATCCGTATACACTGCGACGCTTCACACGTATACTTTTATTAGCAGTTTCTTCTTAACTCTTATGCCGCTCGCGTTTTCAGAGCGCGGTCCAGGTTTTTTTTGTTCACGAACGCAGACCGAGCGATCCTCGATTCACGCGTTTTATTCGCCCGATATAATCGGTAGTATAAGACGAATTTCAATTATGCGATTTAAAAATCTCCTATATCGAACGTGTTCTTTTTTTTCTGACAATAATAACAATCGAAGATTTAAACTTTCTTTTTTTTTTTTTGAACGTCAAATTACAATACTACACACACACGCACAATGTAAACGAAACTGTTCGCTCGTTATTAAAAACGATTAGCCGTATACAATTTCGCGTATTGGGAAAACGTCGGATTCGGAACGATTTCCATATGTGTAAATATATACATATAAATGTATAAAAAAAAAAAAAAACGTTCGATTATAAACACATCTGTGCGCGAGTGTCGGAACGTTAAAAAACGCGCACGTGAACGGTGGAATGTTGCCGTGATAAATTAGTCATGATGTTTTCACTCGAAATTATACACGTATACGCGGAGGATAAACAAAGAAGAAAAAAATGATATTTATTATGTGGAAAAAACCTAAACGAAAATAATAATAAAATCGAGAGCATCTATCGATTATTATTGTTATTATTGACGCGTGTGTCCGTCCGACTGCTATAGGTATACGTATGCGTTGCAAAATAATAAATGGTCTAATCGTTCAAGGTTGCGTATTATAATAATAATATATTATCCACACCTTCACTGTCAGCCCGAGAAAACGGTGATGCTGTGGCGGCTGTGAGTAGCGTCTTGTCGTCGTGTAAAATCTTTGGTCCGCCGGACCGAGAAAAGAGAGAGAGAGAAAAACGAAATTACAGGCCGCAATTTTCCGCGTCCGAATCTGGAGTAAACGGCGGAAAACAAGAGAGTATACGCGTATTATATACAAACAGGTCGTACACTGATGTTGCTGCTGCTGCGTATAGACGTGGTTTTGCAGCACGCGCGTGTGTGTCTATACGTATTGGATCGGACACGATTTCACCAGGAACAAAAAAACTAAAAAAAAAATACTACGAGCGAAGATTTATACAAGCGCATCACCGTATCATAATAACGAGCAAAACCCGAAACGTCGAGGAAAATCGCGTGTCGTTTCTCGTATAATAATCTGATATCTGTACGACGACGTTTTCAATTCGAAATTCATAATCGTAACGCCCGCGCTGGTTAACTATGGGCAGAGTCTATTATCGTCACGAGTCTACCGCGTTTATACGTCATACGTATAATTACTGTGCAGCAGCAACAGCCAGAGCGTGATTTACAGATTTGATCTTCAACAATCATTCGCGTTTTGACTCGTGAATTCTTTTACTTTTATTATTTTCCTACCAAGTCACTCGGTTTTTTTATTTATTTTGTACCATAAATTCGTAATAATTGTTCGGAATTTTTTCGATTGGCTTCTCTCTCTCTCTCTTTAGTTTCAATTCGGAGATTGGTTTACAACTACACTTTTCTTTCTTCTCTACTATCCGCTTTCCTTTTCATTCGCAAATACGAATCACATCCTCGGTCCCTTATTAACTTTTGGATGCATCCTAATCGCGGCCTTTCTGCTTTTTGGTTGGCTTACTGATCGAAAATTCATTATAATATTCGTAATTTAACGAGGCCGTTTTTCGATTTTTCCAGTGAAATTAACATTTTATTACTGAGAAATAACAGTTTTTTTTACGCGTAAAGGAAAACTACTTTTATTAATAAAATATTATCATAATAATAAATGGGAATAAAAATAGTTTGTTTTAGCACATTTCTCCGATAACGTTTTTTATATTGCAATACTACTACGTCTCGATCAACACGACTTTTTTTCTAATGAACGATGATTTAGACAAAACCTCTTTCCTGTGATTAATTGAACGTTCGTGTCCCGTACAAGAAGTTGTTGTGAAATATGTCTCTAATTATCAAAATCATCTTTACATAACGGATCATCATCAGGGTAAAACAGTTTAGAAACTCACAGGATCAGATAACTCTGTTTTTATCACTTTTTAACATTTTTTTTTTTTTTTTTAAATTATTTTAATCGATATAAAACGTTGTCTTAATACGACACTGGTCCGCAAATCGTAACAAATATAACGAATCAAAATGGGGCCTCGCAAAAATGGAGGCCAGGTGACTAGTCACCTAGGTACTAAATCAGGCCCTGGCAGCAGCAGACAACCGGCCGAGATCGGTGAAAACAACAAGGGGTTATGTGAAAGAACAGAGCCGGTTGAAGACCGGCGTCATAACCGAACTGTGTTTGAATGCGTTGGTGCAAGCAAAGTTGTCGACGGATCGTCTCGTTCTATTCGTCAGGACGTGCCTGTGCGTTTCGCGAAAATCCTCGACAAATCCGTCGACAAGGCCTTTCATGGTTGGCTTTTATTTTTTTACGATAAAAACCAGGTCACGACCACTGCAGCAGTCGATCCGGAGCGGTACGTCGGCAAATGATTATATGACTCTATTGAAGCCAGAACTGCGCAGAAGATTCATCGCTAATGCGTGCGGTTTCAGCAAGACTCCCGGGAGTCACTCTGTATGATGGAAACTCGTTTAGGGATCTCGTTTAGCTGCATACGAATCGTGTTTTTTGGTATAAAGCAACAATTACTGTAACAATTGTGTTCCTCTCACTACAAAAAAAAAAATTATATCGAAAATAATAGTGAGGCCGCGAGTGGCTGTGAATATCGGCTCGAGTGAATTGCTCAGATTGAGATTTTAGAGTATTATTATTATTTTTAATTTCAAAGCAATTAAATACATTTCGTGTTCTTAAAGACAAAAAAAAAATCGCCTCGGTCCAAAACGAATATGTCGATAATTTTACCGTTTTTTTTTTTTTACGGTTTCAGGATTGTTTTTAACGAATCTACTGGAGGAATCGAAAATCGTGTCGAATAAAATACCAAAGCGATTTGCTACCGGAACGTAACTCACGTCGAGATCATTCGTGTACTCTTTCCACGCGAAAAAGTGTTAACAGAGAAAAAAAAACCATCGTTGCGAAAACAATTAAAACATTTTATATTCGTTTAAATCGATATTTTCCTTCCAAACGCTTTACGCGCACGGTTAACAAAGTCGGCATTCGATTCGGACGGCGTTGATCGTTTATTATTTATAGATCTAGATGTACAAATTATTATTGTCACTCTGTTTACGAATCCAACAGTTCGTAATATATTTAAATATTATCGTACGCCTTCGAATGGCGCAGAAAATATTTAAATAAGTTTCGAAAAGCTAAAAGTGCGTTGTAACGTTTTAAAGACGAAAACGAAGAGCGTTTTACACTGCGACTATTTCTTATAACGTTCGGAGAAATTGTGAGATATTTTCGTCGGACGATTCGGGTTAGATATTATTTACAGCACAATTGTTTTAGCGAACCTGTATTTTTTTTTTTATTCCGCGTAAACGGTTTACATTCATTCCTTATTTACTCGTTTGTAATGGTTCGATAAATTCAAATATGACAGGTCGATTAACTCGAATCTTCAAACAAAACATTCTCAGGACTGCGTGCGTCTGTACAACAGTGCTGGCGCGAGACGAAAGAGAGATGGACGGCGAGGAGAACACATTATTATCGAAAAACGACCGGGGCAGCGGTGTGCATGCAATTTCGTCCGAGCATATAATATCTAAGCGTACGCAATATAATAACCGGCGTTGCAATATAATTTGTTTAATTTGCAGGACGGTCCAGGACGCTTCCACTAATGTACAATATAATATCGTCGTGACGTTATTATAGCGTTGGGGGACGGTTAAAAAAAAAAAAATACAAATAGCACTCACCGTTAACGATCTAAACACAAATGCATTTTTCGATATTTCAGTTTTTACCGCGGTCGAATGTACTTTTTATATAAGTTTAAAATGAAAAAAATGAAAATTTTCTCTTAAATCCGCCAGTTATTGTTCCTTTTGCGCTGCGCCGTTTAGTGTCCCCTCGGTGTCGTGAATTATTAATTACATACAATTAACGCGCGTCTCTCGACAATTAACTACATAATTACGCGTGTCTTATAATAATTATACAGCGTTTTTTTTTTCTAAAGAAATTTGTTTCGAACAAAAAAAAAATTGTCTTTCCGTTAGTACCAAGGGGCAACAGCTCTGTAATAAGGCCACTACGACGAAAGCTATATCATAATATGCGCTGTAGTTTAAATGTAATTTTTTTTTTTTTTTAAACGCTTCCTCGTCTATATGTAATATTTCTCAACGTACTAATCGTACTATATCGTTTCGTCATCGGCTTATCCCCATGTTTTCCATCGTACATCGTTATCGCCACACAACTCGGGGGCACTCAAAAAAAAAAAATGTTTCACTGGGTTTCGGCTCCGCGTTCGCATCACCTACCATCTATTTTTGAGCGTAGGCTGTTTTTATCGTTTATTGAACGTTTTCGTTCCAACGAACTGGCAGCCACTTCAATGTTCTTCACAATGCTGTTTGATAAGGTTTACACGCCATTCGTGTCTGATAACCGCCGTCAATTATGGGACTTGTCGTTGTAAAATTCTATACGTATCTCAATGTTATCTTCGCGGCTTTAGATCGTTCGATTCGGCCGTCTCCTTTTATTCCTTTATAGAGGGATGCTACAACCGTTTATAACTTTCGTTTGCGATATACGATTACAGCGTTTCGTATACCTCAACTCGGTATAGACACCAAAAACAGGCACGCAATAAAATCGTCTACGAAATCCGATTTTATTAAAAGGCGTAAAACAAGTCGCGCGTCATACAGTCGCTCGTACACCCCTTTCTTTCGCGTTTACATCGTTTTCATAAATTTCGTGTCTCGGCTACATTAGCTTCGTTGACTTATAAGAGTGATATACGCAGTATTTTCTTTCCGTTGTCGTCTCAGCTTAGCGTTGCATCATTGACCCAGTAAAATATTATTAGACGTACACAGTAAAAAGTACAAACTCAAATTATATTTAACG
Source organism: Slavum lentiscoides (assembly GCA_032441835.1). Classification (NCBI taxonomy): domain Eukaryota; kingdom Metazoa; phylum Arthropoda; class Insecta; order Hemiptera; family Aphididae; genus Slavum; species Slavum lentiscoides. The sequence goes on from CM063716.1 coordinate 3,081,645, forward strand.
ATATTTTAAGTTCGATTGTTTTCGCCGCACGGTTTCAAGCGTTGTATTGTGACGTTCATAAGTTTTTAACGAATATCGACGGGATTTTTGGCTTTACGCTTATAGGCGAAACTACGGGTCGGGCCAGTCAAACGATGACCTGATCTAATACTAACCCGCTGACTTGATAGAATTTAAAATCAAAAAACTCATAACTTTCGCGTCTAAAATGCCTACAACGTTCTGTTGAAATAAACATACACGTATAATACGCACGGGTAATACCTGCACATACCATTCAATCGTCGTCGTCTAATATAAATTGTTACGTACGTTTTATTTAATACTCGACCTGTAAAAAAAAAATTTGCATTAAAAAAAAAAACAACTGAATTACCGTAAGAGAGTTGTAATTGGAATTTTTTTAAAAATATTTATCAAATTTGTCCTGTCCCAATAAAATTGTCTAGTTCCGCTTGTGATCAATATTTAGTATTAGTACAATAGCCGATGGGCTGGCGACACACTGCACGGAGAAGACCGTCTACGCTATATCATTATATTGTTTCGCTCTATAGCTGATACTGTATTACGTACTGTACGAGCAGTGTAACAATATTTTTTTGTAATAAATACGAGCTAGAGTCTCGTAACGGTAGTGTCCGGTGATGAGACTCTAATCGGCCATGACTCGGCGGCACATATTATATTCGGCGTGAAATTTTTTTGTGTTTATTTGTTCCGGGGTGAAACGAAAAATATTTACAAAAGTAAAACGATATCCACGGTATTCGCGGCTTGCCCATCACCTTTACGCCGCGGTTATTCGTCCGTAACGGCCATCGTGCAGAAGATAACGGCCTATACGCCGGCTGTGCAGACAACGCGTTATCCGGCGATTACCATATATTCTCGGCGAGTAGAGGTATACACGAGATAACTGTGTCACTAGGGTCGCGTTTATATTTATTTTTCGACGCGTAAAACTAAGAAGAAGAAAAAAAAAATATACATAACGAAAAAAAAAATCAATAAAAACGTTTAATCGATCTCCGGTGCGCGTTCATCCGTCCGTCGTGATTTATTGTGTCGTCGATCGGTTCGGTTTTTTTTCTACTGTTTTTCGTTATAAGTCGCGCGCAGTCAGGTCAGGATTTTATTTTTAGTGGGGTTTATTTAAAAAAATATTGGAAAAAAAAATGTTAATATATTAATATTAATAATATCAATATAAGAACGAAAAAATTTCGGGGGATCCGGACCCCATGGACCTCACCTTGGATACGTTGCTGCGCGCAGACGACCATACGAACGCAGTAAATTTATAGAATACATACGGCTCTATAATGGTGGCGATAAAGAATAGATATAAAAAAAAAAAAACTGAAAATTGAATGTAAACGAAAATCGAGAATAACCTCTGGGAGAAGAAGAGACGAAGATGTGTGCAGGATTGGTTGAAGATTAAAAAAAAATGTGCGTGGTAATATATCGTGCTCTTCCAGCATCATTCGTATATATTTATGTATGCCGAAGATTAAGCCATCACTGTACAAGGACAACAATTATTCCAGTGCGACAATTGAATAAAGACAAAAGTACCGAACTGTTGAGCGTATTTGTCAGCTTATTTGTACACTCGGAAAACTGACGTTTGATCCGCAAAAGCCACAACGGTGTAACTGCGTTTCACTTACGACGCTATAGGGAAACGTGGTATTCTTGTTGGATGGAAAGGAGTCCCTCGCCTTTGTAGCTTCAAACAACTTTGTGACAAAATAAAAAAAAGATGAAAATAAAGACGAGAAATGGCCTTTTGAAAGCAACTCGCGGAGGGATCTCGTGGGTGGCTGATTCAAATATATTACGAACGTCTTGCACGGTTTTGCGGCCAAGCACGCGACGGACAGATCACGGAGAAATCCAAGAAAACGACGAAGGCGATGCGAATGTGGAGCCGAACACCAACGTAAAGCGTTTTGGATTGTGTAGCCCGAGGTTAGGTTAGGTGTGTGGGAAACCAATGAAATCGTTGTTTTCTGAAGAAATATTTTTTAAAAGTGGACGCGTTTTTAACTACAGCGGATAGTGTTCGTGGATTATTTTAGCTTTATTACGACATCGGCTGTTGCCTTATCGCCGTCACACTGGATTTCAGTACGAAGCCGTGTCCTAACCGAAAGACATTTTTTTTTTCGTTTGAGACAAAATTTAGTGGAAAAAGACCCCGAAACAATTAATACGCAGAACGCATATTTGAGCCGCACAATTGTTTCCCTATTGGAAAATCGTGGACCTTTTGAAAATCGTGGACGCGGCACGTACCTAATACGGTGGTCCACCGTAATCACGTCCATGACTTATTTTTACTCAAACAATATCACGCGAAGGTAAAACGCGCGTGTATACGCGTCGTCGCGGTGTGCACACTGTTAGGGAAAACGACTAGATGAATTTTATGCGTTCAGTTGATACAATATTATTATTCGTTCGTCAGCGTTTGACCACGTTTTTGTTTTCATTATTTCGAAAACTAGAGTGAAACAATTGGTCGCAGTTTTTACCATCCAGACCTATTATACATGGTTTCTCAATTTGAACGCGGGCTGTTGTTATGACGAGTAAAAAAAAAAAATAATAATAATAATAGTAACACGCCACAATACTATATATTATTATTATGCTCGTACCATTCCGTTTTGATTATATTGGTTGATTGTAGATTTGTAAACCGAAGCGATGAAGAAAATTCTTAAAATTTTAGTGACGTATATTATTTTTTTATAGACATTTTTTTATAGAAGGATTCAACGTCAAAATATTTTCCGAAAATATATCTATAAAAATATGTTTTTATCGATATAAAATAAAATAAAAATTCAATATGAATATTAAGAAGAAAAAAAAAAGGATGAACGTATATTTAATTATCACTGTGAAATTGTTATTTAATGTTATACGATATTCCTCTTAAATATAATCTGGAGCTCGTAGTATTTTTTTGCTTGATAACATATTTTTTTCCCCAATACAACTATAACGCATTATTTCAAAATACGTTCACAATTAATATAAATCAAATTGGACAAATTACGAATATTGAACGTTTTTATTATTTTTCAATAAGTACATCTTGTGCGAAGTCTTGTTTTTACTAACCTCATAAACGTTCATATCGAAAAGTGATTTGCATACAATTTATTTGCAAATAATAGTGTGATTCTTCTACTACTTGCGTAGTGGGTTTTGTAACAATTCCACTTTTTTTTATAATTTAAATTACCGAACGTCGTACAATATAGGTCAAAAACGTACGGAAATACCTTCGTTATCGAAACCTAACATGATTTTCTGAATGACTCTCGGTTATCATCTGCAGTAGGGCATGTATCGTTTCCGCCAAAAAAAAAAAAAACAAAAAAAGTTTTTCGTTTCCGTTAAGTATCGTTTCCGCCCAAAGTAAAAAAAAAAGTGTTCGGTTTTCGTTTCCGTCAAAAATAATAAATAAATAGGTAACCAAAATTTTGAAATCAAAATAACAAACGACGTTTTAGCAAAACTATTATTATTATTTTTTATTAAATTTTAAAGACCCGTTTCGCAATAACCAGAAGTCACCGCTACGAGGTGGTGACTTCCATTGACTTCCAAAAATTCATCAAAATATAAGATATAATTGATGAATTTATATTTTATATAAATTTGACATGTTTTTTACGATTTACTTACTAACTGTACCGCATGAAAATTTTAACATTTTGTTAGTTATTATTCACGATAAGTTACCTATAATTCCAATTCGATAGTACGGAAACGAAAACGATTTTTTTTTTTTTGACGGAAACGAACAACGCATCCTTCTACTTAGCTGGTTGTCCGTGATATAGGTTTTTGAACAATTCTATATTTTTTTTAAAATTTCAATTACTATGTACAATATGTAGGTCAGAAACTCACAATACTTTACATAAGTAGTAGCAGTATAAAAACACCCGACGTCTATCTAAGTAATATAGATCGTTATCGCTACCGAAATTTCATCATTTCCATCTATAGCGGCACAGTTAATCTCGTATTACGATTGTCTAAATGATTCTCGGTTACAATCCGTAGAATCAGTTTTACTGGTCTTACTCCTTATTAGGTATACCGGACGTCTTGATTTCGGCAGGACAGTCGTTGTTTTTCTATCTTATCCTGAAAGTCGTCCTAGTTAAGAAAATAACGTGGCTTTTGAAAATGTACGTTTTGTGGTTATAAAATAAAATAAATATGTTTTTGTAATGAGACATCATAATAAAAAAAAAAAAAATCATCGATTAACAACTGATTCGAGATAATGCGGTGTTTGTTTTCCTAAATAATATATTAATTTTATTTTGCATAGAGCCAAAAGTGTCCCGATTTGAATCTGGAGATTTATAAGAAGTGTGTTTATGATGGTTCCAAAAATTGAAAACAAACTGAAATTTTTTTTTATATGCGACTCGTTGAATTACAATACATTAAAGTTTAATTTCGTTTTATTGGATTATCGAATTTAATTGATTAGGCCGTTGAAAATATTAAACTTAATATTCTAAGAGGATCTACGTACACTACATTATATCACGATATTGACGTATATACATCATACGTGTAAGAGTGTAAAATTAAACGTGCGTAATACTATTTGAAAAAAAACTTTCTAAAAGATGTAATTGTCGAGAATAATTGACAAAAAAAAAAAAAGAAGAAGAATGATCGCGCACGCAACGAGTCTTATAATTTCTCATATACCGCATTCCATGCACGTCAATTTATTTTTAAATGTATTTCTCCATCTTGTTACACAGACGATTTCGATCATATTATTGCTCCAATCGTATATCGTATTATGAATTGTCAAAACGGAATTATATTTAATTTTTTCTTTTTTTATCGTATTCGAATATAACGCGAACAATAATAGACGACTAATATCGCACACATTATGCGAATGCCACTTAATTGCTGTACGTATTGTATTATTGTTATTTCCTATTTGGGCGTTATGAAAGTATAAATACTTATAAATCATAATACTCTTGCGTCCACAAACAGACGCTTGATAGTTTATATAAGTAATTTAAACGCATCCGTTAAACGGGTTGAATACGCCGTGCGAGACGTTATTGTAGTGAGCGAATATTAATAGTAATAACAACTGATACTAATTCTATAACCCATTTTCTACACCTGTACGCTATATAAATATATATATATAATTATAATTTATCTAAACTCTTTAGTATGTAACGCGTAATACATAGACTGTGTGTGTATAGAAAATTCTATACGCTTCTCCTAGTCAGTTATATAGCTCGCCTAACAAAACTGTTTTAGACGATCCACGTACCGTATTGGTCACTATATAAATTTATAAAAAAAAAAAACAAAAAAAATCTAGTTCAACGAGTTTGCGTAGATTTTTAAATTACAAATTCGACCGACAAAATACATTTGATTTGACTCGTTCATCGCAGGAATTTTTATTTATTTTTTCCATAAAAACATTGTTCGTTACAATATATTTATTTTAATATTCCAGAAAGGGAGCAATACGGGGTAAACGATTAAACGGTATGTTTTATAACGAAAATCGTTTCAATATTTATTTATTTTTTGTAAATTTTGCGAATAATTACAGATTTCCGCTGGGGATTTTTTTCTTTCGAAAATATTTTCTTTAGTTATAATAGTTATAACCGCGATATTTAAAATTATAACGGTGGCGCATTACACGAGCAGTCGACAGGTAAGTACCTACATATTTATTTGTTAAAAAAAAAAAAACGCGGTTATAATAATAATTAAAAACACGAAACGAGTATTATATCACTTATAGCGATACGCAGTGTTTACGGGGGAGGTCCAGGGGTACTGGACCCCCCCAGAACCAAAAAAAAAAAACGATTAGATTTTGTACTTTAAAATTAAAAAAAATTTTTTTTAAATAAAATGTACTTATTTGTTAAAATTATCCAAAGGTACTTTTTATTAAATACCTTATATCAATATATCCTGTTGGAATTTTCAAAAAAATAAAATAAAAATTTGGACCCCCCAGAAAAAAGTTGAAAATACGCCACTGGCGATACGTATACTGGATCCAGACGTTGAACGATCCCACCACAGACATAACAATAACTCATCGTTAAACCGCGAACGAGAAATCTCAGATATGATTTTCCAATAATAATTACCGGCCGAAACTACGAAAAAAAAAACACTCGCCTTGTTCACGATAATAATTTTTAACCGTATAAAAATACTGTTGCATCGCACGTTTTCACTATACGACATATCGGTTATAAAATGTTATGTATATATACATAATATAATATTATATCAGATTATAATTGATCGAAGACATTTCGAGTGTACTGGCTCACCAACTGCGACGCAGAAAGCAAGGCGAAACTACTGCATTTACTCGTTCCCGTGGATAACGACACGACGGACACAAAGGGACGAGTGGAGGACCATCGGAGTCGGTGTTTAACCGTTCTAAGGATTGAAGAAAAAATAGCGAGCCGCGGGGTGTTGTGGATATCGCTTAAGTGAATTACTCGGATAAAGACTTTAGAGTTTTTTTTTATTATTATAAATTTGAAAGCAATGATAGATCATTGCATTCGACAAAACGATTCTGAGCGGAGCTTCGGTGTAAATACACTTTGTCTATTTTTTGCACAAAATTATTGTAATACATGCGTGACGTCGTAGGTCCGAATTTCGAGTAAAAAAACTCAAAATCAACCGTCTTATGAATGAAAAACTTCAAAATCTAAAAATAGCTATGAATAGCCTAAAATTGCTTTAAAATAGCGTTAAAGTTGTACAGTATACAATGGTACAATTTCGTCGAAAATTTCAACACAATATAGAACGATTGTTTTTCGAAATTATAGCGAAAAAAAAACTATACGTGATACTGACGAAATCCCATTTTTAGCGGTTTTCCCGTAATTTTTCGGTAATTTATCGCGTCGCGTTAAAAAAAAACTATTTGAGAAAATCGAAAAATGATCACTGTAAAGTACCAACTAGATGCGAATTGCCGCCGGAAACAAAGTGTGACCAGTGCTTGAATTGGAAAAAAATTAGAAGGGGGATGCAAAAGTATAAAAATAATGTGCGTTCCAGCAGATTGTAATGTCTTATAAATTCGTGGGGGGCTTCGCCCCCCACACCCCCCACTATATATTTTTCATTATACAATAATAAATAAACATCTTTCTTTTTTAACTGTAAACATTCGCGCCACATAGTAAAGGAGCATTTATTATTATTTTTTTTTTGTTTTTATTAATTTACAATTACTTTTATATACTTGTTTAATTAAGCAAATACTATGATTATTATTATTGGTATTGATATTTAAATTTGTTGTTGTGTCATTGCCAAAATTATAATATTTCGTCATTATTTTACAAAACTATTATTTGTATTTTGCGCAAGAAAACTTTATCGTACGAGTATCCCTTGTATTTTGTGGATGAAACTCAATGAAAAGCTCATTGAGTTTCATCCATTCGAAGATCAGGTTTTTTTACTTTCTTTTTGGTGTACTTATCTTTTTATAATAATTAATTATATTAATGATTGTCATTTCAAGAAATATATTGTTTGTATATTGTGACAACTACCGACCACTCCCTATAAATAAAATTTTTGAGTCTTGACCGTCCCGTCCTCTGCGTCCCGGTATTACAAATTAGAAGGGGTACGCTATAATATTTTGAAAAAAGAAAGGGGACTCCGTCCCCCCGCTTCCCCCCCCCCAATTCAAGCACTGAGTGTGACCGAACAGAGATCGGAGCACTCTGAAAATCTGTACACGGGATAGAAAAAAACAGAAAATAAATAAATAAACATCATTGTAAAACCACTAGATCCCTCGCTCCGCTCAGAATGTAAAAAAAAAACGTTTTTTTTTTTTTCTACGAAAAATCAATACTGGAAAACCGCGAGTTATATACCGTTGTCGTAAACGTTTTTCGTACGTGCAGTATGCGTATAGAAACGAGTAAAAAATAATTTACAGAATAAAAAAAATAAAGAAATAATATATATTGTTGCCGAGGACGATTTGCACGAGCCCAAATATTTTTCGCGTTACGCCACCGCGATCAACCTATATACAATAATAATATGTAATATCATCGTATTATTATTTAACCGTAATCGGTTGTGGCGGCGAATCGGATAAGAAGGAGAAAAAAAAAGTACCGGACCATAATACGGCCCGGAGTAAGTGATACGAATACAACGTGTATTGTGTATAATAATATTATGTGAAGAGTGTGTGTGAGAGAGAGAGAGAGAGAGGAAATACAAACCGTGTCGAAAAACGGCTAAATGTCCTGTTTGAAAAGACACTGGACGGCGGAAAAAAAAATCTCTTCGGGCGTTTATAATCTGCGTAAACGCGCGCCGTGCGTCGTCGCCACGAACGTATCTCGAACCCGGCGCGTTTTTCCGTTACTCCGTTTGCATAACAATACGATATTATCGTATTGTACGTTTTACAATAATAATCGTATTATTATTATATTATCGTGTAAACGCGCGAGCAAACACACAGAAGAACGGCGGGCTTAGTAGGCGCGCACACACACACACACACACACACACTCGAAAACAGCGCGCGAAATATTATCTTTTATTCTCAGTTCGTTGCCGTCGGCGGTTTGACCGTCGCCGCCGTCGTCGCTCGTCACCCAGTTGTCGCCCGCGCGCATAACAATATTATGATTGTGTTATATTAACGGAGGATAACGCACAAATTGCAGTCGTGCCGACGTAATGCGATTATAATATACGCGAGCGCGAGACCGAAACACAATAATATTATAAATAACAAATAAAAAATAATAATACGAATTTTTTTTTAAGGTTTTACGACAGGGCTCTTCTCATTTGAAAAAAAAAACGTTTTAACGTTTTTTATCGTTATTTACCTTTAGCGTTTATCGTTACGGTATATTTTAGCGTTATGGATTATTTGTGTTTAACGTTAAAGAAAGTTTTATCGTTATATAATATTTACGTTTTACGTTTATCGGTATTTTAACGTCATTTGTTTTAATATCGATTTTTTTTTTCCAAATAAATAAATCCATTCATATTCCACAGACTATATAGCACGTTTTCAAATCTCATAAACGTAATGTACTTCATTAAACTTCATTGATTATAAAAGTCCTAATTTTTATCCATAATTTTTTGATTTTATACATTTTTTCAGTGAGAACCTTGGTTTATTTTTGACATTATATTCCAATGCAGAATATTTTTCTTAAAATGTTGATTATATTACCAGTAGAAACTTTTCTGACCAGCTGACATCTTCTCAGACACGTATCTTTGAATAATTTTTACGCGTCCGTGTGAACCCAGCCTTATTATAGAACTATATAATAAACCTACACCATAAGCTTATATTTTCCGTAGTAAATTGGATATACAAATATTAAAATAACGTTAATTCTGTTTTTCGTTTTTCGATATTTTGATATATAACGTTAATACCTTATATTTCGTTTTATGATTTATTTTAATTTGTGATATTTTAAAATTAGTGTTTATTGTTTTCTGTTACGTTTTTTGATATTCATTTCAATTGATAGTTTGCAATTATAACGTTATAATCAAAACGTTATTATAACGTTTGCGAGCCCTGCTTTACGAGCCTTACTCTCGGCCGCCAAAACTGCTTCCTTCCAACGCTCTCTGCAGTATCACAATACGCCTGCTGCCAGTCTACTCCGATTTCTTTTGATATTTCCTCGACGCTGCAGTCCTTCCGTCTTTTCCGCGGTCTTCCCCCCCCCCTCCACTATGTACGTCATTCATAGCCGTCCAAGGGGGGGGGGGCAAATGGTGCAAGTGCCCTAGGGCGTCCAAAGTATTATGAATGTAGGGGGCGTCATACAACATAATTTTATAAATAATTGTAGTTTGAACAGTTTCATAAAATTAAAATTAAATTCAAGTATGTTTTTGAATTATTGAAAAAAATTTAATAGTATAATTAATTGTTTAATAAATGTACATAATAGTTACATGGCCTGCCCATTGTATCCTTGTTCCCCCCGATGAATTTGACCACATCTTCTCTTTTGTACGTCTGGTACAGCTGGGCGTATTATCATAACAAATAATAATAATTGTAATTATTTTCGCGTTATCTTTCTGTCACCGATTCTCATAGAACGTAATACATTATCAAAAGATAAGTATAAAAATTGCGAACAATCGAAATCGCCGGTGACACCGTCGGTTTTCAACCACGGTATAATTACCGAGGAATAATTATTGTCGACGGGACGTTGAAACGTTCCGGGTTTCAAATTTGAATCGTTGCGAAATACCGATTTTTAACTCTGCGAAAAGAATAAAAACAAAAATCAAAAATAAATAAAAGTATATAAAAAAAAAAATAGATCCTTATGCCGGTTTCTCGTCGACGTTCCGATAGACTTTTATCGGATCGAGCAGTTGACTAATACGGTGGTGATGTTGTCGTGCCGAGACGGCAAGAGAATTTTCTTTGCACGCTCGCTCAACCGTCGTCTGTTGACGACCACAAGAAACGTTGACTGGTCCCTGCAGCACGAGTTAGTGAGAACTGGCCACACCGGAGTGTCCTATCCGAGTCTCATACTTGAATGAGAAAAAAATAATATAATATCGCGTTTCGGTACAAATAAAAAAATATACTATAATCGAGTCCGCGGTTAGGAAAAGATAATTTCTATCACGCACACGTATCGACATAAAACCGATATTATCGGTCCGGGACATTTGGATTTTATCACTCGTATACCGTTGGAACAGGAACAAATGCGAAAATTATATCACGTGCCAATAATTAACACTAACGACGTAATCGACGAGTTACAACACCGAGCACCACGGGATCAACGACGATTGTAGTGAAAGAAACAAAAGTGCTTTTTTTTCTAAAAAATATTTTTAACCCACATATATATATATAGAATTTCTTTCTTATAGACATCTAATCTGGAGTCCTAAACGTAACCTAACCCAACGGGGGAAAAAAATGCTTTTCTTTTTAAATTTTAACTAATTTTTTTTTTTTTTTTTGACGTGATTCAGTTATAGATATAAGAACCGGACTAGTATCGCAACGATGCTAATGTTACGGCACCCAGTCGCATATATTATGTATCTCAAACGTCCCGGGACTCTCTGGGGTCTTCAGGACGTGTTTGTGGGACTCAATTCGTGTCAACTACGCGACGTAACGTTTTCAAAGGACCTTTTGAATCCTGCGCGAAAAAACAAAAACCTATTGTTTGCGAATCGAGTGTATAATAAGGTCGTTAAACTTAAAAATCCGCGCTCACGGTGGATTTCGTGGGTATGCGTATACGCGGTAGTGTATACAGGTTCTGGTGTAAATCCGAACGTATATATACGCCGGCAGTTCGTCTCGATCGGAATGACACGCGCAGCCGTGTCGGGTTACAGGATTGTCGGAAAAATCTCGATTATTATTATCATCCGCTCGTTTTCCAGCTACTCGGCCCCGAAAAACTTTGCGGCTGTCACAGTTATATATCGGAGCCGGCGGCGGATTCGCGAGAACGCGTTTTGTGGCGACGGCAGTGTTCGATGTACCGAAAACGCGCGGTATAACAACAATGGACCGCGTACAACGATACGGACCAGACTGCGATTACGACCGTTTTTTTTTTTTGTTTTGCCGGCGGCGGACAAGACGAGCAGGTGCAAACGACGCAGAACTTTGACCCGATCGTGTCCGGTGATCCGTCGAGTGATTCGCGGGCGAGCGGGCGTTAAAGTCCCCGAGATTTGCCGTCGTCGACTGCACTCGTACCTATATATATTTTATTATTTTCTATTGTTGTGCCGGCCGCGGCGATAATCCGTTTCAGCTCGATCGATTCGGATACCGCTCGTTCAATACGTGTGTGTGTGAAGCCTTCGTAACGCTATACCGTGTAAGTCATAGTCGGTTGTAAATTATTTTTGTTTTTACTCGAGGCGTGTTGGAAAAAATATGCTCGAACGAAATTTTAGATTCCGAGCGGAGCGATGAATCTATTGTTGTTTTTACAATGATGTTTATTTTTTTTTCTATCCTGCGTGCAGATTTTCGACCAGAAAGAGTGCTCCGATCTCTCCGGCCACAGTTTGTTTCCAGCAGCGATTCGCATCTAGTCGTTACATTAGAGAGGTCATTTTTCGATTTTCTCAAAAGCGCCTAAAAATATAACTCAAAAACGCTAAAAATGCAATTTCGTCTTGATCGATTGTTGTTTATTTATTCGTAACGTCGAAACTAACAGTCGTAGAAACCTGCAATTTTCACCAGATATGTAACTCTAGACTATATTTACGAGAAAAGTGAGCTCCGCTCAGAATCGTTTTATCGAATGCAATGACTTATCATTGCTTTCAAATTTCGAATAAAAACAAAACTCTAAAATCTTTATCCGAGTAATCCGAGATATCCACAACACCCCGGGGCTAGTTACCTTTATTATTATTATTTTAAAAATCACGTTGGACCGGTATTCGTACCTCGTATATTATTATTTTATAACATTACGCGCCGGTTTCACCCGACTATTGTTAAAACATACACCGTGTTTGTTAACGATTTGTTCAAATTTAACGTCTGATTGAATTTGTAATACGAGTTTCACCGTTACATTAATATTGTCAAATTCTATTTGTCGGGATAACAAAATGTTAGTCGCGTTACCAAAACCGGTTACCTTTATTCAAAGGTTTTCATTGGTCGTCACGAAATGTGATAACTCATAAGTGATAATATAATATTGAAAATAGGCGATTATAACCTAATTTATTACAGTGGATCTATGGAATTTTAAAATTCCGATTACATTTTAACGAGCCGATTTCGGGTGATTAACTTAACAACGTGTTAAGGTTAACAGATCTCGGTGAAACGTATTTTTCATCAACTAATTGTTAAATACAATTAAAAAAACGTTAAATCGTTAACAAGATTCGGTGAAACCGGCTGTTATATTAGCGTATGGCATCGGCATAAAAAAAAAATTGTAGTAATTAAATAAAAATATCAAACATATATATATATATATATATATATATATAAGTAAATAAAGAAAAGTTTTTTGGTAATTAAAAGTGATAATGATAGAAAAGATGATAATGTTAACTTATAGTCGGACATCCAAGTTGGTTAATCATTCGGTTGCGTTGTGGCACTTCCACCTAAACGAATTCCCAGCACTCCTCCAGCATATATTCTCAATGGGCTGCAAGATTGTACGATGTGTCTTATCGTCTGAGTTTCTCGCCGTAGTCACAAAAAAGTGTCACTCAGTCATTCCCCACTTATTGAAGCAGGTAGTGTTGCACCTACCCTGCTCAGTCCTTATTCTGTTAGTTGCTGTCCAAATCGATCGCGGAAGTTCAAAACCAGAAGGTTTCTTGGTGGGATCTTTGATGAGTACCTACTGAGTTGTTGACTTTGGCTTCCATCCACCGCTTTACCCATTTATTCTCCATGTTCAATTCGGTATCAAGAGATTCCTATACCGGATTTCTTAATTTCAGTCTTTTAGCCGGGCGATTAAAAATATCTGCGTGAACAGGGAGGTTAGGGTTTTCTTTCATCTTAAACAGTGGAGAACAGTTTGCTGCTTGTCTTCTAACAGCAGTATTAACACGCGATTTTTTTCACATGTATTGTTAAAATAAATACTATATTACTCTCCTCGGAATACCGATTGTATTCTCACACGATATACGAAATATAAGAAACTCGAGTCTTGACACGTGTAACGCGATAACTCCTATACGGATTCTTTGAATATATCGATAATAACAAGCGCGCACGAGACGCGCGTTGATCGTCGAATTCAACCGTATAAAACTATAAAATAATTATGAAAAAAAAGGGCTTTACTGCAGACTTTTCAGAAATTATAATATACGCTCACACGCGATATAAAATTAATGCACAGAGAATAATAAATGTACACACACGCGTACAATTTCATAAAACACCGCACATTCTAAAAAAAATGCATGCGACTCAATTCGGATAGAATACGCATACGCGTGTGGAAAAAGGCATTGATATCGACTTGACCAGTGGTCAAGATGAATACCATTTCCACCGAATATTACTTAAATCAAATATCCATAACACACTAAAAACATACACCCTTGGCCGTTCGATCATCTCGTCTTCTTGTGCCAGTGCACGCACACTTATAGTACTGACTACAATTTAAGTAATCGGTTTTCCGATTCATAGTCTTTTCACGCATTGAGTTGAGTTATTTCATCGCCGACTTCACGATTAGTTGAAGGCGACGTCCCGACCTTTATTTTTAATTCATCCTCTCGAGTCACCTCATTGAGCTCTACCGTGTTGTTTAATTCGTTGCACATCGTCGGAAGAATTGAAATTTTTTTTGTTTTTAAGTTATTACAGCCTTCAAAGCGATTGTCCTTCGTTACACAACGACTTGACGAAACATCTTCAAAAGTCAACTAAATCAATTCAGAAGTCTCATTATTACCGAAACAGAATTTAAGCAAGTTATTCAATAATATTTTCCACCATGAAATCGCGGTCTTGTATGCGCAATACGTCTAACGTTGAACGCGCACTATAAGTATCTGCTGCAGGCATGCTTTGATTTCAGTATCCTTGAGTACTGAAAATTATCTCCATATTTCATTTACCATGCAATTAGATCTGCGATAACGTTAAGAGTTTTTCAGTGGGAATTTTAGTACATTTCAAACAGACTATTCTCGTACACGGCAGTGAAAACGGTTTTTTTTTTTGTCGAATCTCATCATCATCGTCCGCACTGCAAAATACCGCTAGAATTGTACAGATAATTTATTATGCGAGTGGTGTAATATATAAATGTAATCGATTCGTTTATCCGTATATGTTGTCAGGTCGGCGGGATCGATTATACAAATATGCGCGTCTTATTCCGGCTAGAAAAATCGATGGAAAACAATAAACCGCTATACATTTATTCTTATATTATATAGTAATACAATTCCGTTGCGAACGATTAACGCCATATCGTTAATCGGTAAATTTTTTTCGAGATTTTTCACACGGTTTTTTTTTTTTATTCTTTTCGCTACAACTGTTTTTTTTTTTTTTTGGTTTTTTACGAAACGGTCACGACGAATCTATTTAGAGCATCGACGACGACGGTGAGAAAATTATATTTTTCCTATATCATTCCGCGCGCGCATTTCAATCCGTATATATATATATACGTATAGGTGGTTTACAGTTCCATTTCTCCGCTTTTTTTTTACCTCCTTAAATATATATAGGCGATGCGGTAACTTGCAGCGAGGTCAGTTTGCGCGGTCCAACACACAATTTTATATAGATCAAAAAAAAAAAGAAACCGCGCATATATATTCTCAAAGATCGTAGCGAACCGTTTGCTATTACTATCAAAAGATTTCGAATTTTATATACGAGTTTTAAAATAATAATATTCACCCTTATTCGTCTGCTCTCTTTAAAAATTAAAATCGTAACGCAGTATTTTTATATTAGGACTTTGCAGTCAAAAACACTATCCGTATATTACTGTACGTCAGTGGTCGGGATTCTCTCGTCTTTCGTCGCCCAGTGAAGACGCATTGCATTTGTCATATCACCCATATGTAGTAACAATTCGTGCGAATCATACATATTTTCGTCGAATATATTTTGTACGTTGAGTGTTATTCGGTTTCGTTACAAGATGGTTGAGGCCTCCTCAGCGGCAGGCAGCTTTAAGAATAACACAATTTTATCGAAAAGTCTCGGATACGGCGGCTCTGATGCTAGCAGACAAAACAGATTCGATGCATCATATCATCTGTCCAAAGCATTGACCGGAAATGGATGTTTCAACCAGTATACCTATACGATTTTAAAAGAGTTCACGATTTAGGATGCGTGTGCTACAACGATTCGCAGGGCAGTGTTCAACACATTGTATGGGTATGCCCAAACTAGACAAACGAAAGGGCACGTAGAAGATATACTGTGCGGTCCGGAAGAAAGTCAACGATTACGACCAAAAGCGATGGATTTTGGCGGATGCTTTAAAGATCAGCCAGTTTTTGTTGACTATGATTCACTCGATACTCGGACAGGAGGAGGATGACGAACGAGAATATCAGAAGAGGCCGTCTCGGGGATCCAAGTCGGACCGGATCGTAGCAAAGGTGGCAAAGATGAGGCAGCAATCAAACGCGTTCCTGAACCGTCAATACCCGAAGACTTGAAAGAAAAATTGTATGCCGAAGGCAAATCAAAGCGTATGTGCGGGCAAGACAGCAGGGGATTGTCCTAATGGCTTCCAACTACTTTATTTATTAAAATAAGCGATGGCAACAACGGGGTATTGTATGTACCACACGTTTGCTGTCGATTAAAAAGTAAAAATAGAAAAGTCTTATTATATTAGATTTAAGGCTACTAACGAAATATTACACTGTTATACGTATTTCGAATATTATAATTATTTGAAAATGTCGATATTTCAGATCGCCTATTAATATTTACATGCTTTTTTTTAATACCGTTGTCGGAAGCGCGCGCATAACTCCACACATGATTCGCTATATATTTTATAATATATAGAGTTTAATACGGCCAATGTTTATAATATAAAATAATCGTTTTGATTCGAAATATATAGTACGTGTGTATGTGGTTTTTCGTTTGACAAAGACAAAGGAAAGAAGCGACACACTTTGTTCGAGCTATAGAGGACTAGAAGGCGGTAAATCGTTACGTGTCCTGACCGACCGAGCCGAACGGTTTCCGATTCGTGTTCGTCGAATCCTCTTGGCGACGGCTCGGACGTTTGTATATATATATACACACGAGTCCGGCTTTGTATAACTCGTTATTGTAATGAGCCGTTGTGGTTTAAAAATATTATACTGTACGATATGAGATTTAAAAAAAAAAAATGTTTAAGACTAGTTCGCAAAATAATTGAAGAATTTTTGGCTTTTTTTACTTTGTTTAAATAACGCGATGGACATTAATGGGAGTCAGACCGCGCGTTATTCACCGAGCTATATAAAATAGACAGAATCGGTCTATTTTATTTTAGTTGACACGTTTATAACGTGGCGAGTCGTATACGTGTCTGATATTATATCGGCACGCGGTGAGAAAAATATATACTCGTCGTAATCGCCAAGTATAATTAATCAGCATGGAAGAGTTTTCTATAAAAAGTCTTGGTGACGTAAATTTTATTGATAATTATTTAGTTGAGATATTATGGGACATTCGTATTCGCCATAAATAAAAAAACAAAAAAATTTGAAAACAAAAAGTATTCCGCAAACAAACGAGTACTTAAAATGTACTACGTACATCATAGGTAAGTAATCGCTTATTGATCGGGCCGGAAACGTAAAGTGTTGCAGACAATTCGACTTATCGAGTCAGTTTTGGTAAATTTTTTTTCGCACGTGTTTTATAATTGTAAATTAAATTTCTAAAGGACATTTTTCTTGTGTTTTTTAGGGCATTTTTTGTGTGTTCTTAGTTCATTTTTTCTGTGTTTGGGGGGGCATCAACATCCGGGCCCTAGTAATCGTGACTGCGTATATATAGCCTACGATTCGAGTAAAGCCACACACTCCGTGTCGGTACAGTTATAAGAAGGATTGCGTAATACTTGATGTCGGATTTACATTCGACTTTTCGTAATAGAAAATTTTTTTTTCAAGCGCATTTCCCGTCTTCGTGAAGCCACCGGGCACTATGTTCGTTCGCGCACTCGTTAAACAAACGACGCGGTATACACACCTACCTATACGCGTAACGCGTTATACCTGAACTAATCTATTTCTATCATCTCATATACGATTTCCCGACCCTCCCCGTCCTTTAAAACACAACGGATGTTTTATTTTGTATTGTTTCTGGTGTGGAGAGAAAAAAAAACGGCCGAATAACGTTTACACGAACGGCAATGTTATCGCTACCGCGCGTATATACGCCTCCTAAATGGGTGTTAATGTATAATATATACAGCTGGTATAATTTTCCGGTACCGTAAAAATTGTATTCATTTTATGCAACGAAGCTTAAATTTTATATTAGTCTATATATATATACGGTCATCGTCCATTTATATAACACCTAACGCGTATATATTACGAGGTTGTATGAAAATTAAATAATTTCGCGATTTAATCGCTATAACGGCGAATCTCGTAATATTTCTAAGAGCGTACTTATCGTTTACTTTTTGGCCCGCCGCCGCTCGAAAATTAAATACCTATTTTTAACATTTTTCTATTTTTTTATTTTTTTATTTTTTTTTGGAAAGCGTCGAGAAAACGGGTATAAAATTAAACAATATTATGTCAATCTAACGACTGAAATTTTCGTCCGATCTTGCGTTATAGTAACGTTTCGACGACTACGGCAAATAGTGCATTATTTACGGTTTTAAGTCTGTTAAGGAAGTTCCAAACGTTTTACCAAATCGATTAAATGATTTTTTTTTATTCTACAAGTAGAAAAATACACCTATAACGGTCGTCGTGTCAGCTGCTTGCGTGTCGTCGCTCTTCGTTCTGCCGCGACAACCGCTATAGCTGTCGACGTCCAACTCCACACAATGTCCTTAAGAGTTTTGTAATCCTGCAAAACGGCGTTTTAAATTTTTTTCGGTCAGAGGATATTTACGCGGTAATGTAGCCGAACGCCCAGGACGAAATCATCGCATTTTTTTTTTTAAATATTTCATTTCAACGAAATTACTGTGCAAGCTTCGCGAATATCGTGTTTTTTTTTTTTTATTTGTGCCTACGATTTTTATGATAATATCTCGTCAATAATAATCGATTACGATAACGTAATAAACGACTGGATCAGAACTTTATATAAAAAAAGAAAAACGAATTTAACGAATAAAATAATTTTATGTAACGCCCTGAGCAACGTTTAGAGCGAAAATTGATCATTAAATATATTTTTAAGTTTTATTCGCGTTACTCAAAACGTCCTCTTTTTCCGTACAACTTATATTATACAATATATATAAAAAAATAATTGTACACATTACAATATCGACTCGGGTCAGTATACTTTTCTCGTGCGTCCGAGATTATTCGAAAATGTAACACGCGTTTATTCGGAATACAGTGCGCGTTACGGTTCTCTATATTAAATCGCGCCTAGGGAAAAAAAATTATTATACGACGTGTATTGTGTGTTTTTCTCGAGGAAATCGAATATCATCGGAATAAAATATGATTGTACCGAATATATATATATATGTATATTATATACAATAGCGTGATATATTTATATAATATAAATAACGGATAGTATGTGCGTGTTAGAATACGGTTAAAAAGGATCGAGAGTATGGCGATTAAATTTAAATATCATCAAATTTTCGGTAAAAAAAAAAAAAGATTATTTACAAACGTGGAATTCTACCGGGAAATCGTGTGTCCCGTTGATTTTTTGTTTTCTACGTTTTTCAACAAAAACGAATCCGCCGACTTATGTTTCGTATATAAGGCGCGTATCAAAAACACTGTGACGGAGGACTGTGAAGTGTTCGTTTTTTGTAGTTTTTCGAAACTATCCCTGTCTGCGATTCCCACGAAAATCTTTTGAAAAAATTAACGTTCCACCAGGTGTATTTGCCTTTGACCTGTACATTCGCGATATAGATCTCCTGCAATTATTGTTGGCGTTGTTAATTTTTGGTTCTGTTCCTATACTGTACTCCGCATACTTATCGATATACAGACCAGAGCGAATCACGTGCCGGATCGCATCACGAATAAAATAAATATTATCATTTGTCTGACCTAATGTAATACGTTTTTAAATCTTATAAACATAAGAAAATTGCCCGTGTCCAAGACGAATAGGTCGACGATTTTACCGGTTTTTTTTTTTTTGGTTGTTTTTAATTACGCTTAATGGGAAACTGTTGCAGGAGAAAAAAAAACGGAATTACGTGTCATACAAACTACCGCCGAGTGGATATAATTTGTTACCGCGGAACGTTTTAACGCACGTCTTGATCGTTCGAGCACTCTTTTTTGCTGTACGAATTACGGAGGAAACAGAATTTTTTTCTTAAAAAAAAAAATTCCCCCAGAATCTAAAATTAAAACAATCCAATAAATCCTAGGAAAAGGACGTTATGTAAGGAACGTATAATATGTGACGATCGAGGCTGTTGCAGCAGAATCGTTGCGTAAAAACGTCACACGCGCCATCAGTAGATGTCAAATTCGACTTACGGAAATGTCAAATTTTATATAAACAGTTAACAAAAAAAAAATGTATGTTAGGTTAGGTTAGGTATGGGCGCGAGTGGAAGCGATGTGAAAACACGGATTCAAAGGACAAAAAACAAAGGTTAGGTTAGGTTATAAACCTTTTTTTTCCTCCACAAACACGGCATTAGGCGGGTATCGTAGTGTTCCCACATTACTTCCGCCTTAATCCCATATCGTTTTTCAATCAAAATAACAATTATAAAAGAACGATACAATAAACATAAAATAGTACAATATAAAATCAAAAAGGGCTTTACCTTTTGTATTTTCACCGGTTGGCGCACAGAATAAGTCTAACTCAACTAATTCGTGTCGCTTCCAGCCGCGCCTGCCCTTTGGCGGCCGCCATGTCTTCCACCATAACCTAATATTATAACCTAACCTTTTTTTTTTGTACTTTGAATACACGAACGCGGTTGGGAATCCGTGTTTCCACATCGCTTCCGCTCGCGCCCGTACCTAATCTAACTTTTTTTTGTAAACGTAAATGTGACCAAATTTTTTTTTTTTTTTTTTGGAAACCTGAACGCGCGGCCAAGTTAAGTATCGTCGTATCCTCGTACGTGTACGTGCGCCCGCGTTGATAAAATTCAATGGCGCTCATCTCTTTTGAAATACGTGGTTCAAATAGTTAAAAAACACCACTCACCCACCCGTTTTCCAACATTCGCAATCCCTTATTCATTTCGAATAAATCAATTACTATCTGTATTATAATTTGATAGTATTCAAATTATACGACGTATGAAAATCACAATTTAGGTCACGCAAATCACGAGGAATGCACCACCCTTTAATTTTACCCGGTTCAATTGAACCACCTTGATGCCCCCCCCCCACACCCTTTGGACGCCACCGATGAAATTACAATAATATATTATCTGTCGGATATAACGTGAAAACTACCATTAAAACGTTTCGTTTCTCGACGGAAATAAATCACGCGACGACACGGCGACCCGGCACAGAGGCGCGTATGTGATACGACGACCGACCGCGTTGTCGAACGAGGAGAGGAGCGCGCGCGCGCGCGTCAAAATTCGCTGGCCCGTGACGACGGCGACGCGCGGTGGCGGTGCGCGCACTTGAAAAACGCCGACGCACTGGCACTCGGTCGCGTCTTCCGCGCGCACAACGTCCGACGCGCCCGAACCGCAAACACCGTCGCAGCACAGTCGTTCCAAGTGGATCCGATCGTTTCGCAGATCCGCGTCGCAGATCGTTTTTGGATCTCTGTCTCCGCGCGTCGCACGACGATCCGGGATCCAGTGGAATTCGCAATTCGCGCTGTAGAAAATATATTAAATTTTTTTTTATTATTTTTTTTTTTGCTATCCACGCGGGCAACCCGCGGAAACCCGGCGCGCGCGCGCACGCGCGTGTACGTTAATTTCGTAATTTATCGACTTAGAAAAATAATAAATAAATAATAATTTACACTTTCGACGAGTGATGATCTACTAAAATTAACGTCGCGTACGATATTTGTTTTCCGTTTTGTTTTTCTATTCGTTACCGAGAGAGAGAGAGAGAGAGAAATTCTCATTTCCACACGCACCGCACTCGCCCTACGTCGTTTTCCTTACCGTCCGCCCGAAAATGGATGGCACCGGTTTTCGTGCCGTCGTCGTCTTGCTGATCACAACATTCAAGGTGAGTTCAACGAGAAAACGAGCGCGGTCCCGTAACAGTCGACCGTTGTAATCTGCGTTCTTATCGCGGTCTAAAACGGGTAAACGCTTTGGAAAAAGAAAAACAAAAAAAATTCCCAAAAAAAAACCTCGGTTCTTCTTGTCTACGCGCCTCGAACTAATGGTGGCACAAGGAAAAAAAAGCAAATGTGTAGTACCACCGGTCACGCACCGTAACGCTTTTGGACCCGTCGATCGCGGTATAAATAGCGAAAAACCGTTTTAAATTCGCTAGATTTTCTCGGACACTTATCGTGTACATTACACTTGACCGTCTTAACCCCACCACGGTCCAGTAAAAACGCCAATTAATCGGTTTCGTTATGAATAATTATTATTATTATTATTGCTATAATAAACGCGTTTGTCCGGAATATTCGCCGCGTTCTCTCACGGGTACGTGCAGTGTATATACGCTGGTTTTTTTTTTTTTTTTTTCTAGGCTTCCGATAGGCAATTACGGCGGCGAGAATTAAAATATTTAACACGAAACTAGAACAATCGGACACGCGGCCGTATAACGATAATTTGCAGAGGAGAAATTTATTTGGAAATCGTTATCGGGCGGTGGCGTATTTTATTCGTGTTTTTCGTCGTTTTTCCACCGTTTCGGCGCCCGAAAAAAAAAAACACATTTTCATAATAGTAAAAAAAAAAAAATAAAATTGTGCGTGCGCCCAGTACGCGTATCCGTTTTTTTTTTTTTTTTTTGTTGACATCGACTCGTTCTCGACACGGACTTATCCCGGTCGAGCAAGGTCAAAAGTTCCGTGAATATCGTAACGACTCTATACGTATATTATTATGACGTACGGAGCGTGAAGAAAAATCGCTTCAGTTATGCTCGAAGAACTGGGTTAAACGTTCGACGATTATTCATCGGGTTTTATTTGTTTTTTACCCCTTCTATAATAACAGCACCGACGTTTGGCGTTATTACCAAAATAGGAATATATAGGCGAATCGGAACTGCACGAGGAAATCGTCTCGGGAACGATTCTGTTGATCTTCTTCCGCCGCAGCACTGTTTTACGGTTCGTTTGAATCACTGCGGCTTTGGGCAAATACTCTGAATACGACTCGCCGAATTATAATAGCGAAACAATAATAATACCGAATTGGAATAAGTGTAGCTATATATATATATATATCGCGTGTTTTATGCAAAACCAAGACCGAAGCCAGCAAATGTGTATTTTTTTTTTTTTGGGGGGGGAGTGGTTGAGAGTATGAATTCGAAATAAAATAATAAATAATAAACTAATAACAGAATATAAATCATTAAATTTTATTTTAAGAAAAATTTCGGGGACGTGTGAACACTAAAACCCTTCTCTTGGCTACGGCGTTGTGCAAGAATTTTCACCTATATAAACGCTATTTACACGCGAATAGCCGTTTGAAAATGTATTTTCTTCGATACAGGTATACGATCTGATTTCTCCCAAATTTTTCGCACTACGTTCTACGCAGAGACGCAATATAATAATCACGCCGGTTCTCCGCATATATTAAATTATATTACTCGTTTACGAACGATATGATTTACCGATATCGCATTTTCTCGCTAAAATTTTCAATACTCGATTTCGACGATATTTCAGCGATTTTTTTTTTTTACTTTCTTGTAACTCAAAGAAACGCTACGTTTCTCGAAATTTTCAAAAATAAACGTTTACTACTCGACTATAATAGCTATTATTATTTAATATTTTTAATTGACCTGAATTAAAAAAACGTAACTCGACAAGCGCCTACTCGAGTAATAATTATATTACGTGCCTAGGTAATATCGCGAAATAATACAGTTAAAAAAAAAAAATACTATTCGACTATAACAATGGTGGTACTTCTCTTCGGCCGTAAAATCAATTGAATCGGACGCTTCGTATATATTATTATTATTCGATTACGGTGTGTAAAATGTGTACTATATATTATACGTGCTCGGTAGTAGTGCTCGCCGTGTGTATCGCGGCAGCGTACGCGGTGTAATGTTTCCGTGCGCTCGTTAAAACGTATTGCTATTATTGCAATTGAACGCGCGCACTGCTGTAAAAATGACACTTTATAGTTATTTTTTAAATGAAAAAACAAAAAAAAAATGTAATATATATAAATTACGCGTTTGAGAATCGATACGCGCGCGTACGTTCGAACAAATAATCGAAATTTGCAAAAAAATAAATGCGTAGGTACAGTCTATATACGTTTCGATTTCGTGTTACACCGAAAAAAAAAAAAAGGATTGAAATAATAATAATAATTGTTAATTCAATTGGATTTTTGTGTTATTCGTGTGGTGTTTTCTCACCGATAACGTACACACCAGTGGCGTATTTGAAAGGGGGGGGGCGATAGGGGAAATCGCCCCCCCCCAAGAGATTTTAAAAAATTATATTATTTTATATTGTTCTGTGTTATAAGTTACAAGTATTTTTTATGAAAATGTTGGTAACACTATATAGTTATCAAAAATTATCTGAATAAATAAAATGTGTTTTGTTCAATAATTATATTCCTACATATAATTTTTTTTTATTGGTGGGAAGGGGGGGAGTTCTTTTACCATCGCCCCCCCCTGTGGTGAAGTCTCAAATACGCCACTGGTACACACACACACACACACACGCGTTAATCATAAGACAATTATAAATTATATACGAAAAACGTGGACGGGAACCGGCCGACCCGCACTGATTACAAAATCAAAAATAACGAATTCGCTGCCGAGTCCCTGCGCATAAATCTTCTGTACGCGAGTGGGCGCGCAATCAGAGCGTAATAGCTGACGGCACACGGTACAGTTGTACGACGGGACGCGTGCAACGCGAAATATAATATTTTTTCGTATATATTACGATATATGTACCTACAACCGGTTCGTATAAACTGGCCGGATCCACGACGAGAATATAATTAATATTTTAATAATATATTAATATTTAATTATCGTACGCGTAGCCGTCCCAAGGGCAAATGGGGCAAGTGCCCCAGGGCGTCCAAAGTATTATGAATAATGCACGGGGCGTCAGAAAAAATGAATGACAAAAAGAAAAAAAAATTTGTTGTTTTGTTTTAGATATTAATTTCCTTTGTATCTGCAGTATATGATGATTTCGAGGATTACGAGTGTATTTACTGTTGAAATATATAAAATTATAAAATTAGATATTACGTTAGTTATAAAAAATTTTTTTTGGGGGGGAGGGGGGCGTCAAATATTATTGCCGTACGGCGTTATTGGCGGTTAGGACGGCACTGATCGTATACGCGTATAGAGTTTTGACGGTTTTTCGCCAACAAAATCGGTTGTAAATAGGCGACCGACCGAATCCCCCCGTTGTCGAAACTAAATATTTGAATATTATATTATATCATATTATATTATACGCACCTCCGCGTGTAATATTATCATTCCGTCGCGTTGCTCGTCTTCTCCGTTTTAAGAATTTCCGAATTTATATGCATTTTTTTCGAAACAATTTACGTAAGCGCCAATTGTAAATCGCACCCGTAACGCGCGTACTAATTAATTTATTTTTTCGTTCGATAAAAATACCGCAATAACAATAACAGTGATAATTACTGGAGCGATACGCGTTACACACACGAGAAAATTTATGCGTATAAAACGTCCAATCGCGCAACGTATAATTATAACGTATTATTTGTCAGTTCATAAGGTTTTAATGAATATATATAGTATATCATATTCGTACGGTCGTGTTAAATTATTATTATATTGTAAGAGAACGCTATATAATATATTGTTCCCGGTTTTCAATATATTGCTTCACGCGGTAAAGGACTCCGAGAATATTTTATATAAACACGAAATTTTTTTACGCGAAATAAATTACAAAAACACGGCCGGTTTTTTAAAATATTCTTTAAAAGTTATAAGCATTTTAATTATACAATTTTTTTTTTCCTTTTAAATCTCATAACTTCCTAAATAATTAAAACAGCTGTGTACAAATTTGGCGTCTTAAGTACAACTTGTGTTCTTTATATGACCACCCGTGAAACGGTTTTATCGAGTAAACATTTTAATTTTTTTAATGTTTTTTTTTTTATTTTCGCGACACACCTAACAGCGCGTTCTCTCGGCCGTTTCTCCGTTTCGTTTGCCTGCGTCCGCTTCTTAAACGGTAGTATTGAAAATTCTTACGTTTTTTTTTTTTTTTTTTGGCGATACTTATTACAATAAGGTTTTATACATTTTTACGTAGAAATTTTTTTTTGAAAGTCATGGACTGTATTTTACAACTGTGGAGAAAAAAACATAATATTTATTTGAAAATACAGCTATAATAATATTTTTGGAATTAAAAAAAAAAAATTGAATGCGATAAAACGATTATTAATCCATTTGAATACCTATACAGTGATATAGAAAACAACTAAATTTTTAAACGTTTTCATACCGCGTTGTTTGGTTTATAATAATGTTATATTTATATATTGCGAAATACAATTTTTTTTTGTATTTTGGATTTTTTCGAAATATTTATTTCTCCTATAATAGAAAAACATAAAACGCGCCTATTTCCTCGTGGATTTAAATATTGTTCGAAGTCGTTTTTTAAATTTATATAACGTGCTCCCCGACAATAATATTTAACAAGTACGCATACATGACCTAACCTAAAAAAAATATATATTCTGGCTGCGATACTGTTATAATGATAATAAGTTGTATTGGAAAGAATCGCAACGTGTGCGTGTGCACGTTTGTGAAAAGATCTCGTATACGATATCAGTTTTTTTCCACCTACCTACCCACGTTTCGAAACGTTTTCTTCCCTCCTGGATGTAACACGGAAAAATTGCATTAGCGTGACGATACGACGCGTTCACAAAAACCGTCCGTTCACAGACATTGTTTTCAGTCATTATATGTGTCGTGTTGAATTCAAGATTCGCAAGGATGTAGGCGACTACAAACAGGACGACTAGGATAACTATATACGGATAAATTGATCGAGAACAGTTTTTTGAACCGGTTAAAATCGTAGTTCAGTTGACTCGACTGGGTCGATACAAAAAATGATTTTTTTTTTTTACATTTGCTTTGAATTAAAAAAAAAAATTACCTTTTCGTTTAAAATAACGTACAAGAATATAATTGATTTATACCAAAACAGACCGTCCGATTCGTGTACGATATTTTATATCGTTAAAACAATTTGTTTTTTCTTCTTTTTCTTCTTCTGTTGGAAGAGCATCGGTAAACGCTGTTTTTTTTTTACTTTACGCATAAACTATAGAATTTGTACGGAAAAAATAATTAAATAACACGCGTTCTGTGCGCGATTTAATAATCGATAGGATATAATATATGTACGCGGTGGTTTGCATATTTTTCCTAACCGATCGGTGTGTATCCAAGTGTTCGCTAGAAAAATGTTTTGAATTCGAGAACACACTTTGTTAAAATATTTTTTTTTTATCCGACGTTTTTTTTTTCTTTTTCGCTTAAAACCGCTCATATTTCTTGACTTTTCGCGTACATTATAACGTATTTTGTACATAAAAAAAACAAAAAACCCCCGTACTCGATGAATTTATCGGCTACGTTTCACGCTGTAAATATCTTATCCCGGAAAAATCTATACGGAAAAATACGCCGAGATAATACTAATACTAATAATAATATGGTACAGACAATTTAGAATTCTGACGTTATTATTATATACACTGTCCGTTGCGCGTGTTCCCACGAATACGAAAATATACTGGTTATATAATCCTTTTTTTTTTTTTACAATATATTATGCTATTTTTACGCCCAACAAACTGTAAAAATATTACACACGCATTAATACCATGCGACCGGAAAACCGTTTGCGGCTGACGGGAAGATTATCGCGCCGTATAGGTGTACACGACGACGACAACTGTGTCAACGCGTTTATATTATACGCGTATTTGGCTAAAAAAAAATTCATTTTTTTCCTTTTTCCATAATTATATATGTTATATATATATATATATATATAATATTTTATTCTCGTGTACACCGTGTCCTCCTACCGCAGAGAATCCGATGACAAAAAAAAGGAAAACAATATATTTATATATAGATTTTTTTTTTTTTAGTTTATAAAAACGTTATAATAAAAATATTAGCGCGCGGTGCAGTTACGGACGCGAATATCGTAAAATTTATGGGTTTCCAACGTCAAAAATACATTTTCGTATAGTCGATAAATTAAATTTATATATATAAATAAAAAAAAAAAGAAAGAATTCAAGGCGATATACGAATTTAAAACCGAAAGGTTTCGCGTAACTGCAGGTTTTTGAAATATCAAAAAAAAAAAAAGGGGAATACAAGAGGCGTTTAGTAACATTTCGCGTATAAATAATCTAAAACGTTGTATTGTCGGAAAACGTATTTATATTTACCGTTTTTTATTACGAGGTTTTCGTACGAATGCATAATAATTATCGACGAATTAATCGAATCGGTTAGAAACGACAAAAAAATGTAACATATATATATATATATCGCGAGAAAATCACAGAAAAAACTCTGTTCAACACTTAACAATTCTTTAAGT
The DNA here is from genome assembly GCA_032441835.1 of Slavum lentiscoides. Lineage (NCBI taxonomy): Eukaryota > Metazoa > Arthropoda > Insecta > Hemiptera > Aphididae > Slavum > Slavum lentiscoides. The sequence continues at coordinate 3,110,272 of CM063716.1, forward strand.
ATGTAAAAAAAAATCTATAAAAAAATTATGTTACGAACAATATATTTCTAAATTATACGGAAGAATTTTTTTTGATTTAAATTATTTGACCGACAAGGAAAACAATTTTTCGCGTAGCAGCAGTGTCTCTGAGACTACAACACCGCGCGACAAATAACAAAAAAAAAAATTATAAAAATTAATTTTATTTTATTTTATAGACGTGTAAATAAGTTGTCGATAACGGTCGGTATACATTGTACACACGTCACGCCGCGGACAAACGAGCGTTATATGCTATATCGCTTTTTCCGCTTTTTTTTTTTTTGTTATATAATTCCTATTATTGTAGTGTATAAAAATCGTCGTTTTATCGCGTATTACAATACATTCACGGCACGAAATTCATTTTAAATATTACGCCTCTTTAAGTTCCGTCCTGGAAAATTTCCGGTGCGCTTCCTACGTCATAATCCTGTGCAAACGGTTTCTTCAATTCGGTATAACAACACGTTAAAACAGGTGTTCCCGACCTTTTCGTCACCGCGAGTACCACTGGACACTTTTACGATCGATACGCTATTACCACCTTAATTTTAAAACTAAATTATATGAGATCACGTCGACAAATAACAACCAGGAAGAAAAATCCATTAATGATCCGATACTCAGGTGCAGATGTAGAAAAGGAAGAACACGGCGTGCGAAGAATGTAAAAAAAAAAAAAAGGAAAAAGAAAATTGTCACCAGATAGCGCTACGACAAAACATAGTGGGCGTGACCGGCAATACCAGTCAGAAACAAGCGGACCGCTCAGTGCAGTCACGACAGTCGGACGTGTACTACGTTCTTCTCTGCGGATGGAACCCGTAACGGTTTCGAAACGTCAGAACGAAATCGGCAACATGGATATTTTCAAAAAATACAATTAATTAGGAGAGTCAATTTTTTTTTTTTAAAAATTCGTCGATATTTATAAAATCGGCTTATATCAAGTAAACCAAATAATATTGTATGGTAATAATAAGAAAACGAAAAATTTCTTCGCCTACCACTATTGCGTACGTAGCTGCGCGATCAATTCGTTTAAAGTCTAAATGAATTATTATTTGAAACTTTTTCGAAATGCTCAAATTTTTATACATATCTGATAAGACAAGAATTTATTGCGTTACGTCCAATATAGCTACAAGTATATATATATAAATTGCCCACGTTTCCGTTTTGTACGAATTTTCGTTAATTTCGCGTTTTTTTTTTTTGTTATAATATTCAAAACCGTCATGTAAAGTCTGCGCGATGGACACTTTCCCTATAAATTTTTTCTTTTTAAAAATCACGCACGTCTTATTCAATATATAGGTCACGCGCGAAGAATTAAGGAATTTCGAGGTAAATTTATTTTTTACTGGTAAAACTAGACGGTTTTAACTTTTTCAGAGTCATAGGTAGGTAGCTCTGGAAATTAAAAAAATTAAAATAAATACACGTGTGTTTTAACCGAACTTTATTGTTTGTATATCAATATTGACTTTTTTGGCTAAGACAATGTTTATATCATTGGACAATGTTTGCTCCACACTATCCCTACCAAGTTTGGTTTATTATAAAAATGTTCCCTTTCACACCGTCGTCGATTCGACTATAATATAATACAGAATATAAATTTCGTTTATATATATAAAAAAAAAATCTGCAATGCGCGCGCGTGTTTTTGTCGTTTAAACGAATTACATAGTGGTTTGTATTATTACACTATCGTCTATACCTATACGTTCCGGTTAAACGTTATTTCGGTAAACGTATTTTTTTTTTTGTCCAGCGCGACTATATAAATATATGTGTGCTCGTGTATATATAGTATACGAAGCTATTACACGCGGAAACTGGACAAGATTCCGCGTTACGCTTTAACCGAGCAGAATTCGAAAAGTCACTGCAACGGAGTGGCGATAGAAAACAAAAAAAAAAAAAATTACTTTTTTTTTTACTCCAAAACGATGTGTACCGTTAAGTATACGGCGGTATACACTTATAATGTTGCAGCAGGTGATACGCGTTGTCGCGATAAACGAACAAATTATTATATTGTTAATCGCTCGTGGTGCTGTATACAGCAGTGGCGCAAAATGAAATATTTTTTCAAAGGGGGGGGGGGTCCATACTTGTTTTTATACTAAAGTAAAAAAAAAATCTTGTAATATATACTATAAATACATTTTTCACAAAAATATTAGTCGATTTTTTACGTATGTATAATATTAAATTATTTGATTTTCATCGAAATTTTATTGGATTTAAATTCGACTCGTGCGTAAACATTAATTTTAAATGTTGACATTTCGATTGGCGAGGGCTGGTACCGAAATCTCTCTCCTTGGCTATAGGGTCGTGATATACGTATATGTAATCATTTCTATATCGAAATAAATCCGTTCGAAGTACGGGAAATTTACACGAAACGTCGGAGAAAAAACGAAAAACAGAATTAAAAAAATAAAATAAAACGAAAGAATTAAAAAAAAAAAAAAAAGAAGTTATTAAAATCGACGTTATAACACGATCGATCGGTCGTTAAAATACGTGTTGTTTAAAATATTCTATAATAATAATGCTATACAACGAGATAATAATACAACTATGATAATAATAATAATAAAAATACAATAAAATAATAAATAAAAACGTTTCGCCTTTGATTACATATTATTGATACTCGTTTGAATCAACAGTTGAATGTTATTATTATTTTTTTCCACTTTAGTACGTGCTCGCGTCACTACTCCGCCACGTCGCGTTAACAATCGACGAGGACGAAGAAGAACAGCACAGTGTAACACACGCGATATAGTTTTATTTTATTCTTGAAAAAGAAAAAAAATACGAAAACGCCATTAAAAGAAGAAAAAAAAAATTGCTCATATTTACGCGGTGTACACACAAAACGCTTGAAAAAAAAAATATATATATAAATGAAATAATTATTGTTCCGAAATATATTAAACAGTCGCGAATCACGCGTTATATTATTACGGAATATGGGTCGCGCCGGTAATTGTTAAATTAAAAAAAAAAAACAATTTAACGAAACGGGAATATCTGCAAATAGTACACGCGGAAATCGCGCGTATGATCAAAAACGATACCGATAAAACAAACGGTTTTAATCGTTCAAAAACCGTTTTAAACGAACAAATATCGAAAACCGCGCTGTCGAAATAAACGTATTATTTATACGTTGTTGGAATAACTGAAAATTACGCGTTATTGATGAAATTATTGAAAAAAAAACAAAAACGAGAAATTTTAAAGCCGCGATAGTGTAGAAATAAAAAAAAAACGAACTGGTTTAATCCGGTTTCGGAATAAACGCGCGATATTTGTATAAAAAAAAAAAAACCATCGACTTAAAAAAAAAACAAAAATAGAAATTATATCAAAATTTTTACAATGTAGAAGAAAATTTTGTCGGCGATTTATTGTTTTTTTTTTTTCTTCTTAGCCCATCTCATATTGCGTGTGTAACTGTCGTACGCAGTGGCGCAACAAGCGGGTGTATTAGGTAATTCATACACCGGGGCACTATAGTACATTTGACATTTGGGGGGGACCCTCCGATGCGTTTGCACGCGTAAAGTAGTTTAGTTTAATTTATTTTAGGACATTGTGTAATTTTTGTCACTAGGGCACCACGAGTTGTAGTCGCGCCAGTGGTCGTATAAAATTGAATTTTCGCAAATTAAATTTTATTTTTTAATCGTCTATTATCAAAAAAAAAAAACACTATATATATATATATTATACGTCATAGAAAACGACCCGTTCGGAAAATGTCGACTTTATGATTTTCGTTCACGAAATACGACCGGTTGGAGAGGGGCTCTTAAAAACACACGAAGGAAAAAAACCGACGACGAACAAAAAAAAAAAAAAAATAAATACGTAACGAGAGACTTCTCTCCTCGCGTACACAAATATTATTCATCGTACGCGTGTCGTTATATACTCGTATATATATATATAAGTACGATAATAATAATAATAATTATATACGCGCGGTATACCGTGTGCGCTTGTCTCGCCCTGAATATTCGGTCAAGAAAAAAAAAACAGCCGCCGGTGTTTTTGACCCAGCGGACCAAAAAAAAAAAAAAATTAAAATGTAACAAAAAAAAATCCTATACTCGCGTATTTATTATATTTCGGTCGACCGAATGCCGAGGCAATGGAAATTCGCTGTTCGCTGTAGCCGTTCCTCATCGTTACGCGGCGATTTACTATTAAAAAAATATATATTGTAAAAAAAATACCAACTCCGTCACTGCGAAAGAAATGAAAAACGCGACACCGCGTTTTACTTACAATAAAAAAAAACATTATTAATAATAATAATAGCGTGTGTGTATAAGCGTGTACGGGGAAAAAAATAATATTCTTCGGAAAACGGCACCGTACAGACGCATTTCGGTGCCGACGTACCGGGGGGGATGATGATCGAGCTGTTTTACCGGGACAGTTATAAATACGCATTTATAATTCGACAGAATGTATAATATACGACCGCGGTGTCAGAACGCGCAGAAAATATCCACAATCATCGGTCGATATAAAAAAATATAAATACACGAGCGCGTGCGTGGGAAAATCAGGAAGTCTTTTTTTTTTTTCTTCTCCCGTTTTCCGGCGACTCGTCCGGCCGAGAGAATGTGCCGTTATTATTATTATTATTTTAGTACACATTACTGCATAGGCGTTTTATTCGATTTAATGTTCTTTTTTTCTCCCGCGAATTTCTCATCATGTACATTTTTATACGATAAACAGAAATGTCTCGTTTTCGAGGACCGTTCGAGAACTGCAGTCGATACGCCGCGCCGCGATACGTATATATTATTGTGTACATAAGCGTGCGCAGACATTACTGGCAGGGTAGTCATAAATGATACATTACACATTGACATTTAACATGAACAAAAAATTTTAGATAGGGTAACTTTATTTAACTGCATTTACCATAGTAAAAAATTATTTTATAAGTAATAATATAATATAATATACCTAAATTAGTTAATAAGTAAAAATTTAACAACACTATTTTATATATAATAAACATATTAGATATGTTTTAATTATAACTCCATACGCCTTTTGGTTGGTTTGTTGATTTTGAAATATTCAATAACTTCTTTGTATTATCAATGGTGATAGCATGTACTGTTGTGATATCAGGTTTTGTAAACTAAAATCAACCAGTATGGTGCGCGATAGGATTCAGTGCTTGGACAGCGGTTACTATGATAAAATAAATTAATAAAATAAAATTATGATAAATTTATTTTATCATAGCAGTTACTAACGACGATATATATTTTTTAATTTTTCCAATATTCTTATTTCTTACATTTTACCGTTTACGGACATGTTGAAATGGTCAAACATAATATTATGTTGAGGGCGGGGGAGTTGTTCGCAGAGTAATCAAGTGCCTACCCTGACTACCCCGTGCGCACGCTTATGATTGTGTATTGTCACTGCCGGGTTGTTGAGTTATAAAAAAAAAAAACACTCGCAAGGACTACGCTCGGTTTCCACATTGTTTCCCCCCTCGTATTTAACATCAAATATTAACGTGTTTTTTTTCCGTCTAAATTTTCGTTGTCAACTGTGTGTTTTTTTGAGTGCTGCAAAAACGTCTATGTATATAATTATTATTATATTCGAATTTTTAATAAAATTTAAAAATTGATAAAATTCGTCCTGTTACGACGACGTATGACTCGACAAGTCGGCTATTGTTTTTTTTTTGAATTCGTCAAGTCTAAAATCGAACTATAAACGACTCATATTTTTCTTTTTAACGTCCAATATTCGACTTTCAGAAAAAAAAAAATGTGACTCGACTTAGTCAAAAGGCCCAAATCGTCTAATTAACACTGAAAACGACTTATATGTAACAGCTCCCGACGTCTTGTGCATCAAACACCAGCCGCTACGTATCGTTGCGCTAAATTGAACTTTTGTACAAATTATAAACTTTTTAAACGTAAACTGGTCCGCGGCCAGCCCCGGTATATGACCGATACACGAATTTGTATATAAAAACGATTATATTTTGGCTCATACAAGTCTACTTGATTTTTTTTTTCTGTCACACGTAAATCGCGTCAATTTTTTTTTATGTAAACGTTGTGAGTCTGCGCGCGCAGGGTACGTATCGTTTATAGAACGGGATTAATATTACAGTATCGTCGCCGCGTCACAGCATCATCGTTAGAGACGGAATCGAGTTTGTACCGCGTTCGCGTTAGCGAACAAACAGGACAAGACAGATTATTTTTGTTTTTTGTCGTTTAATATAAAAAACAATTTTTTTTGTTACACGTTCCATCAGAGTCGTTCGGTCGCGGAGACGCCGCGAGAAAAACGCGTTATTTTTTTATAACGATAAGCAAATACGTTCTCCTTATGAATATTAATTTATTATCGTAGTTATTGTCAAGGAATGTTATAAAATTGTTTAAAATCTCTTTGCAAAAGTCAATTCAGAGGCTGTCTCTCTCGCACATAATATGTTGGCTTCAATATATTTTACGTGTAGGATTAACTCCTCTCTTCCGGGGGGGATTTGACGCTTTACTATAGGTGTACCAGAGAAAATCGATTAAACTATTTTGACGAGCAATTAAACACAGAATATACGAGTGGCGGTGAGAGGAGAGGGAATTTTCAATTTATTATAAACGAAATTGACAGAGAGAAACTCTCGTCGTAATAATAATCAATCGAGTGTGATGCGTTTAGACGACGACATCACGGTCAAGTTTATAATACGATCGTATGTAATTTATAGGTGGTAAAAATTACAACAACATCCACAGCGGTAAAAGTAGATCAAACACCACTGTCTGCGCACGACGACGGACGCGAACCGATTTGTGTTGTTTATAACGAACGGAAATCAATTAACAGAATCGTCTTTTAATTGTTTCCGTTTAGACTTTCTCTACGCGTCAACGCGGTGATTATGCACGGACCGCGTTATATCGGTCGCGTTTCGGGTCGAATTGTTGTATTACGTTGTATTGTGCTCGTGGAGAATATTTACGAATTTTCGTTTGTTTTATTTTTCAGGCGCACGAGATCTCGGCACAAGATTACGATGGTGAGTGAACACGACGACGTTCTGTTTTTTTTTTTTAAAATTCCATCTCACAATATTAATATAGTCATCCGCGTGATAAATGTGTAACGTTAAAAAACCCTGGAATGCTCGGTTCCTGATGTACTTGATCCACTCAATGTGGCGGAAGAAAAATCTAGGATTTTATTGATCATAAGAGTTTGTTTCGCGGGTTTTGTGCGCGGAAATTCATTCGATTTTATTTACAATTTTATAAAATCCCCCGAAACGAATTACAACGATATAGTGCGACTCGTATAAAAACGAAACGTATTCGTTCGTTCGGATTGTGCGCGTTCTGACGTTCAATACTTAAAAAACGATATTGTAAATTTGAAAATATTATATTTTAAAAATAGATTTGAAAAATAATAGCGAATCAGCTACAGTGGCGGGTATTTATAAGTCGTGCTAAATTTCGTTCCGTGATTCACCCCAAAAAGCGCAGTAACTACAAAGTTAATCTTATTTTTTCTCATTTAAAAATCAGTATACACTGACTGTGTATAATATGCTGTCCGGTTTAAGAGTACGCTCCGGAACGCGCACGTCGAATGAAAGCCGGAGCGATGCTAAACCCCCCGGGGCGGCCAATAGCTGCTCATCTGTCATTGGCTGTTGCGGTCGGCAACAGTCGGCACGCGACGGTTTCCGACAATCATAAACAGGCGATAGAACCGCCTCGCCTGCGCGAACACGAACCAATTTTCGTACGCCGCCCGGTATACTCTTAAGCCGAATACCGCATACACGATTATATTTTATAAATCGAACGGTTTCCAAATGAAATATTGTTTTTATTTTTTTTAAGAATATTAATATTTTGTCTGAAACACTCTTTAATCACGTCATAATACGTTAAGGACATATTGTATATCAGCAGCTCTCCTCGCATATAAGCACGCCGACGCCACTGTAGCCGTTGTCATTGAAACGATGACGTTAGTATATATGCGCGTGCGTTTTCAGTGTCGGAAATACAGTGTTCGTTCTCGACGGACTCGCTGAGGGCGGGCAAAGCTCTTTTGGGCGTCAAAGACGTGATATCCGCCAGGCTGAAGAAACCCGACGGCTTCAAGGGACATCCGCTGTTCGCCGACGATCGATCGGTCGATCCGATGATCGATCCCGTCTGTCAGATACGGCCCGACCTGTCGGACGTGTCGTTGCTGACGTACAACCTGTTGGTAACCGACTTTACGCGGTGCGGCGTCCTCAGGAGAAACGTGAGTTTACGTGGCCGTCGTATTTCGAAATTCATTTTTTTCCCCCTCGGTTAAACCCGTTTTTGACGAAATAATTGTGTTATTTGAAAAAAAAAAACGTATTTTTTTTAAAACTACTTTTTTTAGGGTTTCGTGCACGTCCGAGTGTGGTTCCCGCAGTTCCCCGGCGTGGTGATGATGTCCGACCAAGAGCTGATCATTATGTGTAAGCCGCCCGAGCCGACGGTGATCGAGAATAAAGCTGCAGGTTTTGCCGGAAGCTTGTGAGTATATATATTATTGAAATATTATGTAATACGCAATAGAAAAACCAGCGATTTCGGGGTGGGGGGTTTTTTTTTTTAATAAATCGCAAAAAAAAAAAAAAATTACAATAAATTGTTGTTTTGTACTGATACGATTTTCGAGAAATTTTTCTAATCGATTCACCTATCGCGTCTCGAACCGCCAACCACTTGCGCCGAACCGGGACGAAAATAAATATTATTTTATTGTATTAACATTGTCGAAAAAAAACGTCGTACTCGGTTTATTTTCACCATTATCCGTTGCTAATACACATATTATGTGTATGCGCTGTTCGTAAGAATACGATAGATATTTCAATTGTTAGTAATAATAGGCTGACACGAAAAAACAAAAAAATGTCATCAGGAATGAATCAGGAGTTGAAAAAAAAAAAAATGTCGAGTAAATAATTTTGTACGTTTTTGTAGAATTGTATCAAAAAAAAAAAATCGACTTCAGTCTAAAATATTAGAAATATATATAAATTTTTTTGGAAAATATTTAACGAAAAGTCTTTTTTGTACTTTTGTAATACCTATACGTCAAAATTAAGAAAAAATTATTTTCATTATTATTTATTTACTAATTCAGTGGTTCCCAACCTTTTTTTATTCTACACCCCCACCCTTATAAATTAAAAAAAATCTCACGCCCCCTTTAAATTAGAATTTAGATGAATTATTTATTTATTTTTTTTCAGTGAATCGTACAAATAAATTTTACAAAATAACTATATATTATATAGGTTATTATGGGCGACCGTCCGAAAATTAATTTATCGTTTTCAATTTTACTGATTGTAAAATGGCATAATTATTTTAACAACAAAATTTTCGTTATTTCATCATCACTATATTTCCCCCCTTGCACTATCTCAATTCCTCCCTGGGGGGGGGAATTTCCCCCCGGTTGGGAACCACTGTACTAATTGGTGTATTTGAAACCTACCCGCTGTCCTGCGGCGTTATATTACATAGGAAATTCGGTATTCGAACGAAAGGCGTAAGAGGGCCGCCTCGAAATATACGACAAGTGTGGAAATGCGGTAACGGTATTCACGCGAGTTGTGCAGCGTATACGTATTATTATATTATAGAGTACAACAACTGAAGGTGTTATTGGCATATACGTATATAAAATAACGCGTGTATACGTCCTGACCGATATCAAATGGTTAGATTGTGTGTCTCGGTCTTTATTTTGTTTATTATTATTATTATTATTATTAAATAATCGCGATATATATATATATATATATTTTTTTTTATTGTTGTTGCCTTAAATAATATGTAGAGTAAGTCTACATCAGTAGTCGGTGTAAATACAATAATATACGCCGTATACGCGCGTATATAAACCGTGACGACGATTGGTGAGTGTTCGAGCGCGCGCGTGTGTACCGGACCGTAAGTGTGCAGAGTATATTTTGGCGTACACGACTCATAACGATATCATATATAATAGTAACAATAATGACACGTTATTAATATTACACATTGTATATTTGGACGATGATAACACGACGCGATGCCAATGAGTATATAACGCGAACCTACATACAGGGTAAGGTTTTTTTTTTTTTTTTTACATTTTTTCGACCCAAGAACCTAGGGAAATATATTATATATATTTTTGTTTTTTATTTTAACAGGCATTGTTTTAAACATTGCAGCTTAACAGTCAATTTAATAATATAATACAATATATAATTTGTGTTATTTCTGGTCTTTATTATATGTATAACAAAGACCAAATCAATTCATACAATTATAAATGGAAACCCGACGATAGAAAGAATTGAGTACCTCTATAAGGATTAAAATTATTAAGAGCTGTATCATTTTTTAAGAAGAAACGGAATAGTTTTGATTTCGGCAGAAGAAAGCCTGCAGGGGATACGAAAAAGAAGGCGAGAAAAATCGCCGATATATCGGGAGATAAATGGCGAGGGCAAAGAGGAGACGAACTGAGGCGGTTGTGACCTGATCTTAACTTAATGAATGAAATTGTACGCGATCTAGAGTGACTTAGGGAAATATATAAAAAAAAAAATTTTTTTTTTGTTATATTTATTGATATATAATTTTTAGCACGTTTTTTCGTATATATTTAATAATGAAACGTATATACATTTTTTTTTATGGGAATTCACTGTAGGCGTATTGATTTTCAAACGTCCGACGAACACTTCCCCGAATATGAGTAACGAGCATTCGAGTATTTAAAGACGCGCAGATTACTCCTCTCCTCCGGTACTGCGCGTAGATATTATTGAAAAGGTTCCATAATAACTCGGAGACGATTTATCAGAAACGTTTAGAGTCCGAGATAAATGTGCCTGTATCTCTAACCAAAGCGGTAATAATATAACCACCACTAAGCACAATACTCCACTGTATAGACTGCGCAATAAGCGACTACTACGACGGCATTCTTAACTATATTGATCATTCGTAAGACGTAAGAAAATGTATATATAAAAAAACATATATTTTGCCATTTAAAAAATCAAAACTTTAAAAAATAATCGTTAATACGAAAAAATAAATGAGGAATAAAAAAAAAAAAAAACACCGAAAAATCTTGGCAATAATAATAACAAATCGATGGACATTTTTAAATCCCGTTTTTTTCTCTAAACCATTAGTTCGTAATTATCATTCGTAGCGCTTTTAAAAATTTTATGTATATAGTAAAAAAAAAAAAAAAAATATAAATTTTTTAAGGTGAATTTGAAAAGTTCTATACGAAAATGTGTGACATCATCAAAACGATGACAAATCAGATTTTTTTCATTTACTGAAAAACAGTATTCAACGGCACCGCATTGTTGTACAATCGTTTAATTATCATAAAGTATTGTTACTATATAAGTGATTAAAAAAAAAAAAAAAAATCACGTGATACCAGAAAAGGGGTTTACCATAATAATATTACATATAATATTCGTTGCGATACAATTTTTACGAAATAAATAAATTTTTTTTTCTACGTTTATACTGCATATTATTTATGGGTATAACTCGTCACGATATTCATATATTATAGACGTACGAAAATGCGATATTAAATATTAATTATTTAGCGAATGAACGAAATTCCTGAAAAAATCCGACGGCTCGAGGAAGTCGGCCAATCAAATTTTTGCCTTAAAATTCTTTTGAACTGCAAGCTATACGTTCAATGTTAACAACGTTTAAAAAATAAAAAGTTGTTTTTTGATTTTACCAAACGCCTGTCTGAATTTAATTTAGTCTATAGCCCAAGTAATAATTTACGAACAGAAAAAAAATAATAATAGAATTTTTCATTTTACCGCGGAGGAATCACAACAAATTCAGTTCTGTGACACCCTGTACAACTGTTGCTGCCGTCCGTACTCGCTGCCGTCGTTAATCAAATTAAATTTTTGACGCCCAGCGATACCATAACGACCAATTCGAGATGTGCACCGGTACCTACATAATAATATAATTATTATAAAGATCGATGTCGGCTGGAAGCTGCGGCGCCTCGTCTCGACCGACGGATATATTATTTCGCGGACCAGTTAACGGGCTATATAACGAGTATTATTGTTGTGTGCCCTTAAATAAATACCGCGTCTTCTTCACGAACATTTCCCCAGCCTCTCCTCAACTCCCCGAAACCCATTTATCAGTTACACGTTTTTCTTAATGCCAGTGTTTAGCGTTCAATTTGTGTGAATTTGTGCGACATAAAGAGGAAAACATAAAAAAAAAAAAAAAAAACGTGTGGTAGGGGCTGGCGAAACGTTTCGAAAAACGTGTAATTGATGCATTGGGGAGGTTGTTCGTTCTATACCCGTAGGAGTGAATTTTTGCACACACACACACTTCTGGGGTCTTCAACGAAATTTTATATTGACTTTTATTAAAACTCTATTCGAAACGTTTTGAAAAACGATTTTCCCGCTACCTTCTATTCGCTTCGCTTAACACACCTCACTGTATCGACTACTGTATTAAAAACACTATCGAAAAAGTATTTGAAATGTACGATTCCGTATGGAACATTATACCCGAGTCTGCCGCATTACAGTGTCGTCGTGCTGCATCAGTGTCGTTTATTTATATAAACTATCGATGACTGATTATTATATATATATATATTTTTTTTTTCATATTATATACGCGTACAATGATGACGTCGAATAGGAATTTATATATTTCGCTTACACGAATAATACGCTCGAAATCCGAAACGGATTGCACGCGGTGCGTACCTACGAGACAATCGTTTTGAAACGGTGGGAGGGCGGAAAGAAAAGAAAAAGCGATTACTATAATAATATTATTATTATTCGAGTGTTTTTATATATATATATATATATGTGTATTTAAAGAAAAAAAAATATATATATATATTTAAATAAACAATATAAATACGTCAATACGGCCGAGACGAACGGGTTAGGGAAAAAAAAAACGTAAATTTTCACGTATTTTTTTTTTTCTGTTCTTTCACGGTCCCGCGGCCGCGGTCTTCGCGGTTCTCTCCCGCTGCCCGTCATCATCCGTCGTCGACACGTTTATTATCATTTATATATACTGCAAATACGTATACCTAATAATAATATTTTTCTTTCGCCTACTGACCCAATTGCGTATATACTACTATACACACACACACACACATCAGCCGTGTACGAAGAAAAAAAAAAATATGACACACTAAACACGCGGCGACGAAGACGACGCGAATGTGTGTGTGTGTGTGTGTGAATTATTTTTCCTTCCTTTCATATTATTCGATTCGATTTACCCACCGACGACGTCCTAAAAATCATCCGTGTAAATACATTTCGATCGTTATATGATGTGGATCGAGGAGGCGCGAAATTTTCCGATTTTCCGAGGTTTAGCGTTTGACAGGATTCTATAGCCTGCAGCGGTCAAAGTGGATCAAAATAAGTGGGAGGAGTAGTGTCGTCATTTCAAGTTTTGAAAGAAGGGGGGGGGAAAAGTTGTGAACGGCCCGTATTGTTGAAAAATAAGCAAACAAAAAGTCTTTTTTTTTTTTTGAACAAAAGGCCCTATTTAACCTTGGATGGTGAACTATATTTCATTTTATGGTCGTGATTAAATGATTAAATAGATCTATTGAATGTTAAAATTTTAGAAAACGAAATGGTTCTCACAAAGAATAAAATGAAAACGGTTCAACGATATTTTTTTGTAAAAAAATTAAGCAACGTAACAATTACGAATTATAAAAAAAAAAATTATTTAAATCCAGGAGGGATGAACAATTTTAAACTAAATAAGTGAACGGATGGAATATGCTAACTAAAAGAAGTAAAGGGACGGCATCTTCCCTTATCCCAATATTACGTACTGAATAATAGCAACAACAACGATACCATGCTAACAAATAAATATACATTAAGATTGAACTAAAAACCCAGTTGACGAAACAAATCCGAATAATTATTTTATATACAACCTGTGTGTGTGTGTGTGGGGGAGATAGAATTTAAAATAATATTATAAATTTAATATATAAAATATTATATATTATAAAATATATATTGTATAAAATATTTTTATATTCAAATATAGAAATATTTGTAAAAATTTCAACAGTCACACGGGAATTTTAAACAACGGTGCCGTTTTCTAAACGCGCAATTAAATAATAATTAGGTATTCGTTTGACGCGTTGATAAATATAGTTTATGCGATCTATGACAATATATGTACGCAACGCTGGGCGCAATAAACTATACTATAGTGGAAAGTCAAGTTACTTAACGCGTTACACTTTTCGCTATTTAATTATGACTTATAATTATATTGGTCACTTACGTTTTTAAACGTACCGTGTTAAAAACTTTATACGCGATGTGGCGTATTAGAATCCGGAGAGTTCAAACCGCGATCCGGTCCGAAAAGCGACGAATTATGCGAATGCGGTGTTCGATTTTTTCCATAAAAATTTTATATTTAATCAATGGTTTTTTTTATTTTTTTTTTACTCTTTTAAACAACGTTTCTCTCGATATTCGTATGTTAAAAAGAGCATTCGCGCGTACACATGCACGAATAAATTTTTAATGAATTTACAAGACCTTAAAATATTAAATCTTTCGAAGAAATCTTTCGCGCGTCTTTCATTTAATTCTTTACTATTTTATACATTTGATTGATATTCGTCCACGCAACAATTATTAATATTTATATTATTAATTTCGTACGCAGCCCGCACGGCGCGAGGGTGTCGGGGGTCGTGGAGGAGACGCCGGGACGGCTCGAGTACGAGGTGGCCCTGTACAAGGAAGCGCCGGCGCGATTGACCAATTTGAGCCACAACAGCGAACTGCCGGTCGATCAGGCCGTGCCCATCGGCACCAAACTCCAGCTCCGGGCCAGGATCAATCCTCATTCGGGTACCTATAACCTGATGATTAATGTAAAAATATTATTTGTAATACAATTTTCCACCGGCGTAGGAGAACTCGTGAACACAATAAATAGTGAACAATAAATGTTCCCACGAGTAATTTTCAATTCGGATTTTTCGAAAACGCAGACCCGTCGGGAGTGTACGCGAAATTCGAATTTAACAGATTTCCGAAAAATTATCGAAAACAATTCCCGTTTCGTAATAAAATATTGTCCGAACGGCAAGAACGTTGTCTGCGTAAATTTTTAAAAAAAATTTTAATTCTTTATAAAGCGTAGAAAGTCGTCGCGTGCGCATATATAATTACGCTCAAGTCTCGACACGACTTATCCGAGTAGTAATAATTGGACGCACACACGCATGCACGCGCGCTAATCTATTTCTAATAAATAATTTACACCACGCCGGAGACCAATTTGCAGGTGGGACTGCGCGATCCCCTCCGGTTTCTCTCCGTTATTATTATAACCTGTACTACTGTATTGTTAATGAGTTATTTTTCACTTTCAGCGTGGAAGTTTGTCAAGTTAATGGAAGTTTCCGTTTCTCCCGATCCGGACAACGCGCACGTATCCGGTAGCGTCGCACTGGTCAAAGACGGGTAAGTGCTGCGCACTCTTCGACGTCGTATATTGTTAATAATACTAACAAATAAAAAAAAAAAAAACTAGTCTGCCAGTACTCGAGACATTGATGTGTGAACGTCGCGTGAGCGGTAAAAATGGAACGGAATTGTGTTTGGGATTTGTGAATATTGGTATCTTTAATCAAAGTAATTTCAATAATAAATATTATTATTATTATTATTATTATTAGTTATCATGACAACAGCTTACACATTTCCGTCCCATTTCCCGAGTTTATCCTCATACCGCCGTAATAGGTGTTTTCACATAAAAAAAAAAAAAAAATAATAATAATAATAATAATAATAATAATAATAATAATAATAATAAAATAATGACGGTAATTTGAGGAGAGGTGTACTTTTTCTTCTACTAATATTTTAATAACTGTATGGAACAAAGTATAATATTACGTCTAATGACGAGCTTCTTGTGTGCGTACAGTGTACGCGTTGTGTACACAGCTGCAGTGGTAAGTAAAAAAAAAAAAAAAAAAATAATAATATGAGAAATTATTGTGTTTTTTTTCTTTACACCGAAAAAAAACAACGTTATATCGCGGATACGTTTTTGAATGTTTGGAGACAATAATTGAAATTTACGTTGTAATATCAGTGATGGAAATTCTGATTTTTTTTTTATCGTTGCGTATGAATTTTAGTTGATTTTTACGTGTTTTTTTTTTCTTACTATATCGTTCTGCTGCAGATGCCGGAATCGAGATTTCGCGACCATCATCCCGCACCAGCCGGCCAAGTATCGGGAACGGCACAACGAAGTGTTTTTGGACTTCGAGGCGTTCCTGTTGAGCACGATGAAAGAACGATCGACGCTGTGGATCCACTCGCAGATCAAAGCGTGCATGGACGCCAACGATTGTCAGCCGGTAAGTGCGCGCGCGCCCCATTTGCAGACAATACGGCAATAGAACTGTGACGTTACCGTCAATTTTTCTTGAGCGTTTAACTATAAGCGTACAGAGAGTCTCCGAATTTTTTTTCTAATATTTGCGGTCCGTTCACGCACACGACGTCGTTGTTGGTGTTTTTTTTTTACGTTTTTCACAAACAACCGACAATATCAGTATAGTCATAATACTTGATTGCGCAATTCGTGGAACGTTCTTTAAGTTTATAGAGTTTACAAATAAAAAAAAAAAATGAAAAAAATCGTTTCGAAGTTTATTTTCATATTCCGAAGCATAGGATCGGGTTAAAAAAGACGTTCTCTTTCGGCGACAGTGCAAAAATACGAAAAAATCCTACCTGTTCGTATTTTTTTTAAATTAAAAATTTTTTTTTTTTGTTACTGGACCCGAGGAGTCTATAGGGGTTCGGACCGAATAACCGATACGCTTTGAAGATTTCCTCCGAAAATATAGTTAGTGTGTCTGCTTATACAGATTAATCGACATACGCCGCTGCGTTCGCGTCGACGCAACTGTACTACGCGGTGTGAAAATAGTTGTCGAATTTTTCGCTCGACAATATGTTTTCAACATAATACCTTTAGAGCGTGCCCTATGCGAAAAGGGAACACTATATACACACCGGGCAGCTGCGTAACGGTAAAATACTCGCGATCCTCCCCCTCTCTCCCCCGGTGCAACGTTCCTTTTACGGAGTTTTCTGACAATATGAAATATTCGCGAATTTACAACGTGTAAGAATACACGTATAACCCGTTCGTTCTGACGGGGAATACGTCGTTTTCACCGCAACGAACACGAGCGTTTCGCGTCGCGACATTACAGTGCCCACACGCTGTGCGCGGTTAATTCGCCGTCGTCTGCAATGATTGCAGGTTTCCGAGTGATATGGCGTTCGGACACGTACAGTATTACGGTTTGTATGAATTGTACAACCGTTAAAATTCCACGACTATGGTACTATATTATATTATATCGCGACAACATAATCGCACGTTATGACGGGACGCCCGAAATCAGTTAGGAAAAAAACTAGTTTTATCATTCCGGTTTTATTTCTATCGTCCGCAAGCAATATCAAGCGTATAAATACAATATCGAGTAAATTAAAAACGGGGAGGGAGAAAACATTTGTCCACGTGAAATATTTGAAAATTAATTAATTTTAAATAAAATATGATGTATTGAAAAAAAAAAAATGAACATTTGGAAAATTCGTAACAGAATACGTCGTACAACATTTTCAGAGTTAATGAGTTAATCAGAGAAAATGATTACAATTGTCTGCGATTTTACTACAACCGTTAATACTATTAACACTAACTGCAGTGGCTCTAGATTTCTTTGCGTTTACTTTTTTTTGTAAGCGTTTTTTTTCGAGACTTTTCAGCACGTGGCTACGAGTATACCTCCTAGTTTTCCGCCAATCTGTAATCGGCTAATCTCGTTGAACGTACCGGATCGTCATTTGTGGACGATTTATCTTCCGTAGCGTTCGATTGCGATTTCGGTGCGGCGAGAGAGGACGCAGCCGGGCCGATTTTTTTTTTTTTAGCGCGTTACAAATCCATTGCCCCGACGATATAACACGTACTAACCGACCGGGATCCTTTCCGCAGGAATACTGTTTGGACCTGTTCGAACCGTCCGGACACGGTCGCCGGCGCAAGAGGCACGCGAACACCAACGGCACGGCGCTGCTTTCGGCCGCGGCCGACGCCGCGGACAAGTCGCTGAACGCGACGAACTTCGCCAAGTTCAAGGAGAACATCGAGTACACGGTCATCATGCCCGAGGACATCTACCACGGTAACGCGGTGACTTCGGAGAACGGATGCGGCACGTTCCTCGCGCTGTCGGGCGTCCTGGGCTGTCTGCTGTTCGTGGCCGGCCTGATCCTGTGCTACCTGACTTCTCGACTGCAGGCCGCCGTCGGATCCAAGTTCAGGACGCAACAGGACTCGTTCGGCGCCGCCGGCGGCGGTCGGCTCCATTCCGCCGTCAACCAGTCCAAGTTTCCCATATCGTTCAGCGGTTCGTCGGCTTACTCCGGACGGTTACATTGACGCCGTCAAAGAGGGGGATTTTTTTTTTTTTTATTATTCAATTGAAATTTTTTTATTGTAAATAGTTTTTTTTTTTTGTAATCGACAATAGTACTTATTATATCGTACAGACGCTTGATTCGCGATTCAATCCGCATACACTATATTATAATAAGTAAAAACAGAAATAAACGAACCAGTAACGCGGTATACACCGTCGACTGTTGCAAGGCGAGCGACGTTTTTTTCTTCTTCTTATACATTTAAAGGAAAACGAAATATTCGAATAATTTCCGCGTTTTATATTATTATTATTATTATTATTATTATTAAACGCGCGTCGGCAGAAACGTTAGAAAATGTCGTTCTATCGATTTTGTTGTTGTTTCGTATACCAATAATAACGCCGCCGCGGCGGCGTTTGTTCCACGTTTTAAAAAAAGGCACGTTCCTTATTTATTCCGAAATTTAAAATCAAATTTTTCGTCACGTCTCATAAAATGTCGCTCGTTCTCATTTTGTCTTGCAACAGTCGATACGACGTGTGTACATTTATTTTTATTGTCGATGTACGCGGGTTGTTGCCATTTTGTCAGACGATCGTAATCGCAGCGATTCTATTACATTTCTTTTAGAAAAATAAGTAATTATGGCTACACACGGTTAACGAAAACGTTCCGTTATAAATATTTCGAGGAAAAAAAGCACAGTTTTTTTTTGTTGACAATTTTCACAAAAAAAAAAAATTAAAATCACGATTTATACGACTTAAATATAATACGATTGAAGTATGTCGAAATAATAACAATAAATAGTTGCGTCAATAGAATAAAACACGAACGATATTATATCGAATTGAATCGCGATTTAAACGATAAGCTTTAACGTAGTCCAACATTAAAATAAATTTATACATACGAATTATATCATTCATAATTATTAGGTATTGTATTGTGTATTTAATAAAATTATATTATGTATTAAGATAATATATCACAGTCGCGGCTAGTTCGTATAAGGACCCAGTCATAAAGGTCGATCGTATATAGTTTTATAAATTATTCTTCGACTCGGAGATAATTTATATATATATATATATATATATATATATACGCGTAATATATCAGGGCCGGCTCGAGTAAAAATAGGTTATACTAGGCAAAATCAAATTTTAGCCCCACACTCTCATCACCTGTCTCTCGTAAAATACAAAAAAAAAAACGACTGGCTTTTCTCCCTTTTTCTTTATTTTTATAAAACGTCATATTAGAAAAATACGCAAGTTTTTTTTTTTATTTTACCTAAAAATTTTTTTTTTTACCATCGCCATTCATACGAAGTTAAAATACGAATTTCAACTGCGTTTCATTTCTAATTAATATTTATCACAGTTGTGTCCATCATTCGATGAATCATTTTCCGAAACGCCGTTCTAGGCGCTTACTTGTAGCTGGCCTATACCTTGAGCCGTCTACGATGAATTTATTTCATCATTTCTTTCCTTACACACACACACACACACACACACACACACACACACACACACAAAAGGGCATTTGTCTTATTATTAGAATAGATTAATACATATATCAATTACGCGTGTCCGATGTAAACGTTTTAAATCATTTTTAAAATTTTTTACTCAGGCACGACATTCATAACACAATATTCTGTAGATATATGCGATAGTGTATTATTAAGCGTAGCCTTGTAATTTTTTTTTTTTTTTACGATTTTTCTACAGTACATATTATAAATACAATAATGTTAAATTAGATTTAAAATATTATTTATGTATACATACGTGTATTTAATTACTATTAGAATATGAATACAGAACGTAATTGAGTTTTGATTTATGTTTTCGATATAATGTATCTACGAATGTAAATTTATAAGTAAAATATCCGTTTTATAAAGATTTTTTTGCAAAATTACTTCCCATGTGTTGCGCGCTGAATCCACACACAATGCACTTACCTCCGGAAAAAAACCGACCTTTACCTTTGTTGTGTACTTATACTTATGTAGAAAAATGAAAGCGATTTTTGAAATAATGCGAAAAAAATATCTCGCAAGCCGTGCTCGACACACGAAACTCGTACCCGTATAATAACGCTAATACCTACCTGTTGTGTTAATACAAAAATCAACAAAATTATAGCTGTTATTATACATTTAATATACGTAAATGCGTTTCAGAATGTTGGGCAGAGGGTAGGGAAACGAGACAGGGGATGAGTGTAGCGGAGACGAGAATGCTAAGACGGATGTGTGGAGTAACTTGGAATGATGGAATAAGTACCTAATGAATACGTATGGTGCAGTGTAGGAGTGGCTGCATGCCTGCGTCTATTGTGGAGAAAATGTGGGAGTACAGATTGAGAATGATTTGTGAATGTTGTGCCGAGAGATCATTCAGAAACGGCAGTGAGAGGTTATAATATGGAAATGAATTTTGAAGGGAAAAGAAGATGATTGCCGACGAAGAAGTGGGAGATGGTGCTTTGAAGAAGGTGTAGGACAAGGATGGTCGACCCCGTGTAGTTGCAGGGAGTATAACGTTATGTCCTAATTGAATCCGTGCCATGCGGTGCGTGCAATACGAAATACGTTACGTGTAATTTTTGATATGACAAAATTAAATACGATTTGATCGAAGACGATTACATATTATGTTAAAATGAATTTTAATCGAAATTTAGTCTCGACAGCAGTACGTTACGTTGGTAAAAATAAAACATGTTGTGCTATAATATAATACGGTGTGTTTTATCAGATTTTCTTCTTCTTTTCTCTCGCCTCATATTTGGGGTCGACCACACTTTGTCCTAAACCTCCACTTGACCCGATGCGTTTTATCGGATCGCACGTTAAAATAGACCAGTTAGGGCACGTCCGAACTTTGTCACAATTCGTTTTATTTGCGTGCACGCTTTGCTCGCGATAAACGCAACGCACGGATTCAGTTAGGACATGGCGTAAGGCGAAAAAGAAGACGATTTTTAATGTCGATTGTGTAAACACTGTTGTAATAATGAAATAGTATGCGTAAAAAAGAAAATACAACAAAACCAACACACGATTTTTTCATAATAACGCAATATCTATTTTTAATTTTCTTTTTATATATATATATATATATATATATATAAATCACAAGAACAATATTTTACATATTGAAATAAGTATAATATATATATATATTAATTTTCAGTAAATAATACATTTTAAAGTATAAATGTCAGTATTTATTTTCATAGTAGCGACGCGCGGCGAAAATAAGAAATGAAAACGCGAAATATGTAAAAACACACACATACATATATATAGGTATTTTTAAAATTATTATCATATATTATATAATAATGTATTATATAAAGATATATATTTAAACGTAGTCGAATGTCGTACATGCAATCTTTTAATAATAATAATAATAATAATAATAATAATAATAATAATAATAATAATAATAATAAAAAAAAAAATAATAATAATAATAAATTTATAATATACCTTTTGTAACTGAACAATAATTATTATTAAACAATTAGAAGAATATCGATATAATCGTTGCGTGTAATAATGGTTTTAATAATAGGTGCATTTCCACGGCCCCCCTACTTGGGAAATTTCAAATTCTGACAACGCACATCGTTTGTGCTCCGTTTGTGCCGTTTGTGCCCGAAGGTCCCACGTTTGTGCTAGCCCCCCTTCCACAGTTATTCGATGCCAACAAATAATAATATGTATATTTTGTGACGAAAGAAAACCGAAATGTGGACGTAATAACAAATGATACACAGTATTAACGCGTCTGCGGGAGTTTAAATGTTAATTTTTTTTTAACTCGACGTACTAATATAATATTGTATTTTATATAGTATCGAAAATAAAATATTGGCCGTGTGGCAGGCGACACGAATAAAAAAGAAAACCCCGATTTTTTCAAATATAATAATTTATATTTAAATATAATATAGATTGTCTTTATAGTCCTATAGAAAATAATTAAATGTATCAACTAAAACGTAATATAATATTTCAAGGTTTTTTTTTTTTTTTTTATAATATTATTGTGTAATAATAACACGTTAAATACGTATATATAAATACAAATATTTGTTTTTGTTTATATAAATATATTAATTAGTATATATATATATATATATATATAGTATTATAATAAATTATTTATTTAAATATAGAGGAATATTACGAATTCGAAGAGTAAAGACCGTATAATATATTTTTGTAGTATACGTCGAAAACCGTAAAATATACGCGAGCGAATCCTTACGCAGTTTTATTAATTTTTTTTTTACAAGAATAAATTCAGAACGTGTATCGTCTTAAAAATTTTATATTGTTTATTATAATACGCGTAGTCCATATAGCGAAAGAAATTGACATTAATTCGTGAATTTTAGGTATTTAGAAAAAAAATTTTTGTTTATATATATATATATACCACGTTCGTTGTACCAGTCGAAAATTATTATTATTATTATTATTATTTTATTTTTTTTTTTTGTATAATATTTGCAAGTAAAGTATTTAAAAATAATGTTATTTCATCGTCGGATTCCGACAACGGCGGCGGTTTTTGTACGGATCGTCGTCGTCGCTGTCCACGTCGATGGTCGACGGTGACGCGTCGGTCGTTTGGCGACAATCAGGGCTCAGGCGATTCGCCGATGAGGCCCGAGACGCAATAACACCCTGTAAGTGCCGTCACGGTAGTGCGATACTGACATCGGCTTCAAGAGCTCGCGGTGCGGACTCTTTGTTTTTTCACAAAGTCTTGCGCCACCTTGTCCTCGTGCCTGGCTTCCAGGGTGTGCAATATCGGATGACCTATAATATTATACAACACGCGGTATTACTACAAATCGGATGAATAAAAATATAGATTTGTCGTGTAAAATTTTAATGCGGATTTGATGTCATCGTCGTCGGGTATAGTGCAAAGAAAATACGTCGTTATAATGGACAAGTCCTATTCGTAACTCGTTACGCGGTTATCGCGTCACCGAAATGTTTTCGGTTCGATCGGAACGATATACCATACGATTGCACGGGAAAGGAGAGTCTTCGGTTGAGTTTTTAATTGGAGAAATGGCGAGCAACGAAGCCACGGACTGGCGTTTACGAGCGTTTCTGTTTTGTTGGTGCATACCTTTGTTGTGTTGGTGCATGAGTATCAGGTCTACTCTGTCGATGGCGTTGATGTCGTGCGGCAACGGGGCGAGGACGCCCGGTATGGAGTTGAGCGAGAGAAACGCCTCGCCCGCGAAATCGTTGGACGTTATCACGTCGTGGTCCATGACGGTGAACAGGATCATGGCGGATTCGTGACGGCACTGGTCCATCGAGACGGCGCTGCGGAAAACGATATTTAGTTGCGCATATGTTCGCGAGCCTGTAAGGTATACGCGAAGCTGGCACATCTTTCTGACACCTATCCAGCAAATCATACACGGACTCGTTATGACGGAAAGTCGTCAAACACCACGAGACGTTCGACATTAAAGCGTTTGTAGTGCAACTTTACGACTGGACAGTCTTTAAAAAAGAAAACGGTTGTGGCCATTGGTGGATAAAAAAAAAATGTCGTTTATTCGCCGATATTCTTTATAATTGTTTAAAATGCTCCTCGCGTAAATTGAAAATAAAATCGTTGTTACGATTATTCGGAGAGAATTGAATCCCGAAACTATCGCCGAGTATTTACGATAATAGTCTAGTATCATTTTTTGAAATCGTAATTGATCTTAAGTATTACAGACGAGTTTTAGGCAATTTCACGCGAATTTTATATTTTAAACACTATTGAATATGATTACAACAGTTTTAATGTATCGTTACGCGAGTGTTTTATATTTTTAAAACGTTTTCTGGTTAAAATGATGAAAAAATACCAATAAAATAACATTTGCGATCGATTTTCACCTAAATGTCCTCTTCTAAATACGTTTCTGCTCGCAACAGTCGAGACAGGTCTCGACAATGATCTCTAAATGTGCATACTCACAATTCAAAACACTCGTCGAACAAAGGATTCAACGTTTTCTTCTTCACGTCGGTGTACTGTTCAGCGCTGTAAGGGAACATGGATTTGGGCAAAAGCTCGACGATGACGAAAGGGTCGCTGAAACCTGAAACATTAGACGAGCACATCAGTGAGTCACAAAGGTACAAGGGTACAAGGCGGTCGCAAAGTCATTATACCGTTCGGGTCTAGCGGTATGACGTCATGGGCCTTCAACACCTCCACGCACAGCGAATCGTGATGGTAATACGCTCGCACGGACAGCACTCCGTAGTTGGCGTCTTTCACCCGCTGTTGTTCCATCAGACGGTCTTCGTAGTACAGTTCGATCAACGTGTCCGTGTCGGTTTTGTGCAGTTTCAGCCTCTGTTTCACGGCCCTGTACACGTCTGCGGAAAACAAACCGATTTCAATAACGTTCAATTCAGTTAAAAAAAAACCTTTACACTTTGATGACGTTACGGCGATCCGTGCGCCCGCAGAGATTTATGCCAGAACTGCGGTTGGCGTCCGTAAGATAATTTTCACACCCCTCCGCCCTCTCCTCGTGAAATCCACCACGGTAAATGTGTGTGGTTTTCAAATAAGGATTGTTTAGAAAGTATTAGATTAAAATAAACTTACAGTTTACACTAAAACGGAAAATAAAAAATAAATCATACATATAGACACATCGGGGGATCAGTGAATGTCACGAGATCGAGACGTCCTGGAAATTGCTTTTTTACGGAGATATCTCAAATCACGCGCGTGCGTCGACAAGCCCCACACCTCTGAAGGAACTTATTGAAAAAGGAGTTATAACCAAATCCCGCGCAGAAGGTGTTGGCTCACGCAGTTCGCAGTTTCATTAAACTTCGTGCAATCGAGCAGAATTTTATTGTCATATAAATATTGTCAACAAGCTTCGTTTTATTTTGTAAGTAAAGTTTATTTTAACCTTATATACTTTTCGAGTAATCCTTATTTTGAAACTACTACCACGCGTATCCCGTGTCGGACTCGACGAGTTCGCAGTGTTGTTTCTCCGTCTTTAGATACGATTTTTATTATCATAACCCTCAAACACTGACCCGGGCGCTGATCACACTTACTTCCTGTGAGTATTTCCGGTGGCAGTCCGTGGCCCTCCGCGTGAAAGAACTCCACCAGCAGTTCCAGTGCTTCGTACAGTCGTTCGTAGAACCCGGACATTTTCGTGTCGCCGCTGCCCCCGTCCATCTGATGGCCCAGCTCGTATACGGTAACTTCCCACACGCCGTTCAACACTTTGTGGAAGTTTTTCGGTATCAGGTTCGTGTTTAGCGCGATCAGATGGCTGTCCAGGTACTCTTGCAGCGGTACAATAGCGTCGGTGGTGGGCAGCGTGTCCGGCGACCACGCCAGATGGAAAATACACTTCTTCAGGGGCGCTTGCATCTGTCGGGCACACACATAAGTTTACATCGAAACACATAAATAATTCGCATCAACGATATTCGAATCGAATTCGACGTTACGTTTTTCCTCGGAGTGTTTTTATATTTTGATTTTCGCGACGGCGAATAACACACAAAGTTTCGGGTTCTTTGCGCCTGATGTACGTAATAATACGTATCGATTCCGAAGATTAAATATATTCATTAAAAAAGAGAAATAAATAGCTGCGTGTGTAGGAAACCTGTCGGCACCACCAATACAGAAACGGCGTATTACGCGACGATAATTAATTTGTAGTAAAAAAAATTTAATATCCGTTTTTTCCTTTGTCGAGTTCGAAGAAATATTAATTTCATCTTCGTCTGGACCTTTACAGTGTATATAATTCCTACGGTCGGCAGAGCCGCAGACAAAGAAAACAAAAAAAAGCGATCGATATTACTTCGTTTGTGACCTCCTACGACGATATTTTAATATAAAAAAATATTCATGAAATAATATGGCTTCGGGGGGGGGGGATCCGTATTCCAGTGTAGTTACAAAATTAATAACACGTATATTTTTTTTCTCAGCCTCACAATTATTTATCGAAGGTATAATTTATTTATCGAAATACTACAATATACGTTTACGATTTATTTTAATTTCGGCGAAATCTACAAATCCGGAGACGGCCAAGAGGTATTCGATAAACGTACTCGATCTAATTACCAAATACATTCGGATTTGTTAACGAGATGCTGTCCAGATACCAGTTTTATGAATTTATAACCGTATTAGATGTGGTCGAATACAGTGCTTGAAACCGCGATTTCGTAAAACGTTAATATGCTTGTAAACCAATAAACAGAAATATCGTGATATGTGTCTGAATTTTAAGTAATAAAGTAACAACATACGTTAATTCTTTACGACTCGCCGAATCCCCGTAACCGATCATAATACACTCGGTGGCGTAATCATCGGTGGAGGATATGGACTTCGAATCCTCCCCCCTAGGTTTTTTTTTTTTTATTAACGGGATGGAATTTTGAAACGTTTAGCGAAGCGTTTCTGATGAGATTTGTACAGTCAGATGATCAAAAAAAAAAAAAAAATCGCTGTGAAAAATTTGGTAAAAAAAAAAAACGAATCGCGTGTTCGACGTGTGTCACGGATTCGAAGCCAACTCACTCTGACTGCGATCCGTCCGACGATCATCATCGAGTACGTGTCGTACTGGTTGAAAACCGGGTCCAGTAACGAGTTGACGTCGGCCCGACACTGGTCCGCTGTGGCTTCGCCCGTAGCTTCGACCGCGGACACGACGGTTTCCAAGTGCAGGTCGTCCGGCATCGAAGCGACGGTCCGCCACACGTATTCCAAATCGTTCAGAGCCGCGCACACCTGTTAATTATTGGTATTATTGCGATCAGTTGCGAATCCGCCTTTTTTTTATTTTAATTTTAAAAATAATATTTTTTATACTCGTATTGTATTAATTTTAATACAAAAAAAGTTTATGATATTAATTCGAGCAAACGTCCACGATTTACGACGTGATATTTGTCGTAGAAAACGCGAATTCGTACAGTAAAAAGACGTCTAGGAGTGTGCGATCGCGTCTATTACGAGATTTCTAATTTAGTCGAGGGAATATATAATATATATTTTATTTCGCGATTGTTTTAGAGAATTTCACGTTTTGAACGTATACTACTATGACTATAAATGACAGCACGGGAATTTATAATAATAATAAAAACATTTTTTTTATTATTTTTTCAATTTACGCCACTGCAGACGTTCGGGGGGGGGGGGAACGTTACACAAGCGGAATTCTGTAACGAAACCGCCGATAAACGCATTGTGCATGTTGTATTCGAAACGTGCTCACTTCGTCGGACGTTTTGAATGCCGACACGTCTTCGTAGAATCCGGAATCCTTCAATCTCTGGTGGACCAGTTGAGCGTAGAACAAGACCGCCTCGCACATTGCCTGCGAAAAAAAAAATGAAAACAACACGATAACACCGACGTAAAGGATCGCGAGAGGAATGACAACACGACATTACGTCTAGTAATTTCAGTACGAAGTTGTACGACTGTATGAGGTCCGGCCAGGCGAGATGTTTCCAGAACTCCTTCATCTGCGCGTCGCGTAAAAATGAAAAAAAGAGAAGAAAAATCGATTAGAAAGAATGTAACCCACCCCTACTCCAGCCGTGCGGTGAGATTTTTCGTATCACGAGCCGCGCTTTATATTTCGGTAAATACGTTTTTTTTTTTTTTTAAATAATTTTTTTTCCACCTCTCGTACCGATAAGTTTTTATAATTTTAATACCTATTTTTTTTTTTTTTTACTTTAGCATTTAAGTCGGTTTAGACTTTAAGTCTTTAACACAGTTCAGAGTTTTCAAAATGATGACGATTTTTGAAAAAAAAAAAATCGTTTTCATTAAACTATTCAATTAACGGTATAAAAATACACCGAAATAATATTTTTTTTTAATATTTTAGTAGACAATCGCCCGTTCATCGTACGAACACCAGCATAATAGCATCTTGAACACAACAGTAACGGCTGCAGCTCGTTCCCTTTTTGTTTACTCACGTGACACAGCGCAGCGGCCACGTCGTTGCTGGACGTCGAGTGTTTGACGATCGTCTCGCCCTGACATATCGTGCTCAGATCCAACGCTTTTTTCGCGCGCTGGACGATTTTCAATTTGGCCAGATCCAGCCATTTCTCCAGAGCCGGTTCGAACCAGTGGTAATAGCACTGGGCCGACAGACCTTTGTAATCGGACACGTTCAGATGTTCGCGATACCTGCATTGGGCGACACCCGTTTAGTAAATATATTTTGTTTTACCGGGGACGGTGATTTTTGTATACGTTCACACTGCCATCACGAGTCGTCGCGGTTTTTATTATAATAATTATTAAATTACCGACAAGTAAAATAATAATTTTCTATCGTATTCGTGAATCGTACTACGGAATCCGATTTTCTTAGTTTTTATCGAGAAAATAATCTGTTGCGTTCAGTTTAATATTTGACCCTTTTAACGCGCAATTACTATATTAAATGGGTTTAACGTTTCATTATCAAACCGATTCGTTACGAAAACAATAGTTTTCCAAAGACGAATACTATAAAGTATACGTACATCCGAAAAAGGAAATTTTAATTAATCCGTTACAAATTTTAATCAATTCGGAATACAAAATTATTATTTTACTGGAATCGTATTTTTTTACGTCTTCGGGGCGTAATTAATTAATTTTTTTTTTTTAAAAAAGGAAAGAATGGCGCTTGACCGTCTACTTTAATTTGGATCTTAATTGTATTGAATCGTTTAAATATTAAAAGTCACACGATTCGCGTAACACGCTGTTTAGTGTAATCAATGCGATACGAAACACGACAATTCTCATTTCGTTTTAGAAATTATTTCATTTTCGATTGCTTAGACTCAAGGCGCTTTTTAACGAAAGAAAACGTGTTTGAGCGGTTCAAATTCCTGTACAGAACAATGACGAATACCGAATGCACGTTATGGTAATGGATGTTGATTATGGATCGTATATATATTATGTGATAACAGTACGAGCTTCACGCGTTGATTTTTATATAAACATTTATAAGAATTTTAAAATTGTTTTTTTGACAATCGAAAAAAAATTGGCTCTCGTGGAATCTAGCTTAAAATCCCTCGAATCATCCTCGTAATTACGCCACTGCGATTTTAAAAAGGGTGTTCGTGACGCGAATACGTATAGACGGCGAAATGGAAGAATTTTTTTTTTCGTATTACAAGCGGTTTTCATACG
This sequence comes from Slavum lentiscoides, assembly GCA_032441835.1. NCBI lineage: Eukaryota > Metazoa > Arthropoda > Insecta > Hemiptera > Aphididae > Slavum > Slavum lentiscoides. The sequence continues at coordinate 3,140,260 of CM063716.1, forward strand.
TTATTTGTATAACGGCACAATGGTACCGAAAACGGACCTGATAAACTCCTGGACGGCCAGATAGAGTTCGAAAAGGGATTCTCCCGTTTCGGAATTCGTCGGCGACAGCGGTGTGTCCATCCCGAAATCGACTCCTTTCACCTTTTTGCATATAGGAGCGATTTCTTGGCTCAGATCGTTGGACAACTGAAATCATAGAAACGCGCTGTATTAAAACAAAATACCGATGCGATATACGGTATACGGTACGAAAAACTGCAAATCAATACTATTAAACGACAATATCGAACATTCTCAACTAATACCACTCACAATATATCAAAACTCACAAACGTCTATATGAACGCACGATATGATAACAATTTGAATAACGATATGTGTGACGTCAAAACTAAATGTAATCTATATATATATATATATAATATATATATGTGATCGATATAATAATAATTAATAAATAATAATAATAATAAGAAAAAAAAACAACAAAATAAACCATCTCTATAATCGTATTGAGGCGGTACAAAAAAACGATCCATGTCGGGGTGTAAAGCGTTAAAATACACGTCTTCTAACACGCAAGTAATAATAATAATAACTAAGGCTCGGATTTCGTTTCTATCTTTTTTATTTCCGAAACGCTAGACACGACGCTTTTAAAGATACACGCGAGTGTTTTAAGTACACGCTATTCTAACGACGACAATATTTTTCGGGGTTTTATTGGTGATTTTTTTTTTTTTTGTTTACGTCATTATAACTCATTTCTAGTGACAATGCGAAATAAAAATAAAAATTCATCTCCAAGATTGTCGAAATATAATTGAACATAATTCGCCACTAATACAACGGTCGGGTAATATCTGATTTTTTTTTTAAACAAAACGATTCGACATTAACGTTTTAATGTCATCACACAAATGCCGATTAGCAGTGATTTCTGTTTCACACTGAACTACACGGGAGAAAACACGTTTTTTTTTTTAAAAATAAAATTTAATTAAACGATTGTTCGCGCATGTATATTGTTCGGTTTTGAAAATAAAATAATTCAATTATTTAAATTATTTTTATAGACAATTTTTTTTTTTTTTGGGGGGGGGGGGGAATTTTTCTAGGATTATAATTATTTATTTATTTTTTTGAGTTTTTAGGTCATTAACGCAATTTTTTTTTCTTTTTTGTTATTTTCACGGCATTAAAATCCGAGCCCTAATAATAATAATAATAATAATATGCATTATCCGTTGATCCTATAATAACAAAAAATAGCAAATATAACACGTCATAATATAATATTTTATTGGCAACGACTATTGCAGCTCACGCTCTGACGGTGTGCGCGTACACATATAATACTACAGCTGGGACACTTATAATGTATTTATATATCGATTTACAGGGTCGTGTCTTATACTGTGTACCTCTATGATTACGTCCAAATGATTCGAGAATCCCTTTGCCAACTGAGAAAACACAATATATATATATATATATGCACATATAAAATATATTATTATTATCCGTTACACTGTTATAAGCTACAGATGGTCCGTCTATATATAAGTATATTACGCGTAATTAGAATTTTGAAAATAACGCGTTCGCTATAATATCTTTATAATAATGTATAAAATATACGCGTGTAAAATATTGTGTACTTACTAATTTCTCGTGTTGTTTGTATATCGCCGCGTAGTAAAAAACGCCGTTTATACTGAAAAAAAAAACAAAAAAAAATTGATAATTTAAAATTTTCAAACTTTTTGCCGAATAGCATTCCAAATCGCGAATCACGCGACGACCATAATATCGAAGTTTTAATAAGCTCTCGGATAAGAGATTTTTCTTCGCCCACGAGCCGTATAATGTACGGTGATTTTTATCATCTATTACCCGTGACGCCCACGAGAAGATGTTAAAAATAAATATTTATACAAATAATATGGTTTTCGTTTTTGTTTTTTAACGATATTGTAAAATACAAAAAAAAAAAAAAATTAATATTGCGTACATTTTAATGAGGAGAAAAAAATTCGAGTTTTTTTTTCGCTGGAAAATTAATTAAAACGCGTTTTAATACAGGAAATTATTAAATCACTTGGACGAGAATAAATTACTACAACGATTTTACCGAAAAATCCCCGACTCTCGTTCGTGCGTCGTAACAATATTAATTAAAGCGATGCTGATGCTGCAAAAATAGAAACCTAAGACAAAATAAATATCAGTTCCACAGACATAAAGTCTTCTAAAGGTAAAATAAATTTATAAGCATAATATTAGAATAAATATTTGCAAAATAAATATATAATAATAACAGTGTTTTTAATACTAGAACAATTATTCCGAATAATTAAAAAAAAAAAAAAAATGCCATTAATTGTTTTCGAAAATTAAATGTAATACGAAGTCCTACCGAAGTATGAAAGTCAGAGAATATATAATATACAAGCGTGTTTCAAAATTATAATTCTATAAAAATTTACCGAGTTTTGTTAAAAAAAAAAAAAAAGAAAGTAAATTATATAGATAAAGATTTAGAGTTTTGTTCTCGACGATAAGTCATTGCGTTCAATAAAACGATTCTGAGCGGAGCTTCGGTGTCATACGCACTTTGTGGGAACATTTTTAAGTGGTAATAAAAAAAAAAGAAAATTACAACTCGGGATTGTCAGAGTTTTTTGAATATAGTTGAAGTAACGCAAGACCTATGTCGGCATACAATTTTCAGTCTTTATAACCGAAAACCACCCTTTTTATGACTTATGGTCCAATAATCGCTATAAATAATATACCAAAATTGAAAGACATTTTTTTTTTTTTATTTATGTTTTACATTCGGTGTTAATTTCGATATTCTAAGACCATTATTTTGGTAGTTTTCTTTTTTTGTCGCGTTTAAAAACTATCGAGAAAATAAGTTTTCATTGAATTTTTGGAAGAAATACGCGCACAGGGAAATTATACTGAATAAAAATCGAAAAACGTTTCAAATAAAGTACCGGTTATCATCCGAGCATTGCCGAAAATTATTGTACAGAGAGAGAGAGAGAAAATGATAAAAATCGTTGTGAAATCAATAATTTCCCCGCTTCGCTCAGAATCTAAAATCAGAGCGTTTTTTTTTTTAAATTTTCATTTATGTTTTCCATTCAATGACTTATAATTTGTGCTATACACTTTCTCGTTAGTGAAATACAATAAATATTATGACGATCGGAAAAATGAGCGTTATACTTTTCGAATAGCACGTTGTAGTGTTCCACGCCTTTTTGCAGATCGATCAACACGGCGGTGACCAGCCTCACGAATCCCTTGAGTCGCGTTTCCGGATCGTGTTGCCCGGTGGCCATGAATTTCCGATTTTCTTCGTACCACTCGTGCGTGCCGACTCTGAGCGCGTTCCCGATTTCTCCGCGGATGTCCTTGTTGAACGGGCAACATTTCCCGTACGCTTTTGACAACGACAACCGGCTCAGGCACCTGCGCGATACGCGTTGCATGAGCAGGAAAACGAAAATTATTATTTGATATTTCGTACACGCTCGTTGTAGTGTTTGGAGAGTTCGCTTGAAAACCGAACGCTTACGTTTTAAATATTGTATATCGAAAAAATGCACTTACGATTGTAAAATTTACACCGTATATATTATACCGACGTATAAAACGCGACGGACAGTAATTATATATATATATATATAAATATTACAATACGATTCGTGTGGGATGCAAAATTATGAAAATTGAATTTGTACGGCTTGAAAACCGTTCGAGGCACTTTAAAACGCGTGCGCGAACGAAACGAACGCCGTTCTTTTAAAATCCAAAATACAGTGTTTGTCGGCCACCGGAGGGGTTGGAAACAAAAAAACGCGTTCAATGTGATTCACCTGAGTATGTACTCCAGACGGTTCATGGACACGTGATGGTGAGGCGGAAACAGCTTGCGATATTTTCGGATCAGTTGTAGCGAATAATCCAAGAAAACGTTGAACGAATCGGCCAGCCAATCCTCCTGAATAATAAAATCGAAATACAAACAAAAAAATGTCGCGTTATAGATCTGTCAATACTGACGACTCTTTACGAGACGATAATTAATTAATTAATTAATTTTTTTTTTATATATTACGGTAGCGTGACCGAGTTTTTTTTTTTTAAGGGCCTATTCAATTAAAATATTTTATAATGACGAAAAAATTAATCAAATTATTTTTCGCGAAACATTATACGAATATATATATATATGTATTTTCATTGTATTGAAACAATATAAAATATATAAATAACGATTTTGGAATGAAAAAAAAAAAAAATTCGAGTTTCTTAAGTCTTTTTTTGTGTCGATTCGAAACAATAATTATTATTATTATTATTATTTTTCGTTAACGAATACTCGTTTAAATAAAGTATAATAATTCCATAGAACGTCAAAACGTATTTATCTTAATTAACGAATTTTTAAAATGCATCGTAAGTATACTTAATATTAACGAATCGACGAGACAAACAGAGCAAGACACTCTGGTTGTAATATCTACGCACCGATGTATTTTACTCGTACTCGATACTGACGTTTCAAAAAATAATTTGAAATTTTCCGTTTTTGTATTCCGTCAGTGCGTATTCGCGCTGTACGCGGTTTCTATTAAAAATGGGAAAATTTTCGAGTACCGAACGCAACAGATGTAAATCGCTGTTTATTTAAATCGTGTTAGCAGTGGTCAAAGTGGATGAAAATATGTGGGAGGATGGAAGCAGCGTCGTCATTTCAAGTTTTAAAAGGTGGCGGGGGCGAAGTTATGAATGGTCTATATTTTATTGAAAAATAAGAAAAAAAGAGAGCTGTTTTTCAACAAAAGGCTCTGAGACCGGTCTTATTAAACTCGATAGCGAACTGTACTTTTTATGATTGCGATTTTAGATATACCGAACGTTAACGTTTTGAAAAACGAAATAGTTCTTACGAAAAAAAAAAATGATTCAAAGATATTTTTCTAGAAAAAAATTAGGTGACATTACAACTGTAGATTATATAAAAAAAAATTTTTTTCTGAAATCTGAGAGCGATAAACAATTTTAGACAAAACAAGTGAGGTAGGAGGATGGAATATGCTAACTAAAAAAAAGAGGTCATTTCCTCCCACTTCGACCACTGCGTATGACGCAGAAAAAAAAACATGCATATTTCGTAATTGTTCACTAGATTTCGGCGCTTTAACGCGCACAGAAATCATTGTGAGTAACGACAAAAACTCCAAAACCCAATTCTCTCCTGGTGTGACCACAGACTGTTGCGAGTTCGTTTGAAAAGCGTTTTGTGCACTGACCTCTTCGCCGGTTAACGTCTGCTCGCCCCAGGCGGCTTCCAGCTGAGACAACTGTTTCAACAGGAACTGCGGGTCTATCGTCGGTATGTGGCTGAACGCGAGCCACCGGATCACGGCCAATTGCAGCTCGGACACTCCGCTCTGTACCGCGTGCTGGTGCAGTATGCTCGTGGCCTCGTGACACAGTTCGCCGTTCCAAAGGCTCTGAAACAAAACGAAATAATCCAAGTACTTACGGGATTTGACAACAACAAGTGAAACAATAAGAAGACTTAGAAGTTTAACAAGGAACTTCAGGAGAAACTAGACTTAGCACCAGTCACTAGTTACATCAGAGGACAAACAATACGGTGGTTTGGTCATGTTATGAGAAAAAGCGAGGAAGAAACTACAAGGGTAGTTATGAAACCGTAAGGGAAAAGACCAAGAGGTAGATCGAGGAAGAGTTGGCTGAAGGCGTAGTAGAAGATGATCTTAAAACTCTGGGAGGGGAGTACAAGTTTTGAAGGAAATTGCTCAACATCGGGTGAAGTGGAGGGATGTAGTAATGGCGGCACGGACTCTAATAGAATTACAAATGCCAGTGATGATGAGTGATGACTTACGGATTTCGTAAGCGACATTTCGTAATCGGCGAATATGGTCAACAGCCTCTCGTGGCGACGCACGTCCGTCCAGTTGTCGAAATTGTTTTGCGTGCACGCCTGGCCGTGGTCCTCGCGCGTCGACAACCACAGTTTCAGCCGTATACTGCCTTGGATGTTGGACCGCTGCGATCTGGCTTCCAGCTGATACCACTTGTCCAGTCCCGTTGAAGGCACGTCCTAAAAACGAAAACGTAATATCACTTTTTCTCATAGACCGAAAACGCTTCGTTAAAGTAAAGAAATCAAATGATTAATTAAAGCATTTTTTTCTTCTACTTTTTTTTAAAAAAACGAAAGATACAAAAAATATTTATATTTTTAAAATTTCAACGCTATTATTATTATTATTACATTTTTAAATGTCTACAAGAATATTAAAATAAAATCCTTCTATGAAAAGTTATTTATAAAAGTTCCCCTGACTTATACAAATTAGGAAAATAAATTTTTTTTTAAAAAAACACTCTCAACGATGCGCATTATTGTCCTTGACAATATACGGAAAATCAGAATAAAAAAAAAAATTTCATTAATGACCGAGAGAAAAATGTAACGTCCCATATTTTTCGAACACGCGGAATTTATGGAATGTCTCTGGTAATGTAAACACGCTTTTGTTTTAGTCGATAATTTTAAGTTTTTCTTTTCTATTTTTCTTATTTTCATTTTATAATTTTCTGAAGTTTTACGTGGTCCGTTTTTTTTTTGTATCGTTATTGTTAATACACGGGCAGTGAGAGAACGGCACCGGAGCGACCAGCAAAACTAGTGTCCGTATCATTTTTCTGACACTCGGTCGCGTTCTGCCGTTCAACATCAACAGTATTTGTAAAATACTTTTGATTTCGAAAATTAAATATCGTGGAAAAAAGCCATTGCGTCTCCGTGGGACACTCACGGAGTGCATGTGCACATACGGATTTCGGTAAGATTTACTTGGATGGGTATGTTTATGCATCCCAAGAAATCGTCCTGACTGCCGGACCTGGCGCTCTGGGCGATCTGTTTGAAAAACCTGCCGAGGCCTTTGACGCCTCTCACTTCGTTCAGTTTGCTGACCGCGTCCAACACGGACGATTCGTCGTCGTGGTCCCTGCACAAGCCGTAAGCGTACATTTATAACACACGACATACGATATCAATAACAAAGATCTGGCGACCGTCTCCGATTCGAAATATTAATTATCCGAATTGTCCAGACGTACTCTACAACATTGTGGCCGACTCACCAGATGTCCAAGTGTAAGATGTCGCTCGTCACGTCGTCGATATCGCTGCGGGGCGGAACAGAAGAAAAAATTAATCCGACCCGATTCAGGAGAGTCAACAGAACAGGAATTGGAATATTGTACTTACAACATGAAGTTTTCACCCCATTTGGGATTGAGTGTCTCCCTGCGCACGCTGGTCGCTTGGATGAACCGCGCGGGCACGGCCGAGATGCTGTCCCTGTGTTCGCGACACCCGTAGCCGCCGCTGCCGCTGCCCGAACCGCCGCCTCTGTCTTTCCGTTTGAAACTCAACCGGAAACTGGAAAAACAAACGAAAATCTTATAGAAAAAAAAAAAGAACGAACGGTAAACGCGTGTGTAACAGATTGGTTACATAATATATTTACATATATTATTATTTTCGGAATTTCCGTCTCTAAAGACAAGAGTGTTATTTAAATCACGTACACGAATCCGGAGAGAAGAATATTTTCGAAAGTATTTTTTTTCTTTTGTGTGAAATATTGTCTTACGATAAAAGTTACGGCGTTTAAAAGTTTTAGATTTTTTTTTTTTTTTTTTTTAACGGTTTTAAATACTTCGGCTACCGGTTTTGTTTCGAATAGTCGTACACAATATTACAAAAACGTTATGCGTAAAATAAGTTATCCGCGTCAGTTGAAATGACGCAATTTTCCACCTGTTGGGGAATATTTTTTATATGTATAAAAAAAAAAAATAAACTCCACCATACCGTCGCCAGCATTATCATATTTTACTACCACGGTAAAGTATCATAATTTTTTTTCTCTTTTTTATACCAAGCAATTTTTTTTACAAAACGAAAAATATATACATTATATTTTGAAAAGAAATTTTTTTACTATTATTACTATTACCTAATTATACAACAAAAACATAATTGTTTACGTTTTAAAATATGTTAAGAAAACTTTCTCGCTCCTTGAAAACGTTACATTTCCTATGAGTTATGTGTGTGTGTGATGAATATGTATTATAATATTTAGATTTCTACGATTTTTCTCTTATGTTTATTTTGACTTTCATATGGACGTCAGCTAACCTGTAATAATAGTAAATAAATAATTCAAGACTTTCAATTCTTCGGAATGACAATACTCTATATTATTATATAAATATATATTTCTATATACGATAAAAACGCGCGCTTACATTTTTTTTTTAAAAATATTATTTTTGATCGTTTCAGCTGCAATAATAATTAAAGGAGATATAAAAAAAAATATTTAAAATTATTATGTCAGCCAAAATATAATATAATTTGTTGAGAAAACGAATGTTTTCAAGAAATGAAAATTGTTCCGCGATTGTTTTCAATATTAAATAACGAAAAGAGAAACGAACCTGGATAAAAAGCGTCTCCCGTTTGAAGTTTGTCGCGAAACAACAGGAAGCAATTCAGAAATACGATGCGATTTCGTTTTGAACGGGATTTGTACACGGTCATTGCACAGTATGTGCGTGTTATACAGAACGCAGGAAAAAACATTGTTTTTCACCGTCTTTCAAAGGGTAATGAAAATTAAGAGCAACCTTTGCGCTAGATATTGTGTTTAATGGAATAATTGAAGATTCAGCCCGAGTACTAAAAAAAAAAAAAACGTATAAAAATAAAGTAATATAACTATTTAATCAATAGTTATAAAGTGATATTATTATCAATAAGTTATAAATTGCAGTGATCGAGATGAATGATTTGAAACCGAAATAAAATTGTTAAAAACAACACCAAAACGTAACATTTAAATGCAGAAACTGTAGCTCTTGTACGCTCTGAACAAGAGTACTGTGCGCACACGTTCAATTCTAATCTAGGAGATGGGCAATCCGTGTTCTCTTTTTCTACTCAAATGAATACAGTAGTAAGCAATTTCTGAAAATAAAAAAAAACCTCTATAACGGTTTTCGATAAAAATAAGCGGTTTTTACTTTAAAGTGAAACGTTTAAATATTATATGGGAAATAACCTTTGGAAATCGGTTTATCGTACAATTTTATTAACTTCATATAGACGTCTTTCGAACACTTTTTCAACACGTACGCGTATCTATAATAGGTTTTTTTTTTTTGCCAAACCGCTCGACCTTTTATCGTATCGCTCCGGAAAAAAAAACTTTCGGTGGTATTAAAAAAAAAAAAAATTAAAGTTGGCTACGGCCGTGTGAAATATTTTGAAAACGAACTCGTCACAGTCACGCGATTAGAAATATTTATTTTTGTATTATTACTAGGTACACCCATATAAAACCACGTATAAATGTGTACCTACTATTATATATTATGAATAATTATTTCGCGTTACGAGTCACGACTGTGTTTCGTTAAAACGTATAAAAAACATTTTATTATAATTATAAAATAAAAAAAAGTTATAAAACTAGTATTTTATGTGTAATTTGTCGAGTTCGGGGATGAAAACTCGATGTATACTCGCGAAATAACCATAGCTGGCGGTTTGTTTTCACCGTTTTTTTTTTTTTTTGTTTTTAAACATAAATTTCAAAATATTTCAAACAGATTTAAAAGTTAATATTTTATATTAATATGTATTAAATGATATTAATAACAAGCCGTGTAGTTGTTATTTTTTTTCTAACAATTTAATTCGCCGTGTACACGTTTTCTTCGCCGTCTTTTTTATTTATTTATTTGTAAACTTTATGTCTTTTTATCGTAACGTTCATTTTTATTTTTTTATCCTGCTGTTGTATTTTTCTTTTTCTGGTCAATACGATGATTTTTTTCCGAACCGATACAGTGAAAAGTAAACAAATTCAATACAACTACTGGCTATAATATATTTTATAATTTATTATAATTTTTTTTCCACAACACTCTTTGGCTTAATTATACATGTTTTTATATAACATGTACAAACGTAGTGTTTACCGGTATTCGTTTTTATTTCTATTTCTTTCACGCGTACACCACGTATTATTTTATTTATTTAATGTTTCGTTTTTGTTTTCAATGTTTTTTTTTTTTTTTTTTTAATACTATCAATGAAATACTATTACGATATTACTTTTCTTATCGCGCAAAAAAATAATAAACGTCATTATTATACGTGTACATATTATATAATAGCGTTTCGTTTTTTTTTTTTTTTTACAGCGTTTCGAATCCAAAGCACGCGATGTTTAGGAACAAAATAAAAACTGTAATTAGTACGTATATAGTTTTTTTTTTCGTGATAGCGATATACTTTGCAGAGTTTATCCTCGGATAATATCACAGAGCTTTTAAGTGCGTTTTTTTTTCCTCCGAGAAAAAAAAACAAACCATAAAATCGCGTGTTCTATACTATATTTTATATAATATACATATCATACGCGCGTATAATAATAATGATTCGTCGGCGAACATTAAAAAAAAAAAGCGTTGTTAACACGCTTACGGTATATATGTATAGCGTATAGAGTCGGCGGAGCCTTGTTTTTATTATTTTAACACGATCCAAAAGGCTTAATAGTGGAAAAAAATTCGATTTAATCGCCGGATTGTACCGCTGCATTTTTTTTTTACACGTGTGTACGTACACAGACGTTTGTGTGCCTGAACCTGGAACTTCTCTGAAATTTTCTTTAGAATCGTTTGCTCGAAGCACGGTGAAAAACTCGAATAAAATTTCAAATGAAAAATAACGCGACGCTTTTCCCGCATTTGGTCAGGTCCGTGCCTAGGGATTTCGCCCTAGGTTAGGTTAGGTTACTGGATATTATGCGTTTTATCATTACAGTACTCGTTCTTGGTCTCTGTTTAAAAAAAAAAAAACCTAACCTACACAGCGAAATGTGTGTTTTCAATTTTCGTTAACGAAATCAAATTCGATTTTTTTCAAAGTCAATTATTATGATCGAATTCGAATCGAAATATTATATTTTCGGCAAAAATAAAAGAAAACCGAAGCGTTTCGTTCTCAACAACATATACCTCTATATACATAATTAAATACAAATAACAATACTCGCTCCGTTTTATTATTGATTGAGTTGTTGTTAGGGTTAGGTAATGTTACAATAAATATTATTACAGAGACATTATATAATACAACGGCCGTGGTTCGAGGAAAAGTGAAAATCCACGTGTTGAAATCAATTCGTAAATAAACTCGGAAAACGTAAAACCGTCTCGCGATAATAGCGTATTTTTTTCATAAAAAAAAGGAAAAATAGAAAATATTTTTTTTTTAAGTATAATATAAAACATCGCGCGCAGAATAACGATATCGACACGAAGGCGCGCGGTGTTGTTGTTGTTGTTGTTGTTGTTGTCGTGTAAAGTATACGTTTATCTCGTACGAACGAACGGATTGTATTTATTCGCAGTATTAATAATAATAATAATAATAATAATAAAAAAACCGTTTGAGTTCTCGTAAGTTGTCGGTGCAAAATCAATCGGGAATTTCGATAAAAACGTAGAAAAGAAAAAAGAAAAGTTATTTTTTTTTTCGAAATCCAGCACCACTCCCAATCAAAAAAAAGCTTAATACATTTGATTAAAATTCGTCGTTACTCGTCAGAATTTATTATTATTTTACATTACTTATCTATTATACGTTATTATTATTAACGCGCGCGCGTGAAATATCGATGAAGGCTGGTTAAATATATGCTTGTCGAGCACAATATATACACGCTATGTTTACTTAAAACAAGTACACCCACGACGCAAGTCTAAAACTTAAACACTTACACGCGTTCAGTTCGGTCGATTCAATAATATTCGATTTTAATTAATTGAATTTAATTTACACCGCGTACTCATACGGAACACGAGTAATTTTCAAACGTATATACAAAATAATATGTGGTTACGACACGATGTTTGAATGCGCGTATTATATTATTATATATATATATATATATATATATATATAATCAAAAGCAGAAATTCGTGTGAATTGCGTGTGTCTGCAGTGATATAATACAACGCACACACTATTAATACTCGTTTTATACGATAACGAGGTGAAAAATGTGACGAGAGACGGCGGATTCGTATGACGAATATTCGTCGAGAACTTTATACTCGTATATGTTATTATATGTTGTGTTGCTATGACGACCTTCTCGAATTTTATGAAAATCGCGGAGTATCATCCGATGTACACTACACTATCGGGTCGTTTCTTTTTTACTTTTTCATTATTATTACTCAAATTCGCAAATCCGATTCACAGTATTTTTTTGCCCATTAGCGCAACTATAATATATGGGTGTGCTTGGTAGTGCTGTTGTTCAAAGTTATCACCCCCAAAGCAATTTTTAATTTAAAGGTTCTACAACAATCGGAGTAAAGTAAATCACAGTTCGTAAATACTAAAAGGACTCGGACGACCGCGATTGATAATACAGTAGGTAGTAGTAGGGTTAGTGGGCACTACGTAATTTCAGCACCCCCAATATTTGAGCTCTAGTCTCGCCTGTGTTTTTACCATACGCGCGTATAGTGTAATCGACGCGACTCTTTGCAGTATATTTCTGTTATACTATTCTGCAGATACGACGTTAATATCGTTTTAGAATAGCGAATATATTAACGGAGGGGGGGGGGGGTTAGGAAATATAGAGTAAAGTGTGTAAATTATGATAATTTACACAAAACGTACCGGTAATATTTCTCTTCTCATCGTTAATAAACGCTCGTGGAAAAACGTCTTGGGTGTGTTTTTCATCTATTGCGCGTATATCGTATGCGTGTGCCCGTACGGGAATAAGAATATGGTCAAAAAGTACGTCCTACACTAGAGGCTGGTCGAATTAATTTTATGTTTTTTTTTTTCTCGTCCCCCCTTTAAAAGTTATATTTGCATTTTTATTTTTCTTCGAAAATTAATCTAAAAAGAACGTATCTCAGTGAATTCATAATAATATACCATATAACGGTGCGTAATATAAATTTTACAAACGACGAAATGGAATTCGGTTTTTTTTTTTTTGCCGTACAACGTCCACCACGCATTGCGATTACACAACAAAGATGCTCTGCATATACTCGAACGCGTCTAGGTTTTGAGACGATTTTCAACACTATAATAATGGGCTCGGATACGAAATATTAAAAAATCCGTTATTCGAAAACTATAAAAAATATCCTAACAAAATTTTATATCAAAAAAAAAAAAAAAAACATATCACTCATATTAATTATATGGCCGAAAAACGTTAACAAATGACCTAAACGGTCAAAAACCTGGGAAAAATACAAAAAAAATGCCCGCAAAAAGAGTTCGTTGTTAGAATAGTGTGTACTTAAAACACGTACGTGTCTTGGAAAGTATCCGTGTCGAGTATTTCAAAAAAAAGACGCATACATATATGGAAACCCGAGCCCTAATTATGTTCAACATATAATGAAATTCAAAGCCAAAACGGTGTAGAAGGTCTATATGGATGAATAATCATCGTTTATGTAATGCACATTATCGTCGCTCTTCTTCCAGTCGTCCAATGCTCGTATTACCGGTTATTCGACCGATTTTCAGACGTTTTGAAGTCTCGTCATTAGATTAATGACGCGTTTATAAAAAAATGTTTTTCTTTGAACACCAAAAGGAGTATGGTCTGGTATGCGCGCGTTACTTTCCGACTGCAGAGAAAATGCCGTCTATACAATATAGTCGGCACTTAATCGACAGGATTTTCAATTTTCTCTGTAGTTTCTTTTAGCGCACAAGGAAAAGCTACGTGAAAATTGCAAAAAAATCATAATAATATTTTGTCGCGTATTACGTATGATGTGAATTATAATGTATACAATATAGCGTCGTCCAGAATCGTTTGTCGATAACACGTCGATTTATCATTGTTTTCATATCCAAAACGCAATAATACGACGGTATGAAATCTCTGTCCAAGCAGTTGCACTCGAGCCGATATCTAACGGATATCTTTTTTTTTCCGGTTTCGGTTATTCGAGAAGAAAAATCACACGAACGAAAAATAAATGGAGTTACGACAGCGACGAGGAAATATTCGTACGAAATATATTACATTTTGTCAACCGAACGATTTATTTATAAGTTTCGCCTTGCAGGACGTCTCACGTACATCGTATATATCACGGAGCCGGGCTATCCATACTGATCAGTGACAGTAAATCTACAGCTGGGTAGACCTACGCGATTTGAAGTCGTAGCCAATATTTAGTGTGTCGATGCGAAATAAGAGATCAATTGAAGTGTATCTTATGGTAGTGTCGCACGCAGGGGCTGTTTTTTTTTAGTGATTACGAGAAATGATAAAATAGAACCTACTAACTCCGAAAATATCGTTACATTTTACGTCGATATTTTGAAAAGTTCCAAAATAAAAATAAGTTTAAATCTCATTATGTGCGCATTGTTGCTTATAACTCATATGCATATACCCTTATTTCGAATATTAAAAAATGATTTGTGATTTTTAAAAATATTTTTACCAAATTCCTGGACAGTATATCAATTAATTGAAAAAATATATATATATTCTCTGTAAAAAAAAACCCACTTCTTAAATTTTTTAACGTGCAATATTTTTATGATAATTGACAAGATTAATAATATAATATAAAATTTGTTTTTCAAAAGTTCCATATTCGCGCGTTTCCGTACAGAAATGTTTTTATTTCGAAACTTTTTTTTTATTTCTCTTAGTTAAAAGTGTTTTTTTTTTTTACAGTTATACGTTGAATTAATCAATATTTTTCTTAAGCACGTAAATATAATAATATTACTTTGCAATACGGATTCAAGTGTTCTGAAACACAATTTTTTCGCATAATTCTTGAAGAGGAACGACACCGCGACGGCACGTGGCAATATTGTCAAATTCGTATTTATTAGGGGTTATCAATAATTTATAGTAATAATTATAACGATAAAGAATAAATGCGATGAAATATGTCGAAACGTGTACGATCGACGGCAAAGACCGTGCGCAATCGTGAGACGTATCACAGTATGTGTGTTTCCATATATAGTTCAGCTGTATATTTGCTTTTATTTATTTGTTTTTTTACCAATATTACTCGCTTTCTACGTTCGATTTTTCTCGCATAAACGATATTTACTCAAAAGTTTTTGTCAGCGGTGGGCGGTTTGTATACTATATGTACGCGGGTTATCGACAAACAGACCAAGACCAATATAAAATGTATAACACGCACGTGCAGTATGCGGTAAAAAAAAAAAATTCTCGAATACGTTCGATACTGTTACTCGGGTGAGTGGTTAGAATTTTTTATTTTTCGGTACCTGAATTGGAGTTTTGCGTACATATAGCGTATACGAGTACGTTGAAATTCGTTTTTTCCCTAATCGAAAAACGTATACATTTGCATAATATAGCATTATTTGATGGATATAATGTCAAGTGCGTGATATAAGTACACGCAACGATTGATTTCACTATACAGCCGTTCAGTGGCTGTTATACATGATGGTCAAGGAAGGAGGGGGGAGAGAAAATGTAGCCGACCTCCTCTGCCAATTCAATATCCACATCGACGATTATAAACCAAGAAGAAAGATCTGTTAATGTACCGAGACGAAATGCATATTGTAGAAAAAAGAAGAACAACGTGCATGAAACGTAAACGAAATAACAATAAAACGGGATAAGAAAGTAGTCAACAGATAGCGCTACGACACAACATAGAGGGCGTGGCAGAAAGGCGCACGCGGTCGGTCTCGAACGCCACACACACATACACACACACACCCCGCAGTCAGACGCGAACAACGTTGTTCGCGTCTGACCGCCGTGTCTACACTGAGCGGTCCGATGGTTTCGGACCGCTATTTATATGCGCCTTTCTGCCACGCCCTCTTTGTTGTGTCGTAGCGCTATCTGGTGACTACTTTCGTTTCCTGTTTTATTACGGTCGGCTGACGCGCAATGTCGGTATACGCGGGTGTTTAGTTTGATACTGACCGAGCGACCAATGCGTGCGCGCGTAAGCGATCTTTTTTATTTATTTTTTTCATGATTATAAATAATAATATTACTTCGCGCATTTCAATGAAATGAAACGAACGTAAGTATTCATCTTTCATCGTCGTACACGCGTTTACTCGTTTATTTTTCACATTTACTACACACTTAACATTAGTGAGTTTCTGCGACTCGTAATTTTGTTTCTCGTGTACGAGAAAATCACGTGACCGTTGGAGTGCGCATGCGCAGTATTCTCGGGTTTTGTTTGTCGTTCTCGTATACGATACCGTGTGGGAGTTTCTCGTATTCGACAACGAATGGTTTCCCGTAAACGAGAACGACAAAATTTAATTAATAAACTATAAATAAATAAATTATTTTGGGGAAATTTGTTACATACAAAAATTTCAACAATATAGTTCAATATATTATTACGTTTATTATTCGTTCTTATTATGTTAGTTTCCCGTACTAGAAACTAGTTTTTTCACATTGTGTTTCTCGTATACGAGAAACAATTTACGACAAGTTTGTCGTTCTCGTTCTCGTAATTTTTACGAGTCGCAGAAACTCTCTATTTACTCGTTTACTCACATTTACATATTAACTCGTTTACACGTCATGTACACGACCGACCGAGTTTGTCGTCAGCTAAGCGCTAAACGCTCGATCACGACCGATGATCAGCGCGTACGGTACGCGCTGATCATCGGTCGAGCACTAATTTCATCTTTATTATACATAATGTTCAAGGGGGCGAAAATGGAGCATAACTATAACATAATCGGACCAACTTACACGACGCAAGTCGGTTCTGTCGGGTCAGAGATATATTAAATTTAAAAATATAAAATCCCAAGGGAGGCGATCCAGCTATCGCTTCCCATATAATCGCCACTGCAGCCGTTTGGATTTCTCGTCGAGTATAAGTATTTAATTCGTTTCACACACACACAAGTACCTATACGAGTTGAAATTTAAACGTTTTCCGCGTACGTTTTTACGATTTTGTTGATTTTATTTGATACGCAGTTGTAGTCAATAGGTCTATATACGGGTTTAAGCGAGGAAACAAATTAGCATTCCGTAGACTCATTAACTATATGTTTGGAGATTGCGTTTTCCGCCGCCATTTGAAAAACTCAGACAACTTCAGACGAGCAAAAAGGTGTGTCGTGGAAGAGAAAATAATAATAAATTCGTTAATTTTTTTTAAAATTCAGTTCGAGTAGATAACAGCCGATAACGTTTGGTACGGACTCGAACACGATATGCATGTAGTACCCACGACGAAATAAACAGGCATGTCAGCTAGATAACACGGCGCAGGAAACGTTCCCCAGACTCGGAAAAACGACAGAATTCATGGAAAAAATTTGAAATTGTTACATTATTATGAATTAAAATGTTCCATATTGATTTCATTAGACGCCCATCACACACCGTAACTGAATCACGACTAAATAATCGTTTATTAAAATATTAAAAATTTATTCCCAATATCCGAAACCTCACCAAGACCCTTTCGTCCACTGGTATTGATATCGTTTTTTCCGTGTCTGGGGAACGCGCACAGTGATAGCGAAAATAAAATTATAGCCGACACGCCTGTTTGTTTAGCCATGATTGTACCCACGTAACAAAATCGCGTTACGAAATTTAAAAAAAAAAAACAACGGAATAAAAACGAGTTTATTTATATTTTCCGTTACAAAGGGGTATTGTCATTTTTGTTAATCTGATGTCGTCTGATTTCTTTAGTTCGCCCTAGGCGCGCGGCCCGTAATACAGTCAATAGGTGTACACGGGTGCGAGTGAGGAAACGAATGGAAATGGAAAATTTGATAAGCGTAAAACAAAAAAAGTGTTCATAACGTGGTACCTGTGGTGTTTGCGGAGTTTGTCGTGATGTTCGTGCCGGCCGTCCGGCAACTCGATGCCGCCCTCGGACAGCGTGCGGGCGGTGCATCCGTGCGCGGGACGCGGCGACAGCGGCGGCTGATACGGCGACGGGCTGATGGCCGGCGACGGCGACGGGAGTCCGGTGCCGGCTTGCGGGGACACCGTGCCCGGCTGGATGCCGAGCATGCAGTACGGGTCGCTGAATCCTGTAGACGTCAACCGGCGGACGAAAAAAGCGGGGTAAAAAAAAACAGAAACAGAAACAACCAAACCGTTAATTACGTCGTGATCGGGAAAAAGGGGAAAACGCGCGTGTACGTACACTTCAACAGGACGCTACCCTGGCCACAAGTTAAGTGGGGAAAAAAACTTCGGTTCCGACGAACGCGAACGAAAAACAGGATTATTCTCGGACGAGACAGGATGCGATTGAATTTTATTTATTTTATTTTTTTTGTAAGCGGCATGCGATGGTTGGGAATCGCGCGGACAGCGCTACGTAACGTAGACGAGGAGAACGCTGAGACGGACCGGGAAGGATACGGAACGAAGGGGTATAGTGTATCACATCATTTATGATGGGGTGGGGCAGAGAATAGGACACGTTATGAGAGGAGCGATTCGACGGGAATCGTTGCAGAGTGTAGGCCGGGTATACGTAGACGACGGTAAAGGTAGTGATAGGGGATGAGGTGATTGGGAGAATTCGGAGATGGTGTCTTACGGAGGTAGCCGACTCCGCGTAGCTGGCAAAAAAAAAGATTAGTTAAGACACCAGCGTTCTCGCTGCGCGTTGCACTGCTCCGTTTGCCCGGGTAGCGTCCTCTTGAGTAATATGAGCGTCTGCAGGGCTCATGAGCGCAAATCGATTTTGAGCGCAAAAATATACTGCTATAGGTAAATTCACGACGAGTGTTCGCATAATAATTATAATCAATACAGGTATATTTTAATTGTGCGGTTATTTTGTATAAGGGGGAAAAAGAATTAAACACTTAACAACGTTCCAAAATATTTGAAAACATACAAAATAAAAAGAACACAGTGACTACAGAGTGAGTTCAACTCAAAATTTCGAAACGGAGAAAATAATAGCAAATTTATACTAATTCAATACCAACAACATGCACGTAATTATATACATTAAATTCCTTTTTCTTTTTTAAATTGTAATCCTATTTTTTTTTTTTTACAAAATTTTATTGATACTGGGAGGGGGAGGGTTAATGATATTCAAGAGACGGATGATATTTGAATATTTTTTAAAAATAAATTCATTGATGTATCTTTATGACTTGTTTTCGTTGAACACATTATTGACAAATTTTCACAATTTTGTTGTTTTTCGACCTTATGCGTTGTACACATTTGTTTTTTACGTTTATTTGGACGTGCATTCTCGACAGGTGGTCGAAGCGGCCGAAAATAAGTTTGATAGGTACAGAACCAAAAAACTAAAACATTTTTTTTTTTCGTACCTACTGCGCATCGTTTCTGACTATTCACATTTCTGAATTGAATTTAATAATAATAAAATAAATAAATAAATACATTTAAAGGAACGGCCTCTTTATTTATTTTTACTTTGACCACAGACTGTATAGTCCATGACGGTATATAAACTCATCTCACATATTATACAGAAGTGATGACATAATAATAATAATAATAATAATAATAATAATATTGCCCGGCACGAGGAGATATTTTACTGCAGTAATGGTGTTTACACGCGAAGATTACTATATATAATTAGACAGTCGCCGTGAAGTCGTTTCAAATAGTGAAATATAATGAAAACAGCGGTGAGACGAGACGTGTACGTGCGTGTGGATGATGCGTATGTGTTATAGTGTCCCGTTTTCGAATTCAGATCGAGTTTTTCGGAATTTTCGAATTGACAAAACAAAAGTCGTGTAAATCGATTTTACGAGGTGAGATTAAAAAAAAAAGTACTTAAATATATCAAATCCGAGCTATCATATCGGAATAAAACGTGTAGCCACAAAAAAAAAAAAAAAAGTACGACTCGGCGTTCTGGGCTTGACAACCACCGCTCAGTATACAGTCCGTTAAAATCGTTTATATTCAAAATCCGTACCGTCGTTTTTCTATTCGCATCAAGTTTTGAGTGAAACTCTGGAAATCGCTTATTAAAAGTTCCGAAACGGTTGTAAAGGGCATTCGAAAACGGAAGCGACAACGACGAGTCGTTCGAAAAATCGGCACAAACGATTTTTAGAGGAGGTCGTGAAGTCACTGGCAGACGTCGCGATTGGATTGATCGGAAACCTTTAGAAATTATTATGTGCGATTTTCGTGAAGGAATCAGATCGCATACAAACGAATCGGTTGACTTCCCGATGAGACTTTCACGATGATTATATTGCACGGATCGCGACGTCGGATTATTTCACTCTGGATTTGCAGAGCGTGCGTAAAGGGTTCCAAAATTGTGAACCCAAAATCAAAATACCACACGCGTTATCAGTCCGTGACTCGTGATTATATGGCTGATATTGTACAAACGGTGGCACTCACTACTACCTATATCCAACAATGTCGTATTTTTTCCCCTCTCCTCGTATAGTCGAAACCGATCGCGAAATAAGGTACAAAATGTTCGTCGACTCTAACCACTCAAACCCGAAGACTTCCAGCATCGAAGCGAACGTTTCGAGTTTTCCGACACTCTATAGCGTTCGTATTGAAAAAAAGAAGAACGATCGGTTAACAATATAAAATATTGGCCGACAAAGTGTAGACGTTTTCGATTGTAAGTACAGCATCGCGTTGGGACGTTTTTAAAATTTTTTATCGAGTTCTCGGTTTCGGATTGCTTCAACTATAACGCGTTATACGTGTGAAATATACTGCAATTACTTAAAAATCCCGTGAAATAACAACGTCTTGGTCTGTTTTCGCGTCGTATATGTATATATATATATATATATATATATATATATATAAACACAGTAAAAATGATAATATTATTATATCGAATCTGGTGTGCGTTTTGAGTTTGTCTCAAAGTTCTATAAAATATGTACGCGTTTCTTCATAAAACGCAGGTAATATTCCTAAAAAAAAACTTTCATAACTTTACCGACCGCTGTATAAATCTTTCGCCTCAATATATATATATATATATATATATACAACATAAATATATATATATATATATATCGGTGGAACTTTTGGATAAAAGTATTGCAGTTTGGTTTTTAGTTTGTTTTTAAGTTATTCAAAATGTATATAACGGATTTTTACAAATAAGATTTAGACATTTTACTCACGCGGCGATTAAATATTTACTGAATGCCACCGCGCTCCTAATCGTTTTTTTTTTTTTTTTTTAGTATTGTCAATAAAACATACGACACTACAATTCCCTAGTTTTTTTTTTTCATAAATTAATTTGAAAATATCGTTTTTTTTTTTTTTTTTACTAAAAAATAATAAATACTTAGTGTATATTAAATTAGAGTAAATTGTCGATATCATTGGGAAATCGCCGACTTGACAATGTATACGTATATTATTCGGATAGAAAATAAAAAAGGAAGAAAACATTTTGTAAATTAATATATTTTGATTTTGATTTAACGTTGCCACGAATGTGTTCTCGGGTAATAACATTCGAGAAAGACGTGTGTAATTGTGTGGATTGGGTTGAGACAAACACGCGCTCTAGATTTATCGTAGAAATTGTCGAAAAAAATTGACGATTATAATTTTTTATTACAAAAAAAAAAAAATTCCTTAGGTTATATAATAGTGAATTTCGGTAAATGATAAATTTCAATTCTTAATATTAATTTTAACTTTTAGTAAAAAAAGAAAACTTTGATTGACTTAATCGTAGCGAGTTAGAAATTAAAAAAAAAAAAACTCGCCCAGCTTTGATGTCGTAATTTCCCATAAGATATAATATTTTAAATAAAATAAGTTTTAAACGCGATTAACTCGATTTTTCGCCTTTTCAAAACTCGTTTTATTTTTTTTTCAACATTTTATTTCGAATTTTATTATTCGCGATCGCGGGCGGACAGTCGTTTCGCAGCGCGGACAAAATACTCACAATTATTTTTCTTTATTAATAATGACAATGTTTTGCGTCGACAGTTTCGTGCAAACGCGGTAAATCTGAACAGTAAGTAGGTACGCGTGTTGTGGTGAGAGCGAGAAACCAACAGAAATGTGATAACAATATTGAGAACGCGGTTTTTTTCTCTTTTTTATTTCTCGCAAATCAATATTATAGTAACTGTCGGTTATAAAGTAGTTTCGATTATTTTTTTTTTTTTTACCAAAACACTTTATCTAAATTGTAGCTGATCTATACGCGGATTCTTTCGTCGGTAAGAAATTGTGTTCGATACATTATAGGATGAGCTATGGAAAAATACGCTGGAGCGAATGTATTCTTTCTTATGTAGGTACGCGTATATTAAATATTGGTCAAATAAAATATTCGAAACGATAAATTACGTAATAAATCCGGAATATGATGAATATCGCGTTGTACTATGCGATAAAACATTTACAAAATGTTCGTTTTTTTCTTTAAAACCCCCTCCCCGAATTGGAATGGCAAATATATTATTATATGAATCACGGGTTAAAATATTTCAGACAGAAAACTCTTACAGGCGCGCGAGAGACAATACAAATGTACGAAAAAACTCGTTTGGCAACGCAATATTTCAAACGGTGCAAAAAAAAAAAATAATAAAAAAAAAAAAAATGTCAACATCCGAGCCGTATACTATAATAATAATAATAATATTAAACAGTCTATTATATTTAATGCAATGTATACGTATTTAAACGAATTATTTTACGGCGCGCGTTTCCGAGCGAACTTTTGAAAACCCTGCAGCTATATTATACGAATTCGTTTTTCGTTCGTTCGTCGCGTTAGATTTTATTTTAATAGTTGCGAAAACAAATCCCTAGTCGTTTTTTTTTTTACACGTACATACATGAATTTAAGCGTTCGTATAATTTTAATATTATATATCGAATAACACCGGGATTTTACGACGATGTCGTTTAAAACAACAAAAATATAACGCGACACTTACGTAATATAATATATAGTCGTGGAAAAAAATTCCGTTTTAACGCGGACGATCAATTAATGTGTCGTTGCAGTTTATATTTTCGATAAAAGTGCGCGAATCGTGCCCCCCTCCCCCTGTACAACTACGTACATAGATCACAAAAAACGTTCGAAGAGTTTTCGGCTGATTTCGATTAGTACGTGCAAAAATGTCCTCGTTTCCATCGTTTCTTTATACCCCGCGGATTATCCGCGGGACTGGTGTAGGATTTTTGATTTGGAAAACGGTCATTTTCGTATCGAGGGAATTTTAATGGAAGGATTTTTTTTTTTTTTTCGAAATTAAAATCGTACCGGCCAAAGCGTAAGCGATTTAGTGTCGGATCGGATAAGCAGGTGTAAACCGGAAGAGAATATATATGCTGTCGTTTCCTCCCCTAAGCGTGCCCCGTAGTGAAGTAGTGAAAAAAAAAACGGTACACTCGCACATTGGTAATCGTAGAAACGTTTTTCTTTTTATTAAAAAATTTTTTCGAAATAGTCGAAATTTTGTAGAAGAAAAGTGTAAAGTAAGTAAAGTCCTTTAGATCGTGGATTGCTGCGTATTTTTTTCGTTGTCGACAACTCGTTAACGTACAAGAACGCCGACGGATAATAATTTTTTTTTTATCGAGATTATCGCGATCGTACCGGGACGCTCTTACGAAATTTATCGTAAAAATCATGTGGAAAAAACATTTTTTTTTTTTTTTAGTGTTTTCGGCGCCGCCGTACACACGTTTATAGCGTCGTTTCAACGTGTTTATTAGCCGATATTATTATTAATGCGTATTTTATGTTAGCTATACTGTACGGTACACTTTGTACATAACGCAGTATCGTCTCGCTCCGTCGATTTTTCTATATACGCGTCTCCGAGCAACGTAATAAAATAAATCCTGTAATACGAACGAGTCGCAAGTGAAACGCGCGTCTGTATATAATACGCGTAATAACGTCTCGTTTGCGTTGAACGCGAGCAAAATCTTATGAAATCGAGTGAAAATGTCGATTTCGCTCGAGTTCCCGAAGCGCGTGGAAATTATTATTATTATTTAAAATTTCGAATTAATTTTCGTATTTTTCCGTAAATAAATCAGCGTACCGCGACGTCCGGTAATCGTGTAGTCCACAACGAACAGGCTCGCTAAATGCTCCAAACACCGAAACCAGTGTTGGTCGTCATCGCGATAACGTTTTTGACGGGTCTCGAAAAACCGTTCCGGTTGTCGGCTCCATCACCTATCGAACGCTTTCTGCTTAAGCTGCTGCGTATATATATATATATAAAGACTTTCCGTTCAATTCTTCGTATGACTGTGAAATTGGATTTTCGGTCAGTGTTGCGACGATAGAAAAAAAAAAAAACGAAAACTAAATTTCGGAACGAATTTCAGCCGTCAAACTCTTCGAATTAATCAACATCCAGTGTCGGTTTAACGCAAACGTAATGGAAAAAATCTTTTTTTTTTTTTTTTTTTACTATTAAAATATATCGTTAATATTATTCGTTTATATAATAAATAATAAATATTGAAATTCGGAAATTTTCTTTTTCGAAATCGGGTCGAAGAGTTTGGGGACCTCAGCTACCGTATATAAAACTAAATAAACATACGAGAGACGATCTTTATCGTGTTATTCACTTACTTTTTTTTTTTTACTGCTAATTAGATAGAAAATGTCAACTTCAAGTCTAAGACTGTACGAGTCACTTCTGTGTTTAAAATTAACTGCATAAAGTTTTCAGGTTTACGCAAAAGGTATTAGAAGAAACTTTTGTGCAGTGCTCTCGGTATAACAAATTGTGTTATACGGTAAACGCAGTGGGACCGAAAATACCCGGCCGAAAATGTTTAAGAGTCGCGTTCAGTGTGTGTATTGTAAACTAATCGGAATTTTCAGTTATAATATTGTGTTATGTAAATTTTACATTGCATTTTTGTAACGGTCCCTCGCCCGTCTCCGAATCGAAAAATCCCGCGCGTTCCACTACACTATATGGCAAACGCCGAAAAATAATAATAATTATTATAGGAAGCAGTTCGGCGGATTTTCGGGCGATTTTTTCCCCCCCCACACGCACGTCACGCGTATGAGATAATTAATATTAATCCGTTCAGAAATCGATATAATTTTTATTTTTTTTTCCGTGAAGTCGTATCCGTCCGCGTCCGACACCGGCTTCGGCAGACGGCCGCGGGAATAAAACGAAAAAAAAAAACAAAAAATTCCGAGCACTCAAAAGCTTATAAATTCGTTCGAAGAAATTTTTTCCTTTTTTTTTTTTTCGCGTACCTTATTCCGATTCGCTCGATCGACACGGCACGCGCTCCGCATAATCCCGGCAAGTTCTACTCCTCGTAAGTCTCTAAAATTATGTTCGGCCGTGTTAAAAAGTTTAAACTGTACTATACGTTTTACACGTTCAAGGGTTTTGCTGGAAAATCAAACGAGATATTATAATATACGAACGGCGCGTAATACGTAAAAAGCGTGTTACTGGGAAAGGGCGGGTGTTTTTGTTTTGCGCACGCGAAATAGCTGGAGATCGATTTACACGAGTCGCGTGCTGTTTGAGAATTCTGCGCGCGAAGCCGTTTGTGATCGACTCGAGTTCTTCTCGACCGGTGGATCCCTCCGAAATCGTCGTCGGGTTATGTGAATTACTTGGATAAAGAGTTTTGTTTTCGTTATAAATTTGAAAGCATTGCGTAAACCGTTGCATTCGATAAAACGATTCTGAGCGGAGCTTCTTCGGTGTAATAATGCACTCGGTCTATTTTTTTTATACAAAATTCAAATAACACGTGTCTGACGTCGTGTCCGAATTTCAAGTGAAAAAACTCGAAATCAACTGTTTTATGAATAAAAAAAATCTAAAAATAGCTATAAATAGCCTAAAATTGAACGAAACTTTTTGAGCATTTTTTTTTTTTTTTTTTCAGTTGTATATAGTACAAAGATACAATTTTGTTGAAAATGTCAAGACAATAGGATGATTATTTTCGAAATTATAGCGAAAAAACTATACGTGATATTGACGAAATTCCATTTTTAGCGGGTTTTCCGTAATTTTTCGATAGTTTATCGCGTCGCGTTAAAAAACTATTGAGAAAATCGAAAAACGATCTCTGTAAAGTACCAACTATATAAGATGCGAATCGCTGCCGGAAAGAAACTGTGACCGAAGAGATCGGGAGCACTCCTTCTGGTCGACATCTGGTGTACACGGGATAGAAAAAAAAATATAATAATAAACATCATTGCAAAACCACTCGCTCCGTTCAGAGTCTAAAAACGGTTAGCGAGCCTTTCGCGGTATTGTGGTGGACGACAGACGAATTATTTACAGACAATTTATTTTAGACAGTTTTGTTATAATTTATAAATTCGAAATCAACGCGTAAAAAAAAAACGATTCCGAACGGGTGTGTTTTACCGGAAAATTGTGACTGAGAATCGTCTAGAGTCTTTTAAAAAAATATAATAACGTATTTTCTATGTACAAAAAAAAAAAAAGAAAAAGCTCTTGAAATAAAAAATTATACAACTCGAATAGCTCAACGTCCAATAATCGCTATAAATCGGAAAACATTTTATTGAAAATTTCTTCACGCGTACGTGCGAACTACAAGGATTCTAATTCTTTTTAGTAGTTTTTTTTTTTTTTTTGTACGGCGTTTAAAAACTGTTGAGAAAACGGTTTTTCTTTCCGCAATTTTTCGGACTGTTCCGAAACTACCGAGGAAAAATCGAAAAACCTTTCGAATAAAGCGAGTGCCGCCGATAAATACGATTTGATAACGCAGTGGTTCTCCTCAACCTTTTTGTGCTCGAGGCGCATTTTTTTTTTTTTTTTTTTTATATAAAAATACATTTTGACGGATCGTTATAGTATATCACAATAAATTATAACGTTAATTCAAAATTAAAATATATTTATTTGTATGATTTATTAGTTGAAATATTATATACATATGTTATTTACTTGTTTTTTTTTTGTAAAATTTCTATTTATAATAATAAAATCATCGCGCGGTACACTATAGTGTTCCGCGGAACACCGCGCGGTTGAGAACCACTGTACTAACGGAACGCAAATAAGACTATAGATCCATCCGAGAATTCTTTCTAGTCGAAAATTCGTACACCGAATCTAAGAAAAAAATAAAAAATAAACGACGAGAAGAATTTTTTCTTGTTGAAAAATTCGGTAGTAGAATAGATTAGAATTAATAACAGTTTACATTTCGGACGCGTTGTCGGCAGAGAAAACGCACGTCCAGCTTCGGCTGATGACGATGATGATGATGATGATGATGATGATGACGACGATAATAATATGTGCAGTAAAACCGCGGACAAGGGGATTGTGTGTTTTATACGGTTACGCAAGTACACCGGGCGCCCACGGGAAAAGTATTCGCGGCATTCGCGGACGGAATTTAAAGTCGGCCAAAACAGAGTCCTCCGAAAATATTCGCCTTACCCGCGGCCAATCGCGTGCAATCCGCAACAGCCAGTTCGGACCCGTTCGGAATTCCAATTATTCGTGATATTGTTATAGTCGGCCGGCCGGCTCGTCAAAATTAATATCGTCCGCCAACGCGTCACCCTCCCATCCCATCACACGCAATATTAACCGCCGCGCGTTTTTCATTTCGTTTCCGTTTCGAATCGGTAGGAAATGCGCACATAATTTAAAGCGATTTTACGTTACGAAGAACGTGTAGGTTATTATTATTATTATTATTATTTTTTTTTTTATCTAAAACGTTTTATCGGGCGAATTTCGTTTTCACCGCGAACCGGGAAAATATAATTAATAATTTTCTAACAAAACGGTAGAACAGAAATATTTGTGAACGTCGCGTGAGTTTAATTACTACTCGGATAAAGAGATTTCAGAGTGCATTCGTTATCACTATATAGATTTGAAATAAATCATTGGATCCGATAAAACGCTTCCGTGCAATATTTTATGGTATATAACGAAAACCAATTATTTTAATACGAATTAAACGCGTCAAAACTTATAATCGCTATAAATAGTCAAAAATTAAAAGAAAGTTTTTTTTCCCCCTTAATACAATAATAAACGGTTACGTGTTTGATGATTGTTTCAAATTTCTATACCCGATTAGTTTCAAAATAATACGAAGAAATAACGATAATCGATTTTGACGAAATCTATGCGATTTCTCGGTATAGTTTTTGAGTTCTGTTTATTGGCGCTTTTGAGAAAAACAAAATCTCTAAAGTACCGACTAGATGCGCGATTCGCCACCGGAAACAAACGGCGACTGTAAAGATCGTCGGAGCACCCCTTCTGGTTAGAATTTTTCCGCACAGACATTAAAAACGATACAAAAACACAGCTTTGTAAAACCAATAGATTCTCTTCGCACTGTTCGCAATCTAAACTATATAAAAGATACGTTAAAGGAATGGAAACAAAAACAAAATAATATTATTGATTACTCGCTTTAAATAATAATAATTTATCACGTTCGATACGACGATACAGAATACCTGTATATAATAATATCGGGTGTGGTAAAAGGGATGTTGGGGGGGGGGCGTGGTTGGGCTGGTGTGGCGGCAAGCGTTGAGCTGTGCAACAGTATTAGAGTTTTGCGCGGTCCGGCCTGAAAATAAATATAATATTACTGAAATATTCATGGACGTGACGCGTTCGGGAAGTATCGATTGGAACGTTCAACGAATGATACGCGCCAAAAAAGCCTGCAGCTACAAGGATGGCGATCGGCTCACAGAATTTCGGCTTCGAGTTAACATCGATCGCCTGGACCGCGGACGGTCTTTTGAAAACGGTTTTTACTTGCCTTTTACTACTCCTAACGCTCGTCTATCGAGCATTCAGTAGTGTGACGGGCCGTGCGTAGTTACGAAAAAGACAAACCGACTGGTAAATAGTGAAAAATAAGAGGAGACTTCGTCTCGCTGACATCGAATCCGACGTCAAGAAACCGATTGTGAACCGTCGAGCACAAACGTCTCACCGATAGCCGGTGCATTAACGTAAAATTAAGTTCTTTTTTTGTCTTTTCAGTTTCCAGTAATTCGATACAAAACACTTTTCAAGCGTACCATTTCTAATTTTTTTTTTTAAATTTTATAATTCAGCACTCCTCTCTACCTCTTTCCCGTGCCTTCAAATATTACGATAGATTTTCGCACGAGTGGGAGAATTTTTCTTTTCAGGAAGGCGGTATAGCTTTGAAGAGCTTTTAGATATAAACGAAAGGTCGTGGCCGGACGGTTTACGTGTCGGCGAAACGAAAAATCGATTTATTTTATACGATTTGATTTCCGAAAAAAAAAAATACACGCGCGTGAGTGCTGAAAACGAACTGGCCAGATTTCGTTTAACTGTCGACATTATTATAATATAAAATATGTGTGTACTGGCAAGTTTTTTTTTTGGAAACTTGTCCGTTGCGCTCTTTAGTTCTGTTCTGTTAACCGAAATGCTTACCGTATAAATCACCGCCATGGTTTTTTTTACACTGCTTTCCACCGCAAAAAAAAAAATAAATAACGTGGAAATTCTGTTGTCAACGATTGCAACGTATACCGTGTAATAACGTTATATTTTCTATGCCACGTGAAACCGTCGGAGGCTGATGAACGGTTTACGTTTTTTTAATATATTTTATAATATTATTGTAATTGTTTGAAGAGAAATGACGACATGACGCGGAGCGAAAGTTGCGCGAAAATTACAGTGCAAGGTGTGTGCCGGAAGGAATGTTTCGAAAGAATAAATTCATAAGAGTTACAATAATACATACATACGCGGATCTAGCGGTGAGCCAGGGAAGTGAAAAATGAATAAATAGCGGAAGGAGACGAAAATATTGTGTCGTTTTACAATTTTCGTCTCGAGCAGTCAACGAACCGTTAACAGAGGCAATGCATTCTCAGACAATAGTTTGGGTGCTCGTTACGTGTTAATAAAGGTTAAAAGTTAATATTATTATAATACGTTTCTCGTAAGTTTTCAATTCGACGAGTTGTTATTTTAGATAAACGACTGTAATTAACTTCGGTACATAACATGTACGGACTTAACGAGTTATTAATCGAAATATTACGAATTTACTTAGGAAAGTTTTATCGAACTCCTTCGTAAGTTTTCTGTTACAGTATTTGGAAAAACAATATACGTATATAATATTTAGTAATTTAAAAATTTAATATTATTCAGAAGCAGTAGTAGCAGTACTAGTAGTAGTTCACCATAATCGGTAAAATCATACAAATTTTTGACGAAATTCTAAATTTAACACGAGCTATTTTCAAAAGTAACTTGATAATTTATTATCATTAAAATAAATTTTTATTTTTAATAATTGACCAGATTTTAATATTTAAATAAATAAATTGGATTTTTTTTTATTCAATTCAAACCAATTAAAAAAAAAAAAAAAAGTAAATATGCCCAGCTTTGTTGAAAGACGAGAAAGGAGCATCTGTGCGTATATATATATATATATATATATATATATATATATATACTCGTATACGAGTATAAACATAATCAAAACTATATGCTCGATATCGAAATGGCTACCGTTCCTAAAAATTGTTCGAATTTTGATGAAAAAATTAATGTAAGTGTTTAAAACGTCGTTATATAATCGCGTGTAATCGACATGCTTGTGATTTTTTGTGACGACGTGATACGTTTTGTTATCGTTTTACAATGAAAAATGCGTTCAAAAAAAAAAAACCATGAAAATTGTCAATATTTAAAAAAAAAAAAAAATATTTATTTATAAAAGAATAGTGTTTTGTTTCGGAATATAATATTCGAGAAAGTCCGTTGTTAATTTTGAAGATAAAACATTCGAAAAAAAAAAAAAATACGAATTTAGCATAAATCGGTTTTTAAATTATTTTTTTACACGGACAACGGACGAATCATTTTGTGAATATACGAGATTACGCGTAGCACTTCGCATTAATTAAACGGTTCTGCGCGAGCCCAACACTTCACGTCAACTTTTGCCGTTGTTTTGACTTTTGCGGCAGACTCGATTTTTCGAGTAAAAAATAGCAAAAAAATTAATTAATTTAAAAAAATAAAAAATTTCCTCGTTTATCATCGAGAAAAACAAGTTATTTACAACCAGTCAGTTTTTCGAGCGCTTGACGTTTAAATCGATGTCGGTGGGCAGTAGGTATAGTGAATAAAAAAAAAAAAATTACCCGGGGAAAAACAAACTTTCTATCCACACGCACGTCAAAACAAAATATTAAACTCCCGTCCGTCTATATCATACATTTAGGTAATTTTTATATATAAGAGCGAATGCTACAAAGCGAGGTTATTATAAATGTTTCGAAACGATTATATTAATATAGAAAGAGGCGCACACACAATAAAATAATATTTTATATAGTATATGTATGTATATACATATATACGTTTAGCCTTTACTCACGATTAACAAATAAACTAAAACAAAAAAAAAAAAATCAAACAGAGAAATTACAACAAAAATGTCCATCAAGTACAAAAATCATAGTGTATAGAAAAATGTACAAAATATATACGTATTTATATATATGAATAGAGAAAAATCACAAAAAACAAGACGTGTATAAAAAAAAGAAGTCTGAAGAATTTTGTTTCACGCATCATATATTGAAAGAAACATAGGCATATAAAATTGTAAAAGTGCTGGAAAAGTAGGTATAGTAAAAAAGTAAAAAAATACCGCGATTAAGAAGAAAACGCGGCGATACCAAGGGCAAAATATGTAACCAACGCGTGTAATAAAAAAGAAAGAAAAGAGAAGAAGAAAAAGAATAGAGAAAGAAAACAGAGAATGTATATAGTATAATATAGAAAATATAAAATATATATATATATATATATATAATATATATATAGGTATAGAGAAGTTGCAAGAGTTCACAACATTACACCACGAGATGCATTTTTTTTTTTTGTGTATTTAGCTTACCTCCGTCCGAAACCGCTCTTCTTCGCGTTATATAAAAGAGGGAAAAATTCACTTTACCTTGTGGTATAATTGTTAAAACTTAAAAAAAAAAAAAAACCCGTATGTGTACGAACACGGTTTTTCTTTACAACGCACTGCGTTACGAGTATATTAAATTCATCCAAATAATATTTGGAACAGGTGGGCGAGCGCGAAGAGTGTTCAACGACACTCCCGGGTCGTTTAAACCAAGCCACCGACGACGAATTTTACACACGGTACACAACAGCGGTTTGAAACATTTATAGTTGACAAAAAAAAAAATCAATTTTTCGCTTTATGATGGTTGTGGGGTCTATTGTTAGGTAAACTGAATTCGCGTTCTGTAGATTGTCACGGAAGAATTTTTTTTTTTGTAATTTAAAATAAATCGAATCAATAAAATAGGATTTTATCCGAGAGAATTTAAATACGGTTAAAAATCCACTCAACGAACTTTCCATCGTCTTGCGCGAAAAACGTGCAACGGTCACGGCTTAGTAAACAATTAAAGTCCGACCGCCGATGATACTTTTAAAGTATAAAATAAACGATCACGGACATTGGTTTGTTTTTTACTTGAAAATATCACGTGTTGTTCGGCGTCTGCGGCGTAATCGCACGTTTTCAGTATGTTAATAAACACGTAAGTAATTATTTGACGAATACCGTTGCTATGACCGTCGTCTGCACGCGTCTCCCACGCGCATTTTATATGGATAAAATTGTTTTTCGATTCCAGGCGAACATTTCTCTCTCTCTCTTTTTTTTTTTTTTTCGAAAAATGCGACAAAAAAAAAAAATTCGATTTTATCAACAGGTTTCGTTAATTCTAAATTGATTTCGATCCGGTTCCAGTCCTTGAATCAATTACGCGTGTTTTACGACAATTCGTGTATTGAGAGACGAACAAACATTTCTTTTTTTTTTCCGTCCACGTGTAAAATCGCGAGTCAATATAACACTGCACATGGGCAAGGTGGAGGGGCAGAACGTATTTTAACATATTATGTGTATAAATAGTAGGTCACACCCTAGTGAAGAAACAGTTGTTCCCCAGTGGTTGGTGGATGTGCCACGCGCATTATTATACTCGTATTATACGAATGACCTTTATATACATATGAAGCGTGATGAATAAGAGCAAAAAAAAAATAAAAATATATGTACGTATATATCATAAAACATTAATTTTCATATGAATATGTAAAAAAAAAAAAAAAAATTGTTTTCAAACGATACTGAATACGGACTCGTAATAATTTTATTTTTCTTATAGAATTAAAATAAAAATAAAAAATAAAATTATGAGATTTCTTTCTTTTTTTATTAATTAGCCGGTTATTAGCCGGTAACTATTACAACACAACAATTAAATTTTAAAATATAACGGAAAATAATTACTTAATATTATTTTGATATGCACGTAAATGACATGATTTTTTTTTTAAATTTTTTTATTTTTATTATTATTATTATTATTATTATTATTATTATTGAATTATAATAATAATATTTTAAATAATTCATACAGTACGTCGCAAATAATTAATCTGAAGGAAACTAGACGTGAGCACGGGTGACCGAACGATTTTTTTAAGTGAGTCATAAATTAAAAAGGATGCCTGAGAATAGGCACTTGGTCGATATAGAGCAAAATAGATAGAGCTACGAGTTGGGACGGTCTACTGTCACTCACTTTTTTGTTTACTGACTATTGACTACTATGACAATTCATATCCATCATCGACATTTATTGACAAATGAATATAAATAATACATGGATGAAATAAATGTGGATTAGTTTCTTTTCCATGTAATTCTCAACCCATATCTGTATCACTCTCGTATACATATTTTATGTCAACGGTCTCTCTTCCACTACGCGTAACTGATAACGAATAGACGGGTGGTGTCCGTGAGTTAATAATGTCTATGCGTTATACACGCGAAAACAATACTACGACGCGATTGTTCGACGTGGAACGAATCCGTAGCGAAAAGTTCAGGCGGAATTCAACAATTCCGTATAATAATATAATCGCGTATATTTTATGTATATTTATGGGCGTATACCGTAGAAATCGTCCTGATAATAATAATAATATCACTCGTTCGGCGCCAGCGAAAATATCTCTCTCTCTCTCTCTCTCTCTCTATACGACTCAATACGAGTATATTATCGTGTGCCGGGTTTTTGAAGTTTGTGAAAGTTTTGATTCTGCCGCGGTAAACGACGTCTCGGAGCGTACGGACGAGCGGAAAATGCGTATAGGAAGTGTACTGCGAATAGTTCTCTTCGTAATTCTCGAATACGATGAGAATATAAAATAAATCGCCGTTCCGGGCGAGAAATAAAGAAAACGTTTAATTTTTTTATAAAAAAAAAATGCGGCATTTAATACGCTTCGAGTAAGAATCGTACTATAACATTTTATGATTTATGATTGTATTAAATATCTCTATTGGTGATATTATAATAAACAAATTGTGCGAAATATATGTAAATATATAATACGAGTTTTCTATATGCATAACATTAAAATCGAACAGTCGTCGATATACGTATACAGGTACTCGAAGTCGACAAAATTGTGTCTCGAGTTTTATATACAATATATAATCCAAACGAATTTAAATCTTTGACCGAACGCGACTGAATCATTTTCGAAAACTGCATCGATACAAGAGGAGTATATATATATATATATATATATATAAAGTCTTTTAATTACATTAAAACTCCATAAAACTAATTAAAAATTAAATTCTCCCCGAGGATAGGATCGAAATGACGCAAACGCGCGTTGTACCAAAACTAAAGTTATCTAAGTGTACGTATATACTCGTCTAATTAAAAATAATAATTAATACAAGCACGCGCGTATATAATAATAATTGCGAAACGAAAATAAATTAAATATTCTCACGTTATTCTTCTCTTTTTAAAATTGTATTTTCATTACTTTTTCTCGACAGACTTTCGTACATTTCTAAACATTATTATTATTATTATTATTATTATTATTATTATTATTATTATTATTATTATTTATGGTAACACGCCGCTAATACATTTCGGTAATATAAAACGTGATTTTTGTTTGTTTGTTGGAAATTACTGAAACTGTTTCATTTATATAAGATCGACCGAAACGTATAAATATAACGAAGAAGAAGCGGTGGTGGCGGTACCCTTGGGACCTATCCCGCCTGTACAGAATATATTTTTACAACGTTGCGAGGTTTTTTTTAAACGTGGTATATACTTTTTATATTTTTTATTCGCATTCCGTAATAATGAGAAAAAAAAAATTGCAACTTTTATTTATAATCGAATCGCATTCCGTTAAAATCATTTTCGTGTCTCGGCGAAAACCGCGGTGCTACACGAATTCCTACGTATATTAATACGTGTATTGTTGCGTTTCAGAAATCTCTCGTATTATACAGCATCGTTATGCAAACTTTTCGGAAGTCTACGCCTGCAGAGCCATAATAAACGCGTTTCATCATCGTTAATCTCGTCACGAATCACCAATATTTATAATAACAGTAATCAGGGCGCGGATTTTATGTGACGCTAAAAAGTATCGGAACACGCGCTACGAAACGACCGTCAAAAAAAAAAAGATTTGCTCGCGTGAAAAAGACTGGGATCTATGTATACATATCCATGTTATAGAAATAGTCTAAAAAAAAAAAACATTTCAAAACACTGGTTCGTTGCGTTATTATTGGATTATTTCTAGCATCCGTAATCCGCGCAACGCCGGAGGGCACGGAACAGCAGCTATTAATGAAATAGAAATTACGCCCGTGATAACACGGATTAAATGATAATGCAGACGGTTCACTCCGGCCGAAAACAAAAGAATCGCGAATATGCGCTTCCGATTGATGGACCCAAATCAGTGTAGGTACGCACGACGACATAAATATTGTTGTGCTGACATTATGCAATGATGCACGGATCAAAATGTTGGGCAATAGATGGCAAAATGGAGCAAAAAATGAGTGTTGCAGAGATGATAATGTTGAGGTGGACGAGTGGAGCTACTAGAGAAGACAGAATAAGAAATGAATGTATAAGAGGTAGTATAGGAGTGGCTTCAATAGTGGACAAACTGCGGGAGAATAGATTGAAATGGTTAGGGCGTGTTTTAAGAAGAGAGGGGGATGAGGCAGTTAAAATAGTTAAGAACACGAACGTGGAGGTTAAGAGGGGGAAAGGGCGACCGAAAAAGAGGTGGTTTGAGGCGGTTGAGAGAGATATGGAAATCGCTGGTGTGTGTGTGTGTGTGTGTGTGTGTGTGTGTGAAAAGGATGCAAGAGATAGAGTATCACTGTGTACGACTCTTTATTGATTGCCTAAAATTAATAAAATAATTGTTATCACACACCGGTAAAAATTTAATCGAACGTCCACAATTTTCTTAACGTCTAACATTGTCGTTGTTTTTTTTAAAAAATTATTCTTTTCTATCGTGTTAGACACACACTTTTTATATTAATTTTCTGTCAAATGACATCATTTTTATTTTTATTTTTACATCGCGAGTGATCCGTCTGTATTCGTCTGATCTGTGACAATAACGTGAATACGAGTTAAACTGTTGACGGCCGAAGTCGAGCGATTCGCAGCTAGTAATTTTTTACGGGGAAAAAAAAGAAAACGATCAATTTAGATCGCTTTTTGGCCGTCGTGTAGATCGCGCGCCGCGTCAATAGTATAAATAATAATATTTAATATAAATAAATAATAGTATTTTCTCGGTACGCGCTGTTTCGTCGTCGGCGGTGGCTGGGACCGGGGAGTGATCGATTAGTCGGTCGCGCGGGCTTTCGGGACGGTGTTTCTTTTTTTTTTTTGTATTTTCCTCGGGAGAGAAAATATCATTATAACGTCGCGGTGACGACGGAGCGGCGACGGACGGCGGGGCGCGGACACGTTGAAAAATCGTACGTCACCGATAATGCCAGCCATGAGAGCGACCGGCGACAGTACGGTGGAACATTCTTCAGCCGACCCCTCGGCCAGCCGGGTCGCGGTCTCGTCGGTCCTCCGCATCAGTCCCAGTAGGCAATACGGGTCGCTATAACCTGACGACAACACAACCGCGCCGTTCAGTGCCCGTTCTCGTACACGCGTCGCGCACACATTTTTGCATTTCAAAATAAGAAATTTGCACGTAAAACGTCACGCGTGTGATACCGGGGAGAGGTCCTTACGAATCGGAG
This sequence comes from Slavum lentiscoides, assembly GCA_032441835.1. Taxonomy (NCBI): domain Eukaryota; kingdom Metazoa; phylum Arthropoda; class Insecta; order Hemiptera; family Aphididae; genus Slavum; species Slavum lentiscoides. The sequence continues at coordinate 3,177,678 of CM063716.1, forward strand.
GTCCTTGTGTAAATTTCCTTGTACGTTTTTGCACGTTCGGACGTACGGAAATACTCGCAGCACCGGTTCGTCGTGCGACGAGCACCGCGCCTCATCGATACGGTCCGAAAAGAGCAGATTCGTTTTCCAGTAATCGCCAGCAGAGATACGTTATTAATTCGTTTTACGTCAACACCATTGGTCGGTTTTTTTTTTGTGCCGCGTTTAAAAAAAGCTATCGAGGAAAATAGTTTTTGCCCATCCCGATTCGCTGTTCGTTTCGCGTTACGCGCCTAAACCGTACTGCGAAAGCCGCAGCCAGGAAAGGGGGGTGGGGTAGGATTCAGACTCACTCCCTCCCCCGAAATTTTTTCTTAAAATAAAATTCAATGATTTATATTCTATTATTTTTATTTTATTTCGTATTTACGCTCTCAGGCCCCTAAGAAAAAAATATTTTTTTTTTTGCTGGCTCCGGTCTTGCACCGAGAAAAAAAAAATCGAAAAACTTTTCGAATAACACACGATATATTCGGTACACGGCGGAACGTAAGACGCGAGATCATCCGAGCGTTCATTTCTAGACGACAAATTATTATTTTTTTTTCGACACAGAAAAGTAAAATAAATGAATAGACATCGTCGTAGAACACCGTGCGTTGTCGAGGAGAACCTTGGCTCGGGACGTAAAATTTATTGCCAGGCTAAACGCGCAGCGAAAATCCCTAGAAAATCCCTGTTTCGGTATTGAATGTACGTATACACGTGATTTTTACCGGGTTTTCAGACGCAACGAGACGCCGCCGGCGATGACGCGTGTTTGTACCGTTCGCGCGTTACACTCGAGGCGAACGATAAATTCGTAAAGACAACGCTTTCGTCGTCGGCGGCGGCCGAATATAAGCGGATTCGGACGGGATGCTGTGAATACGTAACGAGAAAAAGCGTTTTGTAATACACGGTCTGGGCAGACTCAGCGCGCGGGGAGAACGGGTTTCGCGTGGGTAAAAAGAAAGAAAAAAATTATTACGACATCATTCCACCCGGCCACGTGACCGTTTTCGACGAGAAACAGGCTGATTTTACGCATCTCTCCATCGATTCCGTTTAAAACCGAACCGTACAGCTGACGGTGACATTTTTCCAGCGCGTGTCAACAGCAAAGGTCACAAAGTATATCACTTTTTTTTTTTTTCTACAAAAGTAATGGTATTACATTGAAACGTATTGTTGATAAATCGAATACGTTGTGTGAACAATACGAATCGATGTGGCGTATTTTAGTTGAATTAGTTTTTTTTTTAACTCTCTCTCTCTCTCTCTCTCTATGACGGCGCAATGATTTTTGGAGTCGGTTAGAAATCGTTTCTCTATACATTGGTCAGGGTCGGTTATGCGTATTGAATGCCCATTGATGAGTCTCGTGTGCGCAGACCTATTATCATGACCTATCATGACACATCGTCCGATTGAACGATTTCGGTGTCGGGCCAGTAACGCGTTTGGTTTTTTTTTTTTTTTTTATTTATTTATTTCTCTTAGTTAGTTTTTAGTAATATTGAACGGAGAGTTATGCGCAGGAGGTAATAACGTATTTAAATGGGAAATTCCGAACGATTTCCGATATTCGATACGCACGCACACGATTTTTCGCCCGAATATATCCGCGAATATTCTAATACGAATAAAACGTAATAATTTATGTACGCTCGTGTGCATTGGAATAAAAAAAAAAAAAAAAGGGGGAAAAAACGCGGAAAACAAAATAACCAATTTCCTTCTCTCTCACCGTCTCTCCAAAACCTTTTACGCACACAAAATGCACGTGTAGTGGAATATCGAATCGTATTTCGCATTGGCTCGTGTAACGGACGCGTTTCGCCGGAATGTTTACAACACGTCAATACTGTCCGGAGGCGAACATATAAATGCAAGTGACATGTTTTTCTTTCTTGTACCCAGTTCAAATCCGCACGGTTTCAGATATCCAAAGTAAATGTTGCGCCGAACAAACGAAGAAAAAACGTTCTTAAGTTATCGTCATATCAAATAGAAGAAAATCATCTTTCCCTCTCACACCAATACAGTGGTCACGTGTCGGCGGCGCATAATATTTAATCGTCCAGTACGACACTATGATGCGGATTTATAGCTGAACGAAAATAGCGAATCCTTTTAAAAGATCTTCTCGCAATATCGTCTTCTAATCGACCTATCGGCGGCGATTTTTAACCGAATGTTACACGATTCCGACAAACACTGTTACGTCTTTGCGTTAGATTTGTCTCGTTTTAATCCGCGATGTCATTGTGCCAGACCAGCGAACTTCAATCGACCGTCAAACGACCGGAGCGAGAGAAGCAACAAAAAAAAAAAAAAAATTCAACGAGTATAAACCAATCCGAAGAAGAAAATCTCCGAGAGACTGCACGCTACAACGCGCGAAAATTAAAGAAGCGGTCGTGCTGACATTTGACGCAGCAGCTCCGACGCCCATTATCAATTATTTACATCCGAAAAGTAACGATGCCCATATTTTCTCGCGTTCGAAAATTTAAAACCGAACACCCCTGTATGTTGTTCCGGTGAAATAGTGCGATTTAACACTTTTCAACGATCCCGCGGAACCGCTGTCTTCGCTTCCGTCAGGAAATATTTCTCGAGCTAAAACTCTTCTCGCGAAACGTTAGAAAGTACAAAATGCGTTTCCGGATGATGTCGTTTGGAACCGAAGAAATCCAATGTCGTGGTTTTATGAAAACGTTCTAATTTCAGGAACAAAGACGGAACCTTGTTTTTCATCAAGGTGAATTATCTAACGTCGAAAAGAAACTGTTTATATAAAATATTATCAAAAAAAAAAAAATTACTTTTTTAAAAATATTTCAATCTCTGTTGAAACGGAATGCACGCGGTTAACCGGTATTACACATATTTCGTGCATATGTAATAAAACGGTAACAGTGGATTTTTCGGGAAAAATAGAAGAACACCGAAACGTTTTATTTGTTTAAATGTCAACTATATATATTAAAAAAAAAAAAAACTTTAAGCGCGTTAAGAATTTGTTGACTAGACACGCGCCCATTCGGATACGTTTTATAAAAAATAACATGGAAATATATTCAGGTCAATGTAAAACGATGAACTTTGATGTTGTGTATGCATTAAAATAAGTATATTCTATACAGTATTATATATAAACGAAATTTTTTTCGCGAAATTATATAGAATCGTTATTATATCTACTTTTTATTTTAATATTTCAAAAATTTATTTATACGACGTATTTTGATACGCGTATCGTATTATAATTAAGGCTCGGATTTCAATGCATTCACATATTATTATCTTTTTGACACGATTTTTTTTAATCTACAAATTTGTTTGAAGTATACTGCCGCACTGTGGTATAATAACGATTCATTTGTTTGAGGACATTTTTTTTTTTCGTTTTATTTTTTTTTTCTAAGAATACTGAGAAAAAAATTCTCTCCATTTTTTTCTTCTATAACGCATCCTATAAAATATGATTAGAATTCAGGGTATACTGACGGATTTTTTTTTTTTTACAGTACTGAAATCCGTGCTTTAATCAAAATCTGTTTATATACGTACTACGGGACGATGGAAAGTATAAAATATAATATCTCGTTTTAAAAAAAATTTAAATACATTATTAGTGTAATATTATCGTTAATAGACACACACACACGCGCGCGCGCAGTGAAAGTTTAAATTTGGAACCGAAACAAACATTATTTAAAAATCAGTCACTCGATTCCGAGTGAAAAATCTAAATCCACAGAATTGATCAGATACGTTTCGCTATGGTATCGAATATTCATAGAACTTTGTACGAGCCGAGTACAATCTAACACGAGTAAAATCGCTCGAATTTGCCGTTTTTTTTCCTTTTGAATATGTATCATCACTGCTACTACAAAATATTGGTGTAACGCGTATACGACCGAATACATAATTTAAGACGGTATTATATAGTCAGTCTTATACAGAATAATTTTGAAAAGTATTTCGAACACGTGTATTCGAGTAAGTTTCGAAAAAAGAAAAAAAAATGTGTTCAAAATAATTATTCGAAAAATATATTTAGTTTGGGGGGGGGGGGGAAATGTAAATATACAACGTGTATTGTGAAACCGAAATAGTCCCTTATGTTATAATGAGAACGACTTTCGAAAATATCGTTTTTCCGTTATACGTACGCGCAATAGTATTTTTTAGTTTTTTTTCTTTAATTTACTATATAAATTATACGACCGGGGAAAATTGTTCTCCATTCTTTCGACACGTCCCTTAAAATATCGTTTAATACAATTATGTGAATTCGATATTCAAGACGATTTTCGGTTTCCTAGTCAACCAGCTTGTTTCGAGAGTACGCAGATAACGACTAATAAACTCGTACTATAATGAGACGACCGCGAAGATTATGGTTATTTGAACGTGACCCAATTCCGTTTCAAAACCGTTGTCTACAAAAGCGGTCGGGGTAATGCGTAAAGTTCTTTTTAAACACAAACCAGAATACGGACCCGTTTCGTTATTATTATTATTATTATTTTTCTACACGAAAACTCAATCTTATTTTAGAGAAAAATACCGTATAGAGTTTAAAGTAATTTCGGGGTTAGGTTAGGAAGCGAAACAAAAAAACGTATATAATAAATAATCGTGCGCCTAAGTTATTTATACTGTATATTTCAAATTTCTTTGATCGTTATTGCGCGTGTAATAAAGGGCGTTTTTGTTTTCTAGAAAGTTTTCGTCGTATAACGGCACCAAGTAAATTCGTTGCTGTAATTATTCACCGCGTCCTAGGGGAAAGTACTATTACGTATTAATTTAGTGTCTCCTTTTAATAGGGCCACGCGTCCCGTTCGTTTAAAAACTATTACGGCAAGCTGGAAGAGAAAAACGCGAAAATTTCGAAACGAATATTCGGAAAAGCAATTTCGATATCATTTCATCCCTCATCGCCATCTCGACGCGTGTCTCCGTTTCATGTCTCGTTCGCTTAAAATATTACACAGATATCTTGTAATACGTCACTGGACGTTTTAATAAGCTCCAAGCGGGAGGAACGGGACATTATGGCAATGACAACGGGCAAACAAAATCAATTGTATAAATCCCGTTGGCCAACTCGAATTCATTAAAACTAAAACTACGCACTTATCATCACGTGCGTTCCCAAAATTTGGAGAAACGTTTTCATGTGTTTCTTACAATGCCTGTCGCAAACTGCTCTACTGAAAGATCGTTTCCGTAATTGAAAAGAACAAATAAAAACAGATTACCATTTTTTAGTTTTTGCCGGATTACGTTTCGGAAATAGATCACCGTCTATTTATTCTCCAGTACTAGATCATTATAGGTTGAGTCATTTAGCCGATAGTTTCGACTTACCAATCACGGCGGAAACATAACCACCCCGCCCGAAACACAATGACGCGAATAATACTTGACGTGAAACGCACATGTGCTATATGTTTCGCCGACAACACAATTCAGGAATTTTCGTGGTGGAAAAAGTAGAGAGGACCATTTCGCGTTATATTTATACGTACGTTTTTTTTTCTCTTGTAATTCCTCACTTACCGTTAGCGTCTTTGGCTTCCAGGCCTTCGGCTTCGACTACCGTCACGTGAAGCACCACGATCGGAGGCTAGAAAAGAAAAAATCACGAGAAAAACAACGTTAAATCACATAAAATATATGATAAGAAAATAATATATAATTTTGGATCAACAAGTCCGTAGTACACCACGTTCATAATTCATAATATGACGGGTACAATATATTATTGTGTAATGCCAACGGAAATCATTTTCTGGCAGCCGTGACGCAAGGGTATACCTATAATATATAATGGTCAATAACGAGATACGTGTGTTCGATTCTGTCGATTACAAAGCCGTGTACACGCCAAAGCGTTTGTCTGTCACCACCAGTATTATTTTTGATAAATATATTGAATTTTTTTTTGTCGATTGCGCGGAAGAAAAATTTCTTCGAAAAAAATGAAACATATTCGATCAAAAAAAAAAAAAAAAAAATCGATTCGCACATTAATAATAATAGGCCGATGAGTTGGAATATTCACTTTTATTCGTTCTAAGCGATAGAATTTTTTTCCATCTGTTATATCTAAAGCGTCGTGATCTGTGCGCAAAATCATTAAAACTCTGTCGAATATCGTTGACATGTGTATGGACGCGCTGATAAAAGTTATTAGAGCTATACGCTATCAGTAAAATCATTTTACATCTCGTACAAAGATAACGCGCGTCAACGCGAATTAAATAAAAATGTCCATCTAATACCATTTTTAGAAAAAACTTCACGAAACCGTCGAGTCGGTTTCCCGGTGGCAATTTTATCAGTTCATCGGTTATTATACTAGTATCGTTGCGTATGTAGAATTTTTATTTTTATTTTTTTGTAAAACACATTCGAGCGCCGTTCGATTTCACATCATGTAAATATTATTGTGTCGTGTTAAACGTACGGCTGTCGCGTGTTGAACGTAAGTAATGCCTAAAATGAGTAGAATAGTTTTAGATTTCATATGTGTAAAATCAAACTGACGATTAAAAACGTAAAAAAAAAAAAATTAACAAAAATAATATTTTAAATGTTATATTTGAATTTTAAAACTCGGTTAAAAAGATTTGGATCATTTAAATTTAATATATCGCCGATTCGGCCGGGTTTTGTGTTTGATATTAAGATGGACACTAAATAGCCAAAATAACTATCACGAAGCAATAACACTACGTACAAATTCAAAAAACAAAATATGTTATTTGGCCCCGTACAAAGTGTTTAAATCGAAGCTAATATAAAAAAAAAAAAAAAAAAAATCAAAAGAAGCACTACATAAAAAGTACTGATACGTCCGGTCCATCTTACTACATGCTTGTGAAACGTAGTCGACGACAACAGTGTTGGAGAGAAAATTCGTAAGAAGTCCATATTATGGACCTGAAAAGAATGAACAAACCGGACAATGTGAAACGATATATGGAATTATTGAAAGTGCTGTTTGGAGAACAAGACGTAATCGAGACACTGACGACGGCACGAAGGACGAGCCGGGCGTGGAGATCGCAAAGTATAGCCGAAGAGGATGCATTAGAAGATGCGAAAATAAGATGGTTGTCGGTCCTGGACGAATGGCTGGAAATCGGGAAGAACGGAGGAGGTTGAGCGTAGCAGCGACGGATCTGAATGAATTCTAATAAGCCGAAGGAGAACAGTAAAGGGTCTATTGAAAAACGCACCGATTTTCAAAACTTTCATTTCTCCGTTTGGAGTTCCGCTCGGGTCCCGTCACAAAAATCAATAGCAACGCGCACATAAATATTTTATAGTCATGTAAATATACGCGTGAATATTTATGTCGACTTCGTGTTCTACTTTTCGTAAGTAAAGGGGACATTTCATATTCATAACCGTCGGATTAGGTGTTTTAGGTTTTTTTAGGCGACTAAAAACATACGACGTCATAATGGAAATATATCGTTTTTGACGGGTCGCGAGACATACACTTAAGTCGAATAACGTCGAGAAGAATGAAAACCGTCTCCCCGGTAATCTAAACCGCTCGTCAAAAAAAAAAAAAAACGAGAAAAAAAATGTACATATAAAAACGAACCGAAAGTAGAATTTTTCGCCGTAATTGTACAGTAATAAATTTAAAAACGTTTTCATCCACCGCACCACATTAACGTTATTGCAAGTGAAAAGTTATTATAGTAATATTTTTCGAAATATAACGGAGGTAAAATCCGTTCATTCGTTTTTTTATCGAATTCGATTTTTTTTCTACGCCAACGTGTAATTTTTGAAAGACCCCCAAAAAAAAAGAATGTTTCATTGCAAATTTCTCGAAATACAAGTGTAGAAAATTTGAACTTTTATTTCCGAAATCGACATGTACAATATTATAAAATTCTACGATTATAAAATAACGATAAATTATTATAAATTAACGATTCTTAAGGCGGAAAAAAAACAAAAATTCATTTTACAATATTATCGTTCCCTTTACTTAAGAGTCCGTGATAAAAAAAAATTCTTTTCCGAGTTTTATTCGGAAAACGCGAACGTAAAATGTCAAAAAAAAAAAATGTTTTTTTTTTCGGAATAGAAAAATGCGTCGAATCTAATCATACAATAATAATACGAAAATCGGATTTAAAGTATTGCGCACTAGGCATTTAGCGATCAAATTTTAAAAAAACGTCTCGTTTTCAGCTTCTACGCCATCGACGTGCAAGCGGAAATAAATTGCTATATGTAATGCGATTGGAAAAGAATTTTTTTTCGGGACAACGCGACTGAATGGCGAGAAAAAAAACTCGCGAACATATAGTATTATATATGCGTAAAACGAAACAAACACTATCCGTTTCAGAGTGATCTCCGAACGTTTAGAGTGCACCGCGTTATCGAATTGAAATCGTTTCGGAGCACTAGAAAAATATTTTAAAAAACATCACTGTGGGGAATAAATGATGATGGAAAAAAAACAAAAACCGACAATTCAATATTACAAAATATATCGCGGGGAACTCGTTCGAAGATTATTTGAAAATATCGTCCTGTAATAATACAAGGGTCCTCTGTAGATTGGGTACAGAATAGACCTACAATGACTCCTGATTATCGTAAAAGGCGATTAAAAGGAGGTAGCGGAGGGAAACAGTAACCGCTACTACCGATCATTGGCGATTTCTGTAACAGACCTAACGGCAATGGAAGGAATTGATGACTGCGGCTTGTAGTTATTTCAAGTACTGGCTCATCGACTGCGATGTGGAAGGAGAAGGAGTCCACCACATTAAGATTCCTAGTAAAGCAGTATGGATCAAGTAGAGGAAGATTTAGAAGTTACAGGAACAGATATATTCGGAAATATCAGTACCGGCAGGGGAAGAACCAGTGATTCTCAAGTCGTCATTAAGCGAAACCCTTGGAAAAACATCGGAACATGGAACGTTAGGACTATGCTAAATATTAGCAAATTAGAGAATATTAAACTAGAAATGATGAGATTGGACATAGACATATTAGGGGTGAGCGAAGTTAGATGGTCAGGAAACGGTGATTTCTAGTCGGACGACTACCGCGTTATCTATTCTGGCGATGAAACGTCAGGACGGTCGGGTGTAGTATTTGTTATAAATAAAAATGAGGCCACCAAATCGTGAACAAAATAGCATATAGCGATAGGATTATATTGATTAAACTTAGAGCTAATCCAAATGATACTGTACTAATCCAAGTGTATTTCCCAACTTCAAATGCAGAAGATGACGCTATAGAAGAGGTATATTCTGGTCCAGAAGAGCTTTGCAAACTAGCAAAAGGAAAAGATAACTTAATAAATTGGTCAAACATTGGTCAAACAAATGATTTCCGATGCTAAACTCTCAAGCTACATTGAACTGAAGAGATTAGCTGGGAACAGGGAAGAGTGGAGAGCGCATGTCCAACATACAAAACCAACCATAAGGTTGAATACATGAAGAGAGAGAATAATACAAGGCTTGCAGTACCTATAATACGCGACTCGTTTTGCAGTCGACAGGCGACGACGACATAGCCTTCGTGTATTCGATTACGCAGCGATATGACGAGTTGCGAATAATTTTCAATTGTTTTTTAGCGAATTAACGGGTTAAAAATGTTGTTTTGTTTTAATTGAGCTACTCAAAATGTGTAAAACACGTGAAAAACTGCAGACGTGTTAATTTCATACAAACATTACGCGAAATCGCGTGTTACATCTCGTTCGAAGAGCAATGCAAATTGCTGCAATTGCAATACAAATGCCTTTACTTTTTTAGTGTAAGCAGCTCTTATGGGCGTTTGAAAGAGTCACGGACGGAGACAAGCGTGTAAAAATGTATTTATTGGATTTTAATTTCCTTCGCTTTTGAATAACAGCCGTAACTGGCTCTAACATCGTTCGCATAAAACTTTTAAAGTTCACGTAAAAACTCATAACTTTTCCACCGATATTTACTAAAGATTTTTTTCTGCGTTACATTTTTTATTTTATCGCTCATTTAACGTCTTAAACTTTTAACTACGTCGAGTTACTTTTTTTTACCGATGTTCGTTTTTAATAATCGAAATCACTAAAAAAAAAAAAAAAAAAATCAAAATATAAGGAAATAATTAACTTGACTTATATTTTTTTAAACGAGCTCAATTTAACGAGTTAAAAAAAAATGATTTAATCGATCTGATCTGTATAGTTCTTACGTGAATAATACACTTTTAATTCGAAGTAGGTATACGTTTACGAATTCTATTTGAACAGTATTAGATAAAAATAAAAAATAAAAAAATTGAGTTGACGAAATTCGGAATTTTTTTTCTAATATAATTATGACTCCGATAAAAATTTAAATTCTTTAAAATGCACAGTTTATGACTCGGGCGTTTTAAAAGCAAGTGGCCTTTAAGCGCAGTGTATATATTAATATAAAAATACAATTTTTTTTTTTACTCGACGCGATTATGATATAACTTATTACTGTTGTATTCGAAATCTACAACAATCAACTCGTCAGTACCTATTATATTACGTATTCTGAGCGGTTTTTGCTTTGTAGCTATTACATTTTATGTATACTTGAATTCGATATTTTCGACGGATAACGAAAAATATATTTCAATTTTTTTCTTTCTCTCTCTCTCTCTCTCTCTCTCACGAGTCGTAGGCGTCTTGAACGGCCGTTGCGCGTTTAGAGTTAAAACAATATAATTTCGAAATAATATAGTGAAATGCTGCACTACGTACTTTTTCCTCGTGCACAATGGCCATGTAACGTCTATGCTGCTCCGGCGTGACGTCGAACGCTTTTTGCGCGTAAACGTATAGCTGGTCCCGATGTGCGCTCATTTCGGTGTCCGCGCCTACTTTGTACTTAATCGTGTACAAAACGTCCATGTACAAGTGTTCCATCTGGAAAAAAAAAAACATACGATAACGAATCGAATTTATTTCATATTAAAAATCATATCCGCTTGACTGTAAAAAAAAAAAAAAAGATTCTGTACGAAAAAACCTTTTTTAAAAAGATGTTACGAAAGTTTTTCTTTTTTAATAATGTTCAAACGTTGTGTGGTCGTAATAAATATTTTCAAATATTGAAATTCGAAAATTGCTCACTATCGTGTTTTCCGTTGTAAAACGCCTGCAGTTGTCCAATTCCACACACTTTTTTAAAATACTTATTGTTGCTCCGGCACGGAAAGAACGCCTCGTATATGTTTATGATAAATTTTTTTTACTCGTTTCAAAAGACTTTTTACGAGTTTGGATGGTCGTATTTGAACTACTGTATTATTTGAATTCTTCAAATTTCGCGAACCGTGCAAATGCGCGTCTGAACGATTTCGAATTTCAGTAAGCACTCGTTTCGAGTGTAAAAACACAAATGTCACGAAGTGAGAAAAAGTTACGGGCGATTAAAAAAAAAAAAAAAACTTGATATCGCACGCGTGGACATGATGAATCACAATATTGTAAAGCGTTGAAAACTGCTGGGAAAATGAACGCGATCATCCGGTAAATGTCACGAAAACGATATTGTTCAGTTTAGTGAGGCTGCAGTGAAACGATTGTAAAATCGAATCACTCAAGATAAACGTACAAAATATGGCGAAAATTCGGGGATAACGCGATACGTATATTTTTTCCCCCAAGAAAAAAAAAATTGTGTTTCGTTCTTCGTCAAATGTCTGCGCGTAAATCGAGGGGGGAAACAGAAAGATTATTTTTCGTGCGGCGGCAAATGGAAAAAAAAATAAATGTCTTACGAAACGACGACAATCCGCGTTGCGATGACTTGTCGAATTTCGAGGCTCCGAACGAGAAAAATATTTGAAAAAAAAAAATGTCTGTTACACTACTGTTGATTTGACGAAAATACGTACAGGGCGGTTGATAAGTTTCGTATGGGGAAATCGTTTGAACGCACGCAACACAGTATAACAACAATAACAAAAAAAAATATAAATAAATAAACCGAACAGAAAGAGGTGAAATTATTGTGTTATATTCGAAAAATCCGTTACCGTCCTGTTTATCGCGAAAAAACAAATTTCGAATCGTGTCGTTTTACACCGGTGTTGGTGCATCTTGTTTTCGTAATTTTTAATAATCGCGCCGAAATCGCGGGACCGATTTGTACACTTTATATTGTGTCCGAAACAATTTTTTTAAATTTCTATAAGGAGTAAAGGCTTTTAAGACCAGCCGTCCAAGCACACAATTCTCCGTCGATTTCTCTCCTGTACTCTACTCCGGATTTCACCGTTTCCATATCATCTCTATTAACGCCATCCTCCCGCCGTAAACGAGATGTTCCTCGTATAATGGCCGCGCTTTCCCGTCGGCTTCTGCTCTCTCTCTCTCTCTCTCTCTCTCTCTCTCTGCATGCGCCCATTTAATATTCTGCTCACTGAAATTTCTTTTGTGATACCCGAATCCGTTGACAAAAAAGAAAATATCCCCGATTTTATCTTTTCCTCCACTCGAGAGCCTCTTCACACGGTCCACGGAGCCTTCTCGGTATGCGAAACCTTCGACCTTAACGTTCTTATCCGTTTTCCCGAGAAGCCGCGTTTCTGAGCCGTATAACGCCACCGAGGCCACGGTCTGTTTATATCTGGGCTCGAAAATTGTTCGACATAGTTTTCGAACTCGACAGTTTTCCCAGACCGTAACGTAGCGTACCATTATTGGGAAGGAACGTTATTTGACACCACGTTTGCCGATTCTGGTAGCGGTTCCATCGAGCGTAAAGAAAAACAACCGACAAATCGCCAAAGACCGAGGTAATATTTTTTTCCAGATTTTATTTCGTAACCGGTCAACATTTAAATACACGAGCTCGTGACATTTTACGTTCTAACCGAATACAACGGTTTTGCTTATTGAAATAACCTGCAGCTGCGAGGCGCGCCTATTATTTTGAATCGACAGAAAAAGTCCAGGACTTTTTGCGGATCCGACCAATATATTCGCGCTAGAACCAGTGGCTGCTATTTCAGCTATTCCTTTTCGTTCGATGTACAAAAAAAAAAAAAAAAAAACACGTAATTCAATATCGAAACTTTATGTTTTATAACCGTTCAAAACTAATTTACCGCGACCGTTCGCATAGTCTACGCGCTTGGAGTGTCGCTTGGCCCTGCGAACTTTTCCTACGATTTTATTCGGTTCACATACAGATACGAAACAATATATTATATATTACAGGACTGTGAGAAGTATTGTTCAAAAAGCCGGATGCCGGTTTTAAGCCGGCGTCATTTAAAAAAAAAAAAAACGCGCAAATTCTGGCTTAATCCTCTTAGTTCGGTGCTGATTTCCGAGGTCATTGCCGATAAAAACCGCGTTTACGGCGCAATCGACGATAAAATTATGTGAAACATCGCGGATCGTTATCCTCGAAGAGATTTCGAGATGGCACTCGTTTTTTTTTCGCCTCGCCCCGTTTGTCACAGCACGTGCAGTGCACGACGCGTTAAGGACTTTAAAAAAAAAAAACACGCGCGCACAATACGCCTCGTTTGAGAATCCGTATAATTTTGAATATATATATATATACATATTTTTTTTCGTAAACATAATTTTATACTTGTGCGACATTTTATATCCTTTCGATACTAGAGACGCGGCACGTTTTTTAATTCGATTTTGTAAATTTTTTCCACGCGTCACCACCCGTGTGTGTACGCACGACCCGCCAAAGTGCTTTTTCCTGTGATATCGTTACGCGCATTACAATAATACATTAGGTAGGCGACGCGAGCCAGAAACTTTCTGTGCGGCGGCGGAGCACGTCATTAGAAATTTAAACAGGCTCGGAAAAATGCGCGTAGCTCCCACTGACGGTAAAAATATAATGTAAGTGTACGTACACATTAATGTACGTATATATAAAAATGAAATAAAAACGCGTTTGTACGCGGTTTATTATTAATTTATTACAAACGGCAAATAACGTTTTATACGCGCAGTTTTTTGTCCGAATACATTTCGTCCGTTCGTCCGGACTTTTAATATTTTTTTTTATATAAATATATAATTCGTGCGGAATTTAATGCGTGTATACGCTTGCAATCGATTTCTCGCCACGGTCCATATATGAACGCGTATAACGGAAAGTATTAAGGGGATTGAAAGCGGGTATTTTCTCTCTTTGTCTTACACACATGAAACATAGCAAAATAGACGTTTCGTACTTCCAACGTACCGATCGATCTATTGGTGCGATAAGAAATTTGAAAACAGATTTGAATTCCTCGTGAATTTTACTACAAAACGACTTTCCCACTTTCTTCATTTTTTTTTTTTTAAAGACCTTCAAAAATGAATTATTAACAATTTTTTTTTAAAAATTTGTTCGGTTAATTTTTTTAAGGGTTTATGAAAAAAAAATGAAAAAAGTGGGAAAGTCGTTTTGTAGTAAAATTTACGAGGAATTCAAATCTGTTTTCAGATTTTTTATCGCACCAATAGATCGATCGGTACGTTGGAAGTACGAAACGTCTATTTTGCTATGTTTCATGTGTGTAAAACAAAGAGAGAAAATACCCGCTTTCAATCCCCTTAACATTTATTATTAATGGTGACCGGGGGTTTATACTTATTGCCGCGAGACGGAGAAAAATAAGTCATTTCCATAGTATATAGGTAGGTATTATTTTTTGTTGCTTTACTCCAAAATTTTTTTTTTTTTTTTTAGATTCCGTGTGTCGAGCGAGACGAACGCGTATCGCGGTTTTTACAATAATATATAACGACGTGTAATTTTTATATTATATTTCGCGTCTACGAACACTTGTCCGAAGACACGGCGAATCGTGTTTCGTTGGTTTCGACGCGCGTTTCCAGAGATTTTTTCCAAAAAAACAAAATTCCGAAATAAACGCGAACAAACGACTTCGGTAAGCGTTTTCGTCGATTTTTCGAGTCTTTTTTAAAAGTAAAAAAAAAAAAAGGTACGAACCGAGTAAAACGTTAATAGGAATCAACGATTTTCGATACAGACTTGCCGCATATTATACGTTATATTATCTGCATACACACGCCGATTCGTTTAAATTTATCAAACGTTTTGATAACGTGAACGATACGCGTTTAAATATATATATATATATATATATGTAAATATAAATAATATACATACTTCTTTGGGTTGTATGCTGGAAACGGGCGGCGGTTTCACGCCGACGCTGAGTTCGGGCGGAGGAGACTCGTCTTGCCGACTGTCTTTGATCATTTGCAACCGCCTCTGATCTAATTTCCACTGTAAGCTGCTGTATTTCTCGAAAAACGAACCGTCCGTCTCGTGCACTCTGTTAACACGTCGAGGATAATATTAATGATTATACAATCGTCGAAACAACAATATATTAATATTTGCGATTAAAAATATCACCTCGTTTAACACACACGCGGGGACGCGACGGTCTGACTCAATAAATTTTGTTCTGTCGAATATTTTAATGTTTTTTTTTTTTTTCCAAATAATTATTATACTTCTGCGCTTTAATAAATATAATATTTGTTTAATTCAATTTTTATTTTAAGAAATCAATGGTTGTACAAATTTAATAATAATAATAATAATAAGAAAAGGGCGGGGGGTTTATACGTTCTCGTCCGGCGGCGTTTGCGTCGACGATATTATTGTGACGTTACACCGAGTCCGAGACCCGAAAGACACGCGCAATAATATACACGAGAGATTGTTCGTTTTTTCTTTTTTTTTGGTAAATCACTTTTGTGGTCGTCACGAGCGAGAGAAACGCGCGCGCGTCTCTTTTATTATTTAGACTTTCCGTACTGGATTCCGTATAATAATATGTACGCGCACGTACGACGCGGCCTTTGTAAAACCACCTTTTTGCTCGTCACCGCGTGTGCGTTACGACGACGAACAAAACAACGGGTTTCGAAAACGTGCGGAAAACGCTAACGCGAAATTAGGAAAAAGTTATTACCGTCCGTGTTTCGTTGGCGTGGCGACAGAGAAAAAAAAAAAGAAACGGTGGTACGCCCCGCTAACAAAAACCGAACCAAGTCGAATATCGAATAATTCATTTTTTTATCTATAAGAATTATTTAAAAAAAAAAAAAAATAATAATAACAGTTATATCACTCGAGTGGGCGGACCTTCACACCGATCGACTCCGCCGGCTATACTGTTCGAAAAAAAAAAAAAATTATGTATCGACACCGCCGTCTACTGTTTTATAAAAACTGCACGTCTACTATTTTTTTTATCTCGTATTTATATAAAAAAAAAAGACTTGTAAAAAATTCTAGCCTTTTATACCCATAAATATTACAGTATGTATAGTAGTTTTTCCGGTATACGGTAGCCGGCGGAATCGAAGCGTAGGTACCTACATTTTTTCGAAACCGGAAATTTCGACGGACTCGATAAAACCGCCGCCGCGCCTCGTCCGAAAAAAGCAAAACACCTGTCGGAGGGCACGTTCCGAAGGAGATCCCGACAGGGTGTTGCACGGATTTCTCGACGCGTTCCGCGTAGTTCACTTTAGTGATGGCTAAAAAATGTTTAGTGGTTCAGAATCCTCCGGACGCGGCGGAGATCGATGGACTCGATGGAGGTTTCGCTCGCAGCAGCCGCAACGCACCGAGACGGACCCGTCGGTTGTTTTTTTTTTTTTTGTTCTTGAGCGCAGCACGCGTTTGGCCGAATAATAACAAATTAATATTACTAATCGCAGGAATCGCTGGAACTCGGTTAACCCGATAAAATTCATGGGAAAAACGGCGAAAAAATATTTAGTGGACCAAGTGTCGGAGCGGGTCACTGTTTAAGAAAGAAAAAAAAAATCGAAGACTAACCTAACGTAACGTGGTGAGTGCAATTTTTTTTTGAATTTGTAAACGTATAATGATGAACCGAAATTTACACGTATAAAAACGCGCAGTGTTTCGATGTCGAGCTTACAAAATTATAACATAAGCGTTATATTAGACACGTATACACACACACACACACACACACATATATATATTGTATATATGATCCTGCGTGGGGTAACGCGCGCGTCAAGTCGTATATTATATTATACGTATATATCTGGTTCGCGGTTATACGATTCGCACTGCACACACAAAACACACATAATACATATATTGCTGCGTGTAATAATAGTAATAACATGTTTATTGCGAGAACACGCTATATTATAATTTAACAATACGACATGAATATCGTATAACATAAACGGGTAAAAATATAGGGTTAAAAGCATAAATACGCGCGTATCGTGTACGATGATATATACAGCGGTTTGTTTGTGACCGGTCAAACGCCGAAACCAGAGACGCCGTTATTATTTTTATTTAATTTTTTTTCAACGGGCAAGGAAAAGTAAAACGTCAGTATAAATATGCGCGCGGTTAAAAAATATTATCGTCGCTGCGTATCGCTCGATTGCGGCTTTATAATAATTTTATTTACCGAATATGAAGGATACGTGCCTCGTCGTTACTGTATTTAGGCGGACGCAGAAAGTGTTTGAGAAAAAAAGTATTGTGATCTTGTAATTCCAGTGCTGCTAGTGCTCGCGACTCTAGAAGTATACTTTAAACGAGAATTTACCACAAACGTTTGGCGGAACAAAAAACGAGAGTTATGATTTTTGAACGTTTGTAAACGGAAAACGGTTCGTACGAATTGTGGTAAAAGTTGTTCGGCTGTTGTTTTCAATAATTAATATTGTTCATTTAAAAAATATCGAAATTCGCCAAACTTCTCTGTTTTCTACGGGGTTTCAAACCGTGTTCCCAAGTCGTTTACCGCGAACAACACAATATAGGTAACTGGTTTTAATCATTTTTGACGTACCGTGTACGCGATGTAAGAACGACGCGTCGTTCCCGAAAATCGAAAGCAATCATCGCGGGTGTCGTCGGTCGAGGCGATTTATGATCAGTATTTGGGCGTGATGACGAAGTACGCCATCTCTTGAGCACATTGCGCGTTAATACGCGTTTGCGAGCGACGCAGGCACTTCACGCGGCGGTTTCGTCGAAAATTGTGTAAAAAAAAAAAATTGGTAATTTTTGCAAATACAACGTGTGTAATGATTAACGTCGAGAGAAAATAATTAATATAATAATGCGATATGTGTTTTATATTTACGAATTTCGGATTGTTAAACTCTAAACGTTCATCCACTATAAACCCAAAATCGCAAAAAAAAAATATCGCGAATACGTAGGAGATTTGTTCCTATTCTTGTTTTCTAATATTTCTCAAATGTTCTTCGAGCCTAACATCTCTTTTTGTTCGGCCTACGTAGCATTTACGTAACATTTATAAATACCCGGTTTCCCTCCTTCTTTTATTATTTTATCCTTTGTGTTTCCTACCCAGTGTTTTCGAATTATTGTTTTTAACTGTTACCGTGATAACCGCGTAATTTTTCAAAATATTCGTTAAACCGTACGAAATTTCGGGATAAAATATCATTGCTGACCTTATTACTTTGTTCTCTAATCCAATACGAAGGGTGTTGCCAATCTCAAGTTCTTAGATAAAAAGCATTTTGACCGAGAATTAAATTCAATAACAGAAACCGCTAAATTTAACGGGTACGAAAAAGATTAAAAATTTTTTAAATGTTTAGGAAACATAAATGGCCGAACGAACTTTGTTTTAATGTAAACCAGATGGCGGCAGCGTAGATTTGCGGTGGGCGTGGTCGTCGACTCACGACCAATCGACGCGGTCGTTTTGTGGTGACGTCATCGGAGATATGAACTGTATAAATACGGGTGTATACAGTGTCTAACGGTTTAGTAGTAGTTGATTCGCGTTGAAGACGACAACGTGGTTGTCGAAATCAGAGCTCGCAAACGTTATAATAACGTTTTGATTATAACGTTATAATTGCAAAATATCAATTGAAACGAATATCAAAAAACGTAACGGAAAACAATAAACACTAATTTTAAACTATCACAAATTAAAACATATCATTAAACGAAATAATGTATTAACGTTATATATCAAAATATCAAAAAACAAAATATAGAATTACCGTTATTTTAATTTTTTTTTTTTTTACTATGGAAAATATAAGCCTATGGTGTAGGTTTATTATAGTTCTATAGTAAGGCTGGGTTCACATGGACGCGTACACGCGTGTCAGCTAGACACGTGTATTGAGATATTATACGGTTTCCGATATGTCTTTCGCGGAAATTCTCTTTCTGCGGTGTGATATCGCGAATTGAAATACTATTTATTGTTACTGGACCTTTTAGATTATTTTTGTTTACTTGATAGTAAAAATTATTCAAAGATACGTGTCTGAGAAGATGTCAGCTAGTCAGAAAAGTTTCTATTGGTAATATAATCAACATTTTAAGAAAAATATTCTGCATTGGAATATAAAGTCAAAAATAAACTAAGGTTCTCACTGAAAAAGTGTATAAAATCATAAAATTGAGGATAAAAGTTAGGACTTTTATAATCAATGAAGTTTAATGAAGTACATTACGTTTATGAGATTTGAAAACGTGCTATAGTCCATGAAATATGAATGGATTTATTAATTTGGAAAAAAAATCGATATTAAATCAAATAACGTTAAAATATCGATAAACGTAAAACGTAAATATTATATAACGATAAAACTTTCTTTAACGTTAAACACAAATAACCTATAACGTTAAAATATACCATAACGATAAACGCAAAAGATAAATAATGATAAAAAACGTTAAAACGTTAAACATTATTATTTTTTCAAATGAGAGCCCTGGTCGAAATACGTATACGCAATAAATGCGTATTATATTTTTGTGATTTTTGGGTTTATAGTGTGTAGTATAGGAAAGTCACAGTTTTTCCAGCATATTTTTTTTTTACATGTTCATTTTGTGATTTTAGGTTTTTGGATTATTTCCGCATTGTCTACACGTACGATTTTCTCAGTTCCGTTTTTGCGCAGATAGATGAGACCGTTTTTTTTTCTCCAAACCAATTGAAAATTGAGTAATTTTCCAAGACCTCTAGCTCCTTTGAAAACGTTTATTACCTATTTTGAAGTTAAATTTTCTCTTATATATATATGTGTGTGTGTCTCAGGCTGCTCACTTTATGTATCTGGTAGAATAATTTCTTATTATTATTAGTGAGTTTCGAGCACGTTTATTTTATGAAATTCTTCTATTCTTCTAGGTCGCACATTGTTACGGTTGAAACCGATAAATCACTATTTTATTTATTTTTCAACAGAGTATTATAGTGTTTATTTTTCTGAACGTATTTTTTTTTCTCGTTAAAACACTAATTTCATTACTATCCTCTAAAATTCAGTATCGTACGCGGGTTGATGTTTACGGAATGATAAAATGAAATGTCGTCAATATTATTTTATATAATAAATTTTAAACATTCAACGCCGGCACATTTTAGTAAAGTAACGCGTTTATATTTGGACCGTCAAAATTTCCGGAAAAATAAACACTACAAGCGAATATCCATTAAAAAAAAAAAAAGTTAATATTTGTATAAGGGACACTGGTGCACGCTCGTGTGATTTTTAAATTATCGTGAAAAAATCGACGTCGAAAAAAAACGCGTGTTGTTTTTCATTTTGTTAAAACTCCGCTTAATATCATTAAAAATTCATCGCGTAAAATGACATATATACGAGATATACTCTGTACACAATATTTAGATCATATTATGTACTTGTCGTGGAGTGCACGGCGAGTAAGACGTTTATATATAGTATCTACATTTTTGGTAATTTTAATTTTCGCTCGTTCATATCAGTAAAAAAAAATTAGAAAATAACAAGAGTGAGATCGACCGAACGATTTTGAATAAAACAATTTTTAAAATAATGTAGACGCGCGTGAAAATATGGTTTTTTTAAAAAAATAATTGTTCAATTCCGGTGCGACTAATATTTTTTATATATATATATAAAGCGAATTTAATATATATTTCTTTTTATATTTTGCGTAAATTATTCGCGGAAAATAAGCCGTTTTATATACACGCACACGCGAACGCGAAGGATATTCATCTTCTTTATCTTATTTATAAATATTATTTTACGTCAGTATACGAGTAGTAAACGTTTTCTGTTCGGCCGTTTATTCGCTCAAGTGAACGTCAACATTTTTTTTACCTCCATATATCCTTTCGATATAGAAACATTGAACAATTCTATTATATACGTGACTGCGATCAGTGATAATCATAAGTGGTAAGAAGAAAAAATTTTTTTTTGAGAACCACCGATCTACACAGAGATGATTTGAAGTAAATTTTATATTTCGGTGTTTTTCTATCCGTTTAATGATACGTCGGTATCAAAGGTACTATATCCCTAGTCCTCGCGTACTTTAAACAAAATATGTAAACCTTTTGATTTGCAAAAGAAAAAAAAAACAGTATTAAACGGACTATTTTCTTTTTTTTTTTTTGGAAAACAATTTTTTTTCGTGCAATTTCCAACTCTAATCTACTTGCTTGATTGCGTATGTGCGTGCGCAATAAAATGATTTATGCTACTAAATCGCGTCCTACAGTGGTAGAAGGCTCGTCGAAATTCCATTAGAAATAATTTTGTGTCCGGTTAATTCGCATTCTATTTATACGCAATGTATAGAAATATATAAAATATATTATTACACTACATATTATTGAAAAGGCTAATTTTTCAACTTATAATTATTGACTATAAACGCGCGATAATAATAATTTGCGCGTAGAGTTTTTCAAATAATTACACTGACCTCGTTTCCCGGTACGTAACACGCTCGACGAAAATTATTCGACATTTTGTACTACGAAAATAGCAAATTATTTTTTTTTATATAAAATTATTATGCTCTTTTAGTGTATACAACAGCAAAAAAACTCTACATGGAAATTTTGTCGTCAGGCATTGGCTACTATTTTGTGGAAGAAGGAAAAACGGAGTTTTGATGGTTTTTATCTACTGATACTGCGTAAGCGTATAATCCGAAGTCCATTGCGTACAGCAGTCCATCATAATTTACAACGTTTGATTACTTAAATTCTAACAAAAAAAAAAAAAAACACTTTTTAAACCCAGGAAAGACGGGCGTTGGACACGTGCAGGTCGCTATATAAAAACGAGACGTGATCGAATTTGGGAGAAGAGACGCTAAATTCATTGAGCTTGCAGTTGGCGATTGAACCGGAACTTTCAAATAACATATTATGGACTTCTTCGGAGGTACATATTAACGAATTTCGTTACCGAAAAATCGCGAAGAAAACCAATGAGTATATGTGTTAATTTTTTTTTTTTTTTTTTTTTATATACTATTTAAGTATTAAACTTTGTTTTTACTAAAATAGTTAGTTATAACACGATATTGTAATCGGTTTCTATAGATATATATATATATTTTTATTAAACAAAATCAGAGATTATAATGTCGAATAATATTAAATTGTTTTTTAATAATAATAATACCGAGTATAAAATGTGTATAAAAAAAAAAAAGGCGGCAATTTGTTCAATGTTTTCAGCGGCACAGTGGTCAAAACCGGTGTGTACATTTCAACGGATTCTCCCGGAAATATATTCCAAAGGCTAAAAAAAAAAAATTGTTTTCTCATACCGTACATAATATCATAATATATGCTCGCGTATCGTGTCATATAATAAAACGAAAATCGTTTTCCGCCAACGACGATAAAATCCACAAATCCAAAAAAAAAAAAAAGATTTATACGTTCGTCGTCGTTGTCGTTTGTCCCGCGTACAATACAATATTTCCACGTCGGTTTTATGTAATATACTTGTGATAATCATAAAAACGAATTCTCGTATTTATTTTCTTTTATATCGGCAATAATAACGTATAAATATATATTTATTATACGAATGCCCCGCGGATCGCTACTGTTCGCCGAACAATAAAAATATAACGACGCGATAAAAATGTATTTCTTCCGCGCGCTCGCAAACCGTAAATGCGCGCAATTTTTCGTAATTTCGCATTACGCGTGATGTGAATTGTAAAATATATTTCACAATAATGTCATTATTAAACGCGAGCCGATGGCAAGTAAAAATTAAAAAAACAAAAAAATTGTTAAACAATCCGCCGAATCGACGAGATAGCCGACTGGCAGAAGTAACGTTAAGGGGATTGAAAGCGGGTATTTTCTCTCTTTGTCTTACACACATGAAACATGGCAAAATAGACGTTTCGTACTTCCAACGTACCGATCGATCTATTGGTGCGATAAGAAATTTGAAAACAGATTTGAATTCCTCGTGAATTTTACTACAAAACGACTTTCCCACTTTTTTTATTTCTTTTTTTTTAAGATCTTCAAAAATGAATTATTAACAATTTCTATTTTTTTTAAATTTGTTCGGTTAATTTTTTTAAGAGTTAATGAAAAAAAAACGAAAAAAGTGGAAAAGTCGTTTTGTAGTAAAATTCACGAGGAATTCAAATCTGTTTTCAAATTTCTTATCGCACCAACAGATCGATCGGTACGTTGGAAGTACGAAACGTCTATTTCGCCATGTTTCATGTGTGTAAGACAAAGAGAGAAAATACCCGCTTTCAATCCCCTTAAAAGATTAAAAGTAATCTCTGTTACGGAGTTTTCAAATTTCTGGACGTCTAATTTATTTTGTTTGAGCGTTGCCGGTACCTAACGAAAAAATACGAAATCCGACTGTTATGCTCGTCTCGCGTGTCGAATGTTTAAAGCGACGGACCGCGTGTAATTATCAAAAGGGGAGCAATACGTTTTGTGGCGTGGAAAAAGCGGTTTATTTAATGTACGCTTTATAGATAATGAAGATCGGGGGGTTTTTTTTTTCGGAAGCGATAAATAAATAATTCGGCACGTCGGCGGAAATTTAAATGTATCGTTTATTTGCCGTTTTAATCCAGTGTCTAAACTATAGGCGCGCACCGAGAAGAAAAACGGATGAAAACTTCAAACGGCACAATAGGAATTAATGTTTATCGCCGAGTGACTCGTACCAAATATTCGAAGACGGAACAACAATTCGGAGAGTAATAACGCGCTGGACAAATAAAACGCGTTTATAAAATCTGATTGATCGGAACGAGGAGTGAAGAACTCAAGAAGCGTACCGATTAGAAAAGCCGAATGTCGGAGGAGAAAATTATTGACGAAAAAAAGAAAACGACTACCGGTTATTCGTAGACTCGGACGTTATGTGAAACGGCAGAGATTTTCATAATACTGCGATAAGATCATCTACACACACTACACGGAGACGTGCAGAGAAATGGAAAAATGAGCAGACGGAGCGGAAAAGCCGCGGTCGAGACGATTATAGAGGATCGTGGAAAATGTTGCCACATTGCACGGACGTCTAATCCGATGGCATTTGAACGCGGGAAAAATTAGTACTTTTTTTTCCATTAAAATATTTTTTTTTTTGAAATTCGCTACTCACGACGCGCGCGCCTCATCGGATCGCCGTTCATCCGAGTCTCAAGTGCTGACTATTTTATCATTATAACACGTTTAATAATATAAAATAACGAACTCGAGACTTATTAACACGACGGTAACACACACGCGCGGTGTATATCATCGACTCGAAAACCAGTCAGAAACGCTTACTCGTACTACACGTACGAGTATAATATAAATCAAAGATCAAAGCGAGTGTGTGTATACTATATTATATTATAATGTTATGGTACAGCGTCGGATGTTTCTCGCCGGGTTAATGGCTATATAATCGCGTTCAAACAATAGTCCGCAGCACAATATTATATAGAGAGATAAATTCGCGTTCGGACGCGGAGAAGTGTAGAACGCGGATAATACGATATTATTATGTTATACGAATCGAAAACGAAACTGTTTCACTGCAACAACGGCAAAGTGTTGTAGCGAATTTGCGGCGCTGATTTCGAATTTCTGTGCATAAATAATTATACGCGTCTCCTCGGCAATTGTGTCCGTATTATAATATTTAATACCTGTCAATATCAATATTTTTCAAAATTCGTTTCAAGTACAAAGAGATTATACATACATATTTTTTTTTGTCGACGTTTTAAAGCGATAAAAACCGAACGTTTCGAGACCTCTCTCTCTTTCTGGGAAAAGAAAAAAAAAAATTTATCAGATTTTCGCTAGTGCCCGCGACTTTAGCTCTGTAAAAACGCAATTATTCGTCGCCGTCGATTACGTCTCTTCAAGAAAGCGACAAAGGCGTTTTTTCGAATTTACAAATGTCCGACGTTTAAAACGTGCTTATTCAAATATTATACATTTGAACGGCTTATCCGTGGCACGTCTCGACAAGGCGGCGGATTTCAATTTAGAAAACACACACACAAAAAAAAAAAGAACCCCTCCGCCGTTATTCTGTAATATAAAAGACATTTTTTTAATATCGGTACGAGATTGTTTTGAAATTGAATCAAACAGTCTCGCACAACACATTGTCCGAGCTGAGTGTCTGATAAATTGAAATAATATACGCCGTCCATTATTAATTAGTGTCCTCGAGTAAAGCAGTGGACAGAGTCACACTTTCCAATAATAATAATAATAATTTTTTTTTTTTTTTAATTTGATATAAACCGTTTACAACTCCGTAAAACGGCTTTTTTCCCCCTCGTAAATACTTATACGTAATAAATATACGAACAGACGTACAACAGTTGTAAAAAAAAAAAAATTATAACGACGTTAGTTACCGCCGTTAAAAGTGTGAGAAGATAATATATATAAAGTCATCTCTAGAATTCGCTCGGGAATAGTTGAGCGACGTATTGTGGGAACCACACGGGCTGCGGCGTATCGACGATCAACACCTGCTGCTGTTACGTTCAGAGTTTCGGCGTTTTCATCCGACATCCGAGTGCAAAACAAAGTTTCATGACTAAATATAACAATCAAACTCGGGCAAGTAAATATAAAAAATGTATTCGAATCAGTTCCACGCTAAAAGTTAATAGTTGAAAAAAAAATGTATTAACTGGTAGTAAAGTTTAAAGCAAGAGCGGGGAAAAAAATATCAATACGTTTTAGGTCGATAAAAGTAGATTTTTTTTTTCAATATTAGGAATGAAACGAAGAGAAAAAATTAATGCGTTTTAATATACCTACGTGAATTATGTAAATGTTGTTGGTTTTATAATTCGTTGGACGCGTAAAAGTATGAATATAAAAATTATATTAATTTATATATATTTTTTTTTTTTGAAGCTTTTACAGGCCATTAAGACCTTTTGCTGCTTCTACCAAATTCTTCCGTCTGACTCTGTAATCTGCATTCTGCATACTTGCTGTTTCCTCCACTTGGTTCAGACTTGTCTTTACCCGATCTAACCAGCGCTGGCGCGGCCTCCCTCTAGGGCGTGTTTTATTAAGTTTTGTGACTAGTACTTGTCTCATCAGACTGTCTTTATCTCTCCATATGTGCCCGGCCCATTCCAGTCTTTTTTAGACAATACATTTTTGGATATTAATTTACGCAATCATGTTAAAATATAAATTATATACTTTAGTCGTTGCGTTTCGGCTGCGGTAACTATTTTACAGACAGTTTTTCGGTTTCCTTACAATATAGAAATGTATATAAAGTTTATTTAAAATTTAAAAAAAAAAAACCTTAAAATATCCGAAGTTATTGCATATTTTTTTGTAATTCGCGAGACACGCGTTGATTGATCGAAACGATGGGTGTTCACGGTGCACGAAATCCCGCGCGAACACACGTCATACAAGTATGACTACCTACAAGTAGAGGTTCCCAAACTGTGGGTCGCAATAAGATTTCCGATGAATAGGAACGGAACAAAAGCCGTATATTATCGGCGTGTTTTCAAGACAATTTCATTAGAAATTCGACGGTAAACGATTTAACGGAAATTCGGTTGTCTGCGTACAAGAGGCCGGTTCTTCGTGTGATATTGTGAAGTTGAATTATCGGTCACGGTCGCGATAAAAAAATAAATAAATAAATAAATTTTAGAAAAAATTTCAACCGTCAAACTCCTGATTTCTTTAATAACATTTTTTTTTTTTTTAAATCAAATAAATCTTACTTTATACTAAAACAATATATTTTTATTTTTATATATAAAATCGTTTCGATTTTTATTGAAATATTCCGTTGTATTTTCAAAAGTAGGTCACGCCTATATTATAGTATAAAAAGTTTGGGAACCTCTGATGTGTACACCCGGAGATAACATGATATAATATTTCGTACGCGTTTCGGGTTCGTCGACGTGTAAAAAGGGACGCGCTGGTACTTTGAACAAACATTATTAGTTAATAAATACGGCCGAATTTGTATTTTGTTTTGACATTTCCGACGATATCGAAATTATTCGATCGATCCGTAAAATAATCGTTTCGATAAAGTACGTATATATATAGTAAATCGAAAAGTTTTCCAAAAATTTTTTTGGTGATGTCGAACATTTGAACGCACGCATGGAACATTTTATAAAAAAATCGTTATAACAGAGATAATCGAAGTATACGCAACAGCCGTGTTGTGATATAATTCCCAAAAAATTCGGTGTAACGGGAAAGTCCGTCTGTCGAGAAAATCGACGATTTTTTTTTTGTATTTCGTAATTCATATAATATTATGAATTTTATTATATTTTGTGGATATTACTATATACTTATATATATATATATATATATTTGCGGACATAGAATTCCTATTATTAACTTCTCGGACGACGTATAAGCGTATAATTATATACCTACGTACCACACGGATATTATAATATCGACTCGTAAGTCAACAATACAAGTATGTTAAAAAAAAAAAATAATAATAAATAATTAATCCGTAGCCGCGGATTATTATAAATTTTTTTTGATTCTTATATAGATAGTCCGTATACGTTATTTCGTAGTCCGTTTTTTTTTCGAGACGCGAGATTGAGGCCGAAAAGACCGTCGTCGTCGTCCAGCTATTCACATTGGACGCGCGTATATACATATATTATATATGTAGTTTTATATTCAAAAAGAAACCCTAATCGCTAAAGCCTTTTGCGTCGAGACGTACGGCCCCAATTAAAACCTTTTATACATCACTGCAACAATGTATAGAGTTATCAGTGGATCAAAACTAAAAAAAAAAAAAAAAAAAATCCCGCTGAAATATACGAAATTAACTTCAACCCACCAAAAAAAAAAAATTACGTTTTCGAAAATTTGAAAGAAAAAAACTATTATACTTACGCGTATTTATATTTTTGGAAAATATAAATGCCGAAACCTTTATTATGTGTTTTAATCGCACTACGCGCGTTCGATTTTATTTTTATTCGCGTTACCCATACATGTAAATGTTTCGCGCACTGTATAATATAGGTAGTTATTATTTATTGCGCGGTTTTCTGAAAATGTCCTCGTGTTGAATGCGTTTTTCCGTATACACAGACATAAATCACAAATAACGCTGTCCGTTCAGTTTATTGTACAATACATAATAATATACGTGTATAAGAAATAAAGTGTATCCATAATTCATGTTTTCTTATCCGAATAACGCAATATACGATTAAAGATTTGTTTCTGTATATATATATATATATATATATATATATATATATATATATATATATATATATATACACAGCAAACGCACACACACACACACATGCGTATAAAACTGTAATTGGACGAAATACGAGAGATATATATCTCTTTTCAGTCGTAATATAATAATGCACGATAATATTCTGAATTCCTATTGTGTTGATAGTTTTCATTAAAAATAATAATATGTATACACACTTTCATCGCGCACGAACGAACGAATTATATTACATAAGAGAGCATTACTCAGCACGCGTTTAATTATCGTTAAATCGTTAGTATATTGATCATGGTATATTATATAGGTACAGAAAACTATGTTATCCATAGCTGTCTAGCCGTTTTTTTTTCTACTGGAATCGACTGCAGTGTTGTAAAAAAAAATGCATATTTTATAACACGCGAGAAAAGAACACTGTTTTCCAACTCTTTCGGGGAGAAATTATATGAGAATATAATACAATTTATATATTTATATTCGCAAATAATGTCGGAAAAAAATTTGTTTTCTCAATAAGCCGAGGACAATAATGTTTCACTCAGGGACTGGTACCTTAATGATTTTATCGGTTCTGGTTTAGGTTCGGTTATTGAAAAAAAATTAAATTTCGGTTCACGTTACGGTTAATACCGGTACTAACCTGTACTTCGATATATCGAAATTACGATTAAAAAGTGATAATATATTAATTTATAATGTGGAGTAATTATTATTATTGCGGATTTAATAATTTTTCTAGTATACCAATTTTTTGTTCAGTGTGTTTTTTCACCTTCGGCATACAAGTATACCCGTCTAATCATTTAAAGTTTATACAGTTTAGTATTTTTTTTTGGGAAGTTTATTAAGTTTATTAGAAATTTATTGGACTTTTACATAATCTTTTGTGATAAAATATATTAGTGATATAATATAAAACCTGTATTTCCAAATATCGGTTCCGGTTTTGAAAAAAAGAAAAATTAGAGTTACGGTTAGATAACGGTTCCAACATTTTCAAAGGGTTTCGGATTTAAACCGGTTCTTTTCGGTTCGGTTCCAGTTCCTGGTTTCGCTCGATATATGTGTATATTAATAAATAACGACAACGAAAATATTCCTGTGCACAGTCTCTCAACAGTTTTCAATTACTTTTCGGGCAAAGTTTTCTCGGATTTTCTCGTTTATATTCACGAATAAAAATGATTTACATTTCTGGTTAGGGCCAATAGGAGGCCAACAATTTTATTACAAGATCGGGTGGTGCAAAAATTAAATTTCAGCCCTGCTAGAAAAAGGAAAATAATTGACACGAGTTAATTACTATTAATTTAAAATTGTTAAACGATTACAATTCTTCTTTTTTTTCGAGCTTATGAAATACGGCCGAATTAATTACGCGTTTGAGGTCGGGCCAGTGGTAGGGACAGCCGTCTCTAGCGGCGCCGCCACTGTGTGGTGGTGGTGGCGGGTTAGGTCGGGCCGGTGTAGTGCGTAGAGCGAATTTTCGATTACCATTTCGTGGTAGGTACTGCGAATAACATTTACAAAGTTCCTACGATTCGTTAATATTATACCGCCCATCGGTTTATCCTTGATCTCGTTATTAATACGTCGTTTTTGTTTTTCGCTTTTGCAATGATACAGATATGATATAGATAATAATGCAAGAACTTTATAAATTTCGTAAATTATTTCGCTTTCAATTTTGGTTTCTAGCGAGCAATTTTCATTAAAATTCTACGTCACGAAAGTATATTCGCGGCGAGAGAAACAGTAATCCGTCTAGCCGTATGTCGGAGTCGTGTAAATCAATAAAATCAATAATAATAATAATAATAAAAAAAAAAAAAACGAAAAAGTAACGAATTGTTTTCTACAAACGATCCGCACTGAGCTCTGATAATTATCAGAGTACATGGATATAAAAAAAATTCATGGGTTTTTATAATTTCGTCCAGTGGCGCCGATCACCTAATTTATCTATGACATGTGTCATAGTAGAATTTTGTAGCTGGAGGCCCACAAAATCCAAATCCAATCTTAATAGTATATAGGATTTAAATATTTGTTTAAGCTAAAAAATAAAATAACGAATGGCTCATACATTGCATTATGCGCAGAGTGCTCTCATTCGCATCCAGTTGTTAAATGAAAAAAAAAGTTAGGGGTAGAGGCTCTTGATGTATGATGTCATAGTATTTTTTGAACACATCGGCGCCACTGATTTCGTCCACCTGAATAATATTTCGGCTACACGATTGATTTACAACGCATACTCAGTGGCGTATTTTCAACTTTTTTCTGGGGGGGGGGGGGTCCAAATTTTTTTTGAAAATTCCAATAGGATATATTGATATAAGGTATTTAATAAAAAATACCTTTGGATAATTTTAATTACTAAATTTTGTACTTGTAGTTAACGTATATTGTATTTTATATAACCTATTATCTCGCCATATATTTCAGTAGCTTTACTCTTTAGTAATTTTTTTTTTTTTTTTTTATATATTATATAACTACTGGACCCCTCCCCCCTTGTAAATACGCCACTGCGCATACTACTCAATAGTGTGGGTGGATGAATACGAGAAATCGCGTCCCGTCCTCAACGCACAAAACGCGCGTTATTTATTTATTTTTTTTAAACTATATTCTGCACCTCGCGCGGCTTTCTACAAAAAATACGGCTGTGACCGCGGTCGTCATAACGGCAGTTCTTATAACGACCGCGGATAACGGAAAATAAATATATATATTTCGCGAATTTATATACGAATAGACGAGTAATATACTAGGGATTTGCGCCGTTGCAGGATTCGTAGATATATATATATATATATATATTATAACCGAAATTTCCTCGCACAGCGTCATGAATAAAATATCAAATGGCTTATATTATATAAAACGTATATATATATATATATATATATATATAGTATTCGTGAGTACGTTTTTCGTCTGGACTCTTTGCTCTTGCGAAAACGCGTATTATTCTCGTATTTTAACGCCTTGTAACGTACAGGGCCAGGGGAGGAAATGAATATATTTTAATCCGTATTCGTCGAAAAACACGGAGAGGATTGGCGTGTGTTAACGATGTGTTATTTAAACCGTTTTTTCTCTCTCTCTCTCTCTTTGTTTAATGTATTTTTATTTTATAAATACATTTATTATTTATATTTAACGCGTACCGAGTACATTATACGAGTCGCAAAAACAGGGACGGCGTTGCGAACCGTTAATTTTTTTTTTTTTTACTTTGTTTTATTAAGCGAAATGACATATCGATAAACGCGCGGTAATTTTCTCGCATTATTTGGCTGTATAAAAATAATAATTTAAGCAGTTATTATTTATACTGGATTTCAGCAACGTTGAATGCGTGTAATATTGCAGTGTGCAATAAGAAATCATAAACTGTGCTCGAATCGAGATGGTTTTTATATCAGTTCAATTGATGAGAAATTACGAGATAAAATTCACGAGCATTTTTTTGTTTCTTATCTCGTTACAAACAAATGTAAGCAAGAATTTAAAAAAAATCAAAAACGTATTGTACGATCATTTTTATTTAAATAAAATCCGTAGTTTTCTAAGTAAAAAAAAAAAAAAAAAATACTCTCTTCTAGAAATATTATTCTAAGACAAGTACCTATTATAGTATATAAGCAGGGAGAAAAAAAGTAGCGGATTTGAGATCGTACCGCGATGACGAGTCTGTGCGCTTTTACCGGAAATTATGTAGTTCACGACCGTTTTTGATTTTTCAATATTACAAACGCTTTCGTTAGGTTACACGCAATTTTCTCTGTGCGTGCTCAAAATATATTCGGTCGTCATAGCTGCGCATTATTTCTCTCCGAATACATTATATCTGGAACGTTAAGCGCGCGGATTTGTCAAAAGTCTCATCCGTTGTATACGCTGCGCGGATGATAACCGAAACCGCGTTCGAGAGACGTCTGATATATACGCGATATCCGATAATGAAGATTAAGTGAACGGCGGTAAATCATAACGTGTGAGCGTGGAAATAAAACGATGCCCGATTTACGTCGAAACGGCCGTGTGATATGTAATATTATAGAAAAAAAAATATATAATATATTAATTCTAATACGTATTTCTGTTACGCGTATAATTCCGCGTCTTTGTCGATTGTTACGCGCATGTTTTTATTCGCTCATAATGAATTGATTCGAAACAATTTTCAATTAATATTGCGTAATCAAATTTAAAGTGCTTGAAGTGGCTAGAAAATGAAAATCTCGTAAGAGTATAATTCAGTGAATTTGCGTTTTAAAACGCACTCGAAACGCCTTGTAAATCCGTTAAAAGCTCTGTCCCCGCAACGTTTTGTCCAGTTCGAATTTTCCCATCCAAGTGTATGCGAAATAATCCGAAAAATTATCGTTATTCCCCCATTCTTTCCCCCGCGATAAAACGGCGCGCGTTAACACGCGTTTTTCGAGCCCACGTAGACGTTCGATTTGGTGACCGAATTCCGAATATAATTTACGGTATTTAGAAAATATGTCAAACTGTATATTATATGTATATACGTACGTACACGCAAGACGTTCACCGATGACGATGTCTGTTTGTGCATACAGCGAACGTGACGTGCGATATACAAATCATAATAATATATACGTGTGTACCTGCAGTTTATTGTAATATCGCGTAAACTGATAATAATGTAATATAATATGTATAACAATTATATTTATAGTTATAACACATCGATCAGACAAGTTTACTGACTTTTTGAAGACAAGTCGTGTGTGTCAATAGATTCACCTGGGGAAGTATTTCGTTTATACACCGCTTCGATGCGATATTTTACACGTCATATTCATAAGCAGAAAATTAAAATAAAACGGACATACTATTTTTTTTTTTTTTTTGTTAAAGTATTATATAACATTTGTAATAAGTCGGTATTTATTGGTACGTTTTTTTTAAAAAAATTTGATTGCGGCGATCTTTAGTGTATTTTTGACGCGTATAAAAACGAGTTGTACAAAGTTTAAAGTCGATAGGTCAAGGATAGACGTCTAAAATCGAATTAAAACGCATTTTTTTTTTTTTTTAAGTTAAAAAATATTTCAACGATATTCGTGACAACAAGTCGTTTTTAATAATTTATTATTGAACACGTCGCTTGGAACCTATGTAAATACCTTTTTTTTTTTTTTTTAAATCCTTTTAGTTAGTTCAAAACGTTTCATACAATCGTAAAATCACAAAACATTTTGATATTTCATTTCAACAGTGCCTGTCTTCTTTACGTGATTTATTTTGTTTTTTTATTATTAAAAATTTTATTTAATGATCGTCGTGTACAATTCAAACGTCTTATTCTCGGCAAGCGCGTATGGAATACGACTTTAAATCTACATTTAAAATTTAAAAAATACAAAATGATTATCAGAAATAAAATCACCGTACGTATAAAAATAAAAAAATGAAAAGAAATATCTTTTTTTTTTTTATTCTTTTTCTAACGGTCTGGATAATGACTAGGATAGATTAATCGCAAAACCCCCGGTTTTTTGTTTATTGTATTCGGTTTAAAAATATTGTTTTATAATAAGTTATTTTACTCCTTTCAGCATTATCGTTTACAACGTTTTTAATGCAATATGATAACTTTTGTTAACAAAAAGACGAATTTTTTTTCCCGAAAAAAAAAATTGTATAAACTCGTATATATATACACACAAGGATCGTAATTATTATTATTTTTTTAATCGATTGTATATTCACGCGTGTTACGTGACGGTAAAATAAGGGGTTTGGTACTGTTCAATTATAGACGGGGATATACTGTCTTTTATCGCATTAAAAATTGTATATAAAAAAAAAAAAACGATTGAAATTCAAAGGTAAAAAATATAACGGACAGTTAATTTTTGTCCCCGAAACAACGCGTTAACAGTAAGTAAACGAACATTTTTTTTTTTTGTTTTCGAATGTATTCGATCGTGGCAGTCGATTAAAACTAGAATTTTAAAAATAAATTAAATTCGTTCCCCCTACTATACCCTTCTCCGTCGATATTCCAAAAAATTTTTATCTAAAAATAATTAATTATGTCTCTCGATATTTACCTAACAAAACGTATACGCGGTATATTTTTTTCTTTGAAACGCGCCGTGCGTGTAAATATCGAAAAATCGGAAAACGTCGAAGTGAAATTACTGTAGCGCAAAAAAATATTGACAAAAAATAAAAAAATGTGTACCGTAAAACAACAAGCAACGTATTCTATATTTTATGAATTTCGGTTTACTTTATGGTGAGATAGTATTGATTTTATTTTATGGATTTTGTTCAGTGTTTTTTTTTTTTACTTTTTTTACTTTTTTTCATTTTGGACTCAACGAGCACACGGCTAAAAACAATATTCGGTACCGCTGTTTCGCGAGTGTTGGCGTTATTTATCGCGAGAATAATATGTATAAAAAAACGGAATATATTACGAAATATATCGCGAGGAAAAATAACATTTGATTTCGTTTATGTGGATAATATATTTTCCGAAGACGCGTGACGCGAGAGCGATGACTCAAGTGTAAGACAAGAATGTATAACCCATTATTCGGCCAGATAATTCGCGATTGAACCGGAATGGGACTTTGGAACCATTGCGATAATAATTCCCCACAAATTAAACACTGAAATTGTTTCGTTTAATTAGAAAATTTTATATATATATTTATAAATTAAATTTTGTCAAAACAGAAAAATAATTGAACGAATAAATTAATATCGTATTTTATTTTCATCAAAAAAAAAAAAAGATTAAAAATGATTAAATTCCGCGTAATATTATAAGAAATTATTTCGACAGATTTCCTATTAAACTGAGACGATTTATTTTCCAATCAATAGTCTTCACTATTGTGCGCTTCAATTTCGTCGTTGACATTCGATATTTTTCTCGTCTCTCGGAGCTTTTTATTTACACACAAGTATCGGATTGAACTCCGTCAAAAACGGGTAAGCCCGGGCAGCTCTCGTAAAGATTATAACGACAAAATCGAATTGACTGTAAGACGCGCGTGATAAATTGTGTGTGATAAAAATATGAGCGAGACATGATTTTCCTGGGCTTCTTCTAAAATCATCACGAGTGTTGTTGTTCCACTAATTCCGTGCCGAGAAGTTTTAATGAAAAATTCACTGCCACAGTCGGGAATACTTTCTTCTAATATCGTTTCGGCCGAACACGGTTATAGTCCCGTGGCCGCGAGAGCGAATTTATCGGCAGAAACGACGTCATAATAAATCATTTCAAACGCGAAACTATTATTGTCTGTCTTCTTGCGTATCCCCAGACAAAAGTTTGATTAAAAATTCTACGCGATTACGCGATAACTATTCGATTGAAATTTCAAAATGTTTATACGCGTAACGCGGGATCGTAATTATATTCGTTGTATCAGGGGCGTATTTGATTTCAATTTATGGGGGAGGCGAAAAGAACGGTTTCTTTTTTTAAACACCAATCTTTTTTTTTTTTACTAATCAATATTTTTGTAATTTAGCCAGTTAAATTCCGTACCACATAATATAATAATATTTTATGTCTATGGGGGGGACGATCGCCCTTATCGCCTCAAATACGCCCTTGCGTTGTATATAGGTAACCAAATTGAAAAGAAATGAATTCACAGTGTTTCAAAAGGATTTATTATTATTATTATTATTATTATTATTATTATTTATATTCTATTATTTTTCGAAAAAAACTCGGTTTTATATAGTGTATTTTATGTTCACAATAGAAATAAATGAACTTTTTGCATTTCTGGGAATCGCTTTTTTTCGACGTTTTTTTTTCTCTCGATTTTTTATACTGTAAATAAAAAATAAAAAAGTATTGTGAACATCACAAAACTCCGCTAAACGTTATTATAATAATTGTGCCGACCTTACCGAATTATCGTCTCTCTCTCTCTCTCTCTCTCTCTCTCTCTCTCTCGGACAAGGTTTTTTATTATTATTATTATTATTATTATTATTATTATAATTAATTTTCTCTACGGGAAACATCAATGAAAATAAAATAAGAAATACGCCGCCCGTCCCACGAACACACACTTTCGATCGATGGAAGTAATTATAACTCTTCCTCGATCCGTCCAAAGACAAACGCGGAAATAATCGCACTGACATTTTCATTATACACACATGTATTGCCATATTTTATGCCCAAAAAAAAAAAAAATAAATAAAAATATGTTTTAAAACAAAAAGGCAAGTCGGTAGAGCCCAATGTGCAAAATCGTGCCGATTTCTTATACGGTAGAGCTCTGCACGGTTCCATCCAGAAACCTGACCTGACTTAACCGCTGTCCGGTCCTTTCGTTAAAGTTAATAAGCATTTATTTTTGGTAGTCCGTTTAAAAGAAAATATTTTATTCCGGTCCCGGTCTATAAAAGAACGGACCGCGCAGAATTCTATTTACACTGTAATACATAACAACGGCGTTTACGATCACAGAGAACATTATTAATCCGTTGTCATCGAATTTATACGTTCGCCGTCGGTTTTTTACACGTTATGTAAATAAATATTGTCTTATAACCGACGCGATCAATAATGATGTCGGTAACCGCGAGTACATTTTACATAAAAAAAATAAAAAATCTAAAACAATAATATTTGCCTTGGCCTTATGAATAACATTTCGATTATTACTCACCGAGAAAAATACACAGTACATTATTATAGCCACGTTGCGCAATTAAAAACATTTATGAAGTATCGATTGAATTTAAAATGAACACTGTTATATTACTAAAAAAATGTTTAAAGAATACACTGTCGAACGCGACACAATTTTTTCCATAATATATGGCGCCTTGGAAAACAATCATTTTCTTTTCAAATTCCCGTAATAATTTTTGAACACTAAATTCTACACAAACCCTAGGACACTACTGTAAATCGCTTTAATACGCGTTATGTATTATGGATTTGGTATTTTAAGAAAATACGACGAAATCAGTGGCGGATCTAGGATTTTTTCATTGGTGGGGGGAGGAGGGGATACAGAAACATATATGTATGTGTAATATTTTAATATTCTTTATTATTAGATTATTATTATTATTTTTATAGAGTAAATTATTATTATAAGACAAAATTTAGTTTCCTGGAAGACTATGCCGTCATATCAATCACTTCATCGGTTGATATACCTAGGTGTTGTCTCATGAAAAGCCAACAAATTATAAACCACAATGTGTGGATTGTGTAAAAACCATCTTTATGGTCTATTGGTCTGTGTCTAAATTATCCCCCCGGTAGATCCGCCACTGGACTCAATACATATATTATGTACGAAGAGTGCGAATACAAATCGTACCTCGATTAGAGAAAAAAAGAGACGTTTAGTTGCCGGTCTTAAAGGACGTCTGATAATGCGTTTCCAAGAGGGTAAATTTTCTTATTCCCCTCTTTTACGTTTAAATACACTTTTTACTCTCGGGAAACGTTCGTCGGATTTGAAAAATTAACATATATTTGCAAATTCCCGTTGGAATATCGTCCATTACGAATTCTTAATTAAAACGATAGTTTTCGTTTTGAAACGATTAAATACATATATAAAAGGTTTTTAAAATTTTTTTTTCATTAATTGTCGTATACGATTAAACGCAATTACAAAAATAAGCGTTTTTTTATGCCGGCCGTAATGAACAAACCGATTACAGGGATTTTTTTTTTAAACTACAGCAATCGTTTCCAAATAATTTAAAACTGATCGTTACTATGTAAACGACTCTTAGACTCTCAACGTTCATCAGAGAAAATAGCGCACAATAACACGTGGTTATTTAAATTAATAAAATATTAAGAAAATTCGGTAGAATTGTATACAAAACCCTATATTGGCATTTCACCGACCGACTTCACGAGCAAAGTGTTTCATTTCTTTTGACTTTCGACGTATCCAGCAGCGTTTCTCCCTCTCCCCTCCCCCCCCCCATTATTGTAACTGTCTAAGAAATCGATATTTTATTTCTTTATAAATCGTACAACGATCGTCATAAATTAGAATTATTTCGGATATAAATTTTTTTCGAACCGCTACACTTCAGTTCGAAGAATTGTATCGTTTATAGGAGAAACGCGTAGCTTACGAGTGCAGACCATAGATAATACATAATGGATAGGCCACGTGTATACAATATGTGTAGCGGGCAGCGTTGCTGTATAAAGAAGAGACTACAGAGATAGCACTATTAAAATCATATCTTCTATATTACTCAGCAAGCAATTATTTTTTGTTCCATGAAATAATAATTTGTTCCATGAACTAATAATTGCAAATAATTCAAAATGTCGCGTTGTAATTAATGTTGTATTGTAATATAATATCTTATACGTAAAATA
This sequence comes from Slavum lentiscoides, assembly GCA_032441835.1. NCBI lineage: Eukaryota > Metazoa > Arthropoda > Insecta > Hemiptera > Aphididae > Slavum > Slavum lentiscoides. The sequence goes on from CM063716.1 coordinate 3,216,737, forward strand.
TATTTGAAACTTTTACTATACAGTACATTCTGTTATCTACGTTTCGGTTATCTAAATATTTGCTGAGCGAGACAGAAGATTCGGGAACGCCTGATAACGAATATGGCCTATCCATGTGTGCAGACACACTTACCCGGACGAAGCGTTCTGGTCGATTTCGGGCCACGAGGTCCTGCGCCTGCAGAACGCCGTCGGATTCCTGGGCTGAGAGATTTGTCGAAAGGACCCGGTCCGCCTGGGACCGGAAGACCTAGGGCCGCCGCCATTGCCCTGTGGCGTTACGATCCGCGGTATGCCACTGACGCTGCCCGTACTGGCCGAACGACTGGACGTGGCCGTGGCAACGGACGACGCCTCGTCTCCGTCCGTTCCCGATTCTTTGGACAGCGAAAATCTCTTGGGACTCAAGTTCAAGTTCGCCACGCCGCTGGTGACTATCTGATGGAGGGACGAAAAGAAGCTCATTTTGTGTTCGTTGGCGTGCGGCGCGAATCACTTCATTCTAAAAAAAAAAAGAAAACACGAGTATTTAACATTTTTTTTTATTTTACGTCTTACGAGCGTTGCCAAAGATTTACGCGTATTTTCTTGTTCCGATCAAGAATTATTTTTTTCGGCCCCGCCAAACACTACTTTTGCATCTTTCAAAGACATAACGTTCATATGTGTGTAAACGATACGTTTGCGTGCAGAAAAAAAATATAAACACGTTCTTTCTCGTTTTATCCTAAAACTCAACTCATCTCTATAGTTTGAACTTAATTTCAAACGTTTTATCGTGTACTGTGTTAAGCCCCGTGGCTTTCTCACTCGTATAAATTATTTTCACTCGTGATTTCGTTTTGAAAGACACATATAAATATATATATATTTTTTTTTGACGTAAAACGTTCTGTAATAAGCGGATTCTACAACAAACGGCACGACGAAATCATTCTCCGAAATAATTGTTATAGTAAACTATAATATATAGAGAACTGCGTGTTTTTTACTATTTCATGGGCCTAAATACCTATTAGAAACAAAAAAAATTCACCTCCTATAGATTTTGACGAATTTTAAAATGCTGAAAAACTCGCGTTGTCCTTTTTCCTACGTTTACGAACCGATGTTCGGCATTTTCAGTTACATTTTTTTTCCCGATTATAGCGATAAAAAAATAACGATTCGGTAATTTTTATATAACTGCGCGGCGTGAACTCTGTACTGTGTGAAATTCGGATATTTGTGGCGTTCTCTTAAGGTATCAATATATTAATCTGCGGTGTTTTTATGCCGGGAATTGTAGTTTTTTTTGTTTTTTGTTTTGTACACAAATTCGTATTTAGGTAATATACGAACCCGTTCAAAACTAAAATTAAAACAAAAAAAAAAAAAAACAATACTAGCAGCTATCGCCCGAAACGCTAGAATATTAATAATGCGATACAAAAACCGCACCGTTCGCCTATCCTTCCCGTTATTATTGCAGTGCACCACCTTGCACACAGTCGTGCGTTTGACGGCGGTATATTATATAGTGCGTATAATATATTATAATATTATTATTACAATAACGAACTTCGTATACGAATATAGCGCAACTACATTTAATCATATTGTATGTGTGTGTGTGTGTGTGTGTGTGTGTGTGTGTGTGTATACAGTAACAACGCACTAATAATGCCATTATTATCCCGAAATAACCCGTAGGATCATTTCATATTATGTCAGTCGCAATATTATAATAATAATAATAATAATAATATTATTATTATTAATAATACAATACGTTTCTATAATATAATACGTAAAATATACGCGAAAATATATTTTCAATATATTATCATTTCGTCGTAAACGGTATATTATTGTTAACGCGATATATTATACTATACGCGATACGCTTTAAAATCACGTGTAGGTACACGTCATTTGCATTTCGATTTTCGGCCGCCAAATTTTTAGGCAGACCAAATTAATGTTTCCACCGGACCATATATATAATATATAACATAGTGATGACGGCATACACTATCTTGTATTTTATAAATTAAATTATAAATTTCCCTAAATTTTATTAGTATTATTATTATTTTTTATATATATATATATAGTAATAACGCTCTTCAGAAATATTACTCCTAAAGTACAACGAGTTGATTTTTAAATTTCTCATTCACCTATAGGCAATATATGAAAATGTTTTTAAAATATACGTAATATTAATGACAAGGAATAAAGGACGATAGTTAGGTTTAATAAACCGTAAACAGTAAACGATTAAACAATATAATTTTAATTTTTAAAAGTAAATATAATAATTCAATATCGAATATACGTGATGTCCGTTTTTCGTCGCTTGCCGCGTAATACGGTTTTCACCGAATGCGTATGCGTATGCGAAACCTGCACGAATTGAAACCTGTATCGATAAATAAGCAACTTCTAGAATTTTGACCGCGAGTAAGTGTTCCCGACAATAAAAAAAAAAAAAACGTCTTCCAGCAAAACAACACACTGCATTCATAGAATATAATGAGTATTCAATCCAATCACATAATAAACAATAATTTTCACTAAAAAAAAAAAAAATTGTATTTTTATTTGTTGTTAAGACGTCAGATGTTTGATTCGTCGATAATACATTGGACGCATGATAGGCTATTAATTTTTACAACGTATTTTGAAATTAGCCGTACGGGAGCAAAGTATTTTTTATAGCAGGCCATTATTAAGACACGTGGGAAAATAATAGAACCACCAATGCCCCCCTAACCCAGAGGTATTCAAACTGTGCGTCGCGGCTCCTATCAGGGGCGTCGCGCGAGTTGGTGAAGGGAGCCGGGGCAAAAAACCAGAATAAACAAAATAATTAACGTAATAATGTAGCGATTTATTTGTAAATTGATTTACACAGTCGTATGACAAATAAATATTAATACATTATAATAATTTGCATAGATAATATATAACCATTGTTTTTTTTTTTTTTTGGTCATTACTAATTTGCGAGCCGTCAAAATATTGTGAAGACAAAAAGGAGACGCGGGATGAAAAAGTTTGAATACCTCTGCCCGTTACCATTATTTTTACGTGAGATCCTTAATTTTTGTTCGCCCTTGTCGTGGACCGCCCGAACGAAAATTGGCTTTTTTTCTTATTTATATTATTCGAGTACTTACGATCTCTGGATCCTGTTTGCCCGGTAGAAAATCTTCACGTAAATATTCGGGAAATTATTTTTCCGTTTTTACCGGTAGGTAGTCTAATTGGCGATTTACTTACTGTTGTTCTCGTTATATAATATTCTTCTTTTTCAACAGTGAATAAAAACCGTATACGTACATTTCAATTATGTAACGAAACGATTTAATGTCGAACCTATAATGACCTAATCTACACAATATACGTACACGTAGTTTTGATTACGGGACGAACACCGTCCCAGCGCGAGTATTTCAGTCGGGGTCACTTTAGGCAGTCAGAAATCCTTTGGGATAAACAAATCAGTGAAGTTTCCTCCCCCGCGTGGTGAACGGATTACGGAGTCGGTTATACGACGTGATTTAAACGTTTGACCGCGAGACCGGTCGGCCGCGTATAGCGAATGCGGATCGCAGCCTCCGGGCACCCGGGGAGAAACTGCGTCACGTCATAAATGCGTACCGCACAGACATTATTATTATTATTATTATGTGCTTGCTCGTAGGACGATTTGGAAATTTCGAAACCAATTATGTAAACGTTTCCAAATACGAAACGATTTTCCTGATGGCTTTTGATTCGGAACGCTTTCAAAGTGTGCGGTCATTGCGCGCTTTTAAAGTGATTATATTATAATATTGCACCCGGTGCCCTGGCGCGTTGTCCTAGGACTTATTGAATTCCGAGCACCGAACGGATTTCACGAGTAGTCGGCGGGTTTCGGAAACAATAAAGTCGGCTCCACCACTCTAATATAGGGCTGACGGTATTGGAAATGAGTACCGATAGCGCGGTATTGAAACGGTATATACCGAAAATACCGATAAGTACTGGTATACCGAAATACCGATTAGTACCGGTATACCGAAATACCAATATAATATAACGGTATACCGAAATACCGCTGTGTACCGGCATACGGAAATACCGCTACGTGCCGGTGTACAAAAAAGGTCTCTTGTCATTTCTTGATTTTTTGTAGACAATTTGTTCTTTACAGATTAAAATGTTTAAAAAGCACACATCGTGATAAAATCATAAAATCTTTTATCTAATATCGGTTTTTACGGTATACCGTTTAACACAAAAAAATGTTCAAATCCCGGTGTACCGAAATACAAGTATACTGGTATTAACGATATACCGAAAACGCCGTCAGCCCTACAATAAATGCACGTTTTATTCCGGTATACACGGTTTTTCGATATACCGTATCGTACGGTTTTTACCGGAAAATATAATTTTTTTAATAAATTTTCATTTTGTGTATTGAAAATTCTTTCGGGTTCTGTACTTGCAGTTGTGCAATAGGTATAAACTTTAACAGTCTCGGGTTCTCTTTATTACTCGTATCGAATAAACGGTGTCCACCGGTGTGGACCACATTTAAAAGTAAATTTATACGCGAATATAATGATAAAACGTTTTTAATCGTTTTCGACACGTATAATGCACAATATTATTATGATATCTGCAGTGTCTCGGCCACTGATAGAAACTTCACGTTTCAACATTATAGTGACAATTATATTTTATATAAAGTTGTGTGATTTTTTTGTAAAAAGATGGATTTTTTTTTTTTTTGACACGGCTGTAACGTCTTTGCTGTGTGAGCACATCCTTATAAAACTAGTCAAGAAAATTACGTCTCCGTCGCGCAATGATTTATTCAACAGCTGTTCCATATAATATCGTAGGTACGTGTCTTACAAATTTATCCATATCGTTTAGGTGAATGTACCGAATATTGTGATCGAGACTGTACACGTTTTATCCGTAACCTGAATTAAAAATTGTGTACATTCGTTTATTTCTGTAGTGTACATGGTGTTTTTATTTTTTTCATATAACAAAATAATGAATCCAGCACTTACGCTGTGATCAAATACACAGTTATTTGGATGTAGTACCTCAAAGACGCTGCAGTCATACCTATGTGTATTTCTTTATTGACGAGATATACCAGCTAGGTTCAATGTAAAAAAAAAAAAAAATGAAGGCTGGGGTCATTCTATACATTTGTGCGACACCGAGAACGTTACCGTGACGTCATGAACCCGGCTCTACTCACCACCCGGCCAGGTCCCCCCACTTCTATACCGTCGTTACCAGTTACACTGGAACGGCGATGGCAGCGCGATCTACATATATATATATAGATATCTATATCTGTATAGACATCTATAGATTTAGATATGTCTGTAGGTACGAGGGGACGAGGACTAGGCTATAGGTATCTTTTTGTCACGTGTAAAAAACAAATGAGATACATACAAGACATATATACGTGTACCGGTGTATCTGCATGCAGTGTATAGATACTCATACTCCTGTCTTTTTTTTCAATATACCGCGTCTCGTTACGAAATAATAATTAACTCGATAGTCATATTTCGTCGTGTCGCGTAAAGGAAGTAATATAGTACACCAGTTTATAGTTATAGTTTTTTTTTTTTACGCTCTATCCTATAAGTGTTTTAATTGAACCCTGCAGCGGGACTTGGCGAGATAAGCTGCTGCAGTTTTTCTCATAGCACCGCGAACGGTACGATTCCACCATTACTCCTCGGTCTTTAGACGCGAACGGGGATAATCTATGTCACTTTAAATTCGCCGCGTAACGCGTTCGAATTATGTCGTTTTTTTTTCTAAACCAAAGACAATTATTCGCGACTGTATATAGAGGTGGTATTGAAAAAAAAACTCATTTTCGTAGTCTCTCGTATTTATGTTTATACTGCCGGAATTCCGTCCGAAATGATACCTTACACAAAATATGCAAAGTATATTATCACGAAACGTAAAAATAAAATTATTTCCGTCGATTACGTTTTACAGAAATATATCACACTCAAGACCGGATTAAGGGGATTAAGGAGGGGTAGGCCGCGCGTAAAGGCTCGCGTAGCGTTGTCAGTTTAAAATTACTACACTAGTGTATTTGTACTTTTTTCCGTATATATATATATATATATATATATATATATATATAAAAAAAATGTCATTTTTAGACACGCTGAACAAATAACGTATTTGCTCGCGAAAACATAATTTTAACGTGTTTCGTATTTTATTTGTAGCGCCTATATTACTGTGCGTATACACTACTATGTAAAATAAATTACTTTTTTTTTTTTTTTTCATTTTGGGTAACATATTATGACTGTAAAACATTGTATGCCGGTACAATATCATTTTACACGTGTGTATCGACGGTATTCTATTAACAGTACGACTAATTATAAAGTCTCATATTATATATTACGTAGGTATACGCCAACGCGATCGATAACCCATTAAAACTGTGATAAGAACAAATTCACCACCGATGCGGAAGCCTACAAGCAAGTACTGCAGGTGTCCCTATATAATCTACATATAGCCTGCCTAGGTCTCGATCGTATTTGGATTATTAAATTATTTATATAATAACTGTGACTCCGTACAGAAATCATCGGTCACCATCAGCTCCTAAAGCCGTTCGTGTCTGTCACACGCCGTATTCTTCAGTTGTCGGTAAGAGGTGTAAAACGCGTCCAACGGAAAATTTCTTCAAAAAAAGATTTACGCGGTCTCCCTCTCTGGTTATTTTACCGTTTATTTTCCCTTCCACGTGTGATGATGGTGATGATCTCATTGCGTCTTATCGGACGTCCAATTAGCTTTATTTTTCTTTGCATTATCAACGTTCTTCTCGCGTTAACGCGCGTCCAACACTGCTTCATTCGTCTTGTGTTCAGTGTCGGATGACGAATCGCATATATATATATACACGATTCGCATTTAATTTGCAGTGTATTATTGTAACGTTCGTTTACAAAATGCGCGATGCGGCGATAAGACTTTGACGGTTTCCGTCAAAGGTTTTAACAATTTGAAAACGACACATTAACCGCTATAATAATAATTTTTCGTACACACTCGTAATTTAACGCTTTTTAAACCAGCCGTTTTATTTTCGCGCGTGTTTTGTCACGTTATTATCGTTATTGCACAAACAATAAGTGTGAAAATTTGTCCATTAAATTTAATCTCTGTTCATATAATCATAATCGCGCAGTGTCGGGTTTAATTTTGTATCATTACACTGCGTGCTTGCACAGGGCAGGTATTTAATACAAGACTTGGTTTTCATACGTAGGTACATACCTACCGTCCGCGTGCGTTATTGTACGTTTATAGTGCCTGCAGTGTTATTGCGCGGCGCGATAAAAATAATTACGACGTTTAAAAAGAAACGTTTGATTAAATAAAATATACGGCGATGTTATATTACATTCACACGCGGATTTTCATCGAAATCCTGGGCGTTGAATGACAATAAAATTCTAAAAAATCCCCCCCCCCCTCCCCCGGGAAAGAGCTATAAAAACGAATAAAAAAAATATTAGAATAAAATGTTTCTTCGGCATTCTACACCGTATAAATCCGCGGTGAATACCGTATAAAAGACGAAGCTCGCGGCGAAACGTTCCACGAGAGATTATTACAAAAACACGAGTCGTATATGGCGAATAAATAAAATAATAGACGGAATAAAACGCCACGAAAATCGTCGGAAACGACGAGTTTCTTTGAATTATTAATTACAAAAAAATATTTTAACGCGTTTAAAAAAGTACACTACGAGTCGTCTTTTTTTTTTTTCTAATAATAATAATATTTTTGGAGAACGGAATCAACTCGTTTTATACGTATTATTGTGATACACGCGTGTTGTGGACGTACGCGGAAATCGATTGTACCGAGCAAAATAATAATAAAAAAAAAAAAAAAAAAACAGATTCGAATTTTAAATATTTATATGATACGCGTTTTTTTTTTTTCTCTCTCTCTCTCTAAGTTTCACACCGCAAAACGTCAAGCGCCGTGGACAGATCCAATATCGATCCGGCACGCGACGTATTCGCACATTAACGTTTACGGTTTTTTTTTTTTTTTTTAAATCTTTTATTATATTTCTAGGGTTTATTAGTACCGGGGAAATGTTTAGTTTCGCGAAAAATATAAAAACAAAAAAAAACTTACCGTGTTTTCACCGACGAACGCGACGATAAATCTTCTATTCGCGCGTTTGCAAAGGACACGCGCTTTATACAATAATTAAAGGTTACATAATATACAGTTCGTATATGCTCCGAAAAATAACAATCGATATCCACGCAATATATCTCGGCGTGTTATTTCACGTAACAAAAAACACGACTTTTGATTCAATAACACGCTTTATGACATAAAGCCTTCGAAGAAAATGATTTACTCCGTCACTTTTGCACTGCACACACGGGCTAAACAGAATTATCAATCAATATAATACGCAACAGTGACCGTCTTTGTAATATATTTTTTTTAAACGTTTACGTTGACAGCGACCACCTTTTATTAATACGCGTATATTATCGTCGTCCTCACTCTGCTCGGACTCTGCTGTAATATCCAGGAACGTATTTAGAATTTTGGCAGTTTTTCAATTCCGCCGCTTTTATTTGGAATGGGGGGCGGCGGGGGGAGGCGGGGGGGTTACGAATAAAAATTTAAAATCTCACTTGTATTTTATAATAGATTGTATGTACCAAAATTAACACGATAGGCCCTATACACGACTATTGAATAATATTATTGCCTGATATTAAATATCCTGATAATGTATATAAACACATATCACACGTATTACGAAGTCGAGTGAAATAAACGTATGTATTATGTATTACGATTAACATTAGTATGATTACGGGTTGCTGTCTGCGTAATGTCGTAATTATTATCAAGAAATCCCATATTCGTACAAAAATTTATTTCCTACAGTAAACCAATCCTTCTTCCACTAAATTTCACCGAAAAATCGACAATATTGATCACATGAAAAAAAAAAAAAAAACGTTTTAATTAATTATTAATGGTATATCCCCGATCATAATTATTAAATTACATTTAGACACAAAAATGATGTTCATACAAATTTACCGCCCCTAAAGTTCCACCAGGAGGGGCAATTGCCCTACCATAAATACGGGCCTGGTAAAATCGTTGGAGTTTTAAAGGTTTGCGGTGTGCCATAAGGAAGAAATTACCCAAAGACGATACGAATCAGATTGCGTTTTGATAACCGGTGAAAAACGCCCCCGAGAAAGATTTCCACAGGGGAGGGGGGTGGGGGGGAAAATTGTCCTCGTATAAAACGATAAAAATCGCCAGTAAAATCCGTCTACGCATAAAAGCGGTGTTCGGGCGACCGTTTAAAAACCTTTAAATATTCAATATTATTTAAAATGAATACTCCAAAAAAAAAAACATTGTGCCCATGTGATCAAACGAAATCGACTAATTTGCCCAATTTTCAGAATGTTTTTCCGCTGTTGTGACGAAAATATATAAGTATTGTTTACCGGTATTTTTATAAACTTTCGTATATTTTTTTAATTGGTTTTTTCTTTATGCATTTTGGCGCGTAAACGCCCGCCGAGTCATCGACGTTATTGTATTGCGAATCAATAAGAACGGTCGAAAAAGAAAAAAGTACGGTCGTTGTTATAACAATACGAATTATTAAAATATATTTATATTTTGTGTAAAAAAAAAAAAAAAAAACTTTGTAGAAACGGCAAGAAGACGTAACTATAAAGTCCTATACGTATTTTTTTTAAATTTAAATGAAAAAAAAACTCTGAAATGAATCTCGTTTCGAGTAAAAAAAAAAAAAAAAAAGAAGAAAAAAACGAAAACTCTTACTCGTTTTCTGGAAAAACGAAAACTACCGGGAAAATTCGAACGTAGAAACGAATACGGACAAATTTTTTTTCATTAAAATGTATAAATTACAGTGAAAATTTCGAGTAAAATTTTAGTGTAAAAAGAAAATATGTATATATAAAATAAAAATCGGAAATAATAAACGAAAGAAATACCGTAATAAAAAACGTTATCGGCCGTTAAAAATCAATTATATTATTCGTTAATTACAAATACTACGACGGGTCATTATTTAAAAAAAAGATATATCGGGGGACATATGGAAATGAAATTTTTCTCCTACAACAAAATCCAATCACTGCGACGTTCAGAATAATATGTTTAATAAAAAATTTGTTGACTTTACTGCAAACGGTATAAGTTCTCTAGTGTTTGTAACGTATAATAGAATATATTACAGAGAGTATAGCGTTTTTTTATTAGTCGCGCGACACATTTCCAATTCGACTTTTTTTTTTCTTCTGTCCATTAGCACTCTCCTATAGTGTTTTAATATAAAATTAATATATAATATTTATTTTATTTATTTATTATATTATAATATAATAATTATTATATTTATTATATTTTTATTTATTTTAAAATATTTTCGTTCCACTATTCGCGGCACTGTACGTCTTAAATGTTGAAACGCATCTGTTTGTCAGGAGTAAACGTATTACCGCGCGGATGATATTGTGTCGGTGTACCGAATTCGCAGCGGGATAGCAATCGGCAAATGTGCGTGCTATTTTCTCCGAGTAAATAAATAATAACGTACGAAATAATATTAAAAAAATAAATAAATAAAAAATGTGTGTGTGTGTGTGTGTGTGTACTATCCGTTCTTCGGTCGAAAAGTATGACCGAGTGATTACCCAAGTCTGATATATTTTATTGGTTCGCTTTGACCGCCTTTTGAAGCACTTCGCACTGTCCGGATGAGTGACACGCGCATGTAAGCAGCAACTGTCTGTCAAACAGCGAATTCAAAAAAAAAAAAAAAAACAAGAGTAAAAAGTACGAAATACGAATATTCGACGTGGCCCATATTACGTAGCAGTGTGGTGGTAACGTGTTATTACTCTGTTTCTCGTCTACAAGTGTAAAAAAAAAACATCACGATACCGCTGAGTAGTATAAAATATTTTGGTTTTTACACGCGGTTTGAGGTACAATATATAGTATACAGTATAATATTAAACGTGCAGCACTTGTATTCATTCAGGACTCGTTCTAAGTATTTCTTTCGACTGCGCATTTACGCAAACTTATCGCGAGGAGAAGTAATATTCGAGGGAGGGGAGAGGAAGAAGGTTCCGAATTCATATGTATTTTTTTTTTTTCAGAACGGTCTAAAATATTCGTGGAATCAATGAAAGTCAATGTCGAGGTAATTTAAAGAAACTAGATTTTTGAAATAATTATTTATATATATACGATAAATAAATGTGCAGGGCGCACTATAATATTGCTTTTATTTTGTGCAGAGTTATGTTAGTTTTTTTTTTTTTCAAAGAACAAAATATAATTGAAATTTTTCATCTTTCGAATGAAATCTTGTTTTCTTCTTGTCCAGAAATTATTTTCGACGCTCCCGCAAACAAATTCTTGCCCCTATCGCTTTCGGCGTGTGTTCCTTGACACGACGTCCATTTTATTTTAGCCGCGTTCGTGTACAGCCGGTCTCGGATCCCAAATCTTGAACAGGAGACACGTTCGAATGAATAAACAAATATTTATACTCGGATTCTACTCGCGAGCTTTGACGATTCACTGATTTTAAAATGTTACTTTTACTGATTAAACATTGAACGTCGGGTACTGTGGGGTTTCGCATGCGAGAAAACGGGTTTTAAATCCGTTTAAATTACAACCGCCATCACACGATACGATTATACCTATGTGAGTTTCAAAATATATTGGATTAATAGCGCTCCCCAGTTCAACTACGCAAAATCAGACTAACTGCGCTTTTGAATAAGCCCTGCGTTTTTTAATACCAAACATTTATGTATTGGCGTGGAAAAAATGTAGTGAGTGTAATTCAGAAAAAAAAAAAAAAATTATTATGACGTTGAAAAGAACGTACCTATATTATATTTTTATTACGAACGTATTATGATTTTAGTGCGATTATTCTAACGAACAATATTAAATATTGAATCGATCAATTTTTTTTCTCTTTACTTTCTAACACATTATGAATCATTATGGACGTATGCGAAATTACCGAGTGAAGTTTTAATTAAATACGATTAATGAATTTATCGTTTTCCAAACGCGGTGAATTGAGTGCGCTTAAAGAAATAAAATCGTATACATACACGTCGTCGGTTCAAGTATACGAAGCGAAGGAACGAGTCAAAACACAACGTCGAAAAAGATAACATTATATTAAAAGAACAAACGACAAAGTTCAAGAATAATAATATTACGAGGCTTGGTTTTATTATAAGGCAGCTGCATTATTCACTCGTTTAATATAAGATAATAAAAGTTCATCGAGAAAATTAAATTTTATAATAATAATAATAATAATAATAAAAAAAAAAACGAGAACAAAAACGTTGACTCGACTTTATTTAGTCCGCACATCATTTAAATATCAAATATATTATGTGTAAACGAAAATTTTTGGGACAAATCGCAGCCAATCACCACGTGCAGGTATCTTCTGGGTAATGAAAATAGGCCGGAGAATTAAATTTTTTTCTGGTACCCGATTTTTAACGCATTCGATTTTTTAAACAGGACTATATACGTTTATCAGTTATTATTATTGTTTTAGACGGAACTCGGCTTACACGAAAACGTTAAAATTAACTCGGTTTACCGAATCCGGATTCAAATCGCGCGTAAACGAAAAAATAAAAACAAAACAATAACATTATAGTGTCCGACAGTATATTACAATATAAAATAAAAATATTCGTCTCTTATTTGCTCGTTAACCTGGAAAATCATTATGCGCTTCAGAAAAAAATATTTTTTGTTTTTCGTTTTGATTAGAATCATCGTTCAATCGCGGCACTGCCAGTATATGTTGCCCGTGTAATTCGCACAGGATAGCGCGGGAACGCTACTCCGTTATCCTTAGCTATAAATGTTAATAAAATATTAAAATATATGTATATGTACCGATAATATTTAGTTTTAAAAATAAAAATAAATGTTTTAATGAAATAATATATAATACCGTATACAATTTAATTTTTAATTTAGATTCGGGTGTACGGAATTATGATTTCCGCCATAACGTAAGGTCTTCCCGACGGTCAATTGCCCGAAACAGGTGCAGCGTACACGCGTCGTAAATTCTAATCGACCGGCTTTAGCGGTGCTTACGCAACTTTGTTCGCGTGCACACTACACCGGTATTGTAAGGTTAATACATTGTACGAGCACCGTGTTTTCGGTTAATATTCGTAATTATAAGCAGAAACACGCGCTGCGAATTCCGAAATTACTATTCTCGTTTTGATGGCTCACCGACGAAAACTCTTCTCTGCGCCGTCTCCCGCACAATACAATCTCGTCCCGATTACACGCATATTACGCCCTGTCCCACAGTGCATAGTATAATAACGTCTCGTGGCCCCCCAGTCAATTTAACAGTTTTATGCATATAGTAAAAAATATTATTAAAACACGAGCGATCACACTACGTTTTTCTCTTTTTTGTCTTTGATTTTACGTTTTAAATAGGTAGTTTATATTGAAATATATAAGCGATTTTTCGTTTGTTTTTTCATTTCAAATACAAGTACTCGCGATTCAGGATCGATTAGAGTGTTAATATAGGTATATACATACTTTTGCAATAATACGAATAGCGTTCTTTCGTTGTTACTCGGATAGCAATATTTTCAAGAAAATATTTTTTATTATTAATGAGCTAATACGAAAGCGTATCTCGGAAAATGCGCGTAACGGATTTGTATACCTTCAAAACCCACACACACACACACACACACACACCAAGCAGATCGAATCGCTTAGAATTTTACGGGAAAAAAATTCTTGAACGCAAAATAGGATTCTAATTGACCTAGTATCGATTAAGCTGAGAATTTTCAAAAGCCTCGCGTCACTGCATCGTTTCAATATTCTGATCAGTGTTTGTTGAACTCAAAGCCAATTAGACGAATAACAGCGAATATTATCTGAACAAAAAAATAAAAATAAAAATTGATATAACGTACCAATTACCGTCGGTTTTAAACCCGCACAAAATCGAATTTTCTAAAAAGGACAATAAATAGAACATATAGGATTTTTTTTTTTTTTTCAAATTTTTATATTGAATCGTATGTAAAACGAGTAAAACATTTAAGGACGATAATTATTGTCTTCTTTTTCTTCTCCTCGTATATTCACTATATATAAGTCAATAATATCCGTTATGATGCTTCCTACAGTCGTGGAAGAAATCAGCAAGTTTGGCCGCAAACACGAGACGAGATCGGATAACAACACATAAATCCAACAGCTACTCAGTTATTTGACAATTCGTCGACAAAACGTCAGACGACTCAAACGTCTAAAGCCATACGGTCCAGTTTGGTAAGACATTAAGGATTAAGGGCAGGAGTAATTTCAAAGGAAATTAAACTCCACGCGTGTGCGTATATGTATATGTAATTGATTATAGTTAATTAATTATTCGATGTACGAACATTGTGAATATTTTCAATCAAGACCAATTGGTTGTTTCAATATATATAATAAAAATAAAATAAAATATCCATTATAGAGCGAAAAAAATAAATAGTAGAATATACGTTTCATTTTTCTCCTGTCCGCCCGCTTAGTGTTTGCGGTCGAACAAAAAAAAAAAAAAAAGGAAAAAGACGAAAAAAATTAAACAAAAACTAACACAGTAATTCATAAGACGCGGATTAAAAGCCAGCAGCAGCAGCAGCAGCAGTATAGTAGTAGTTGCATTCAGGCAACGCGAAGTGTATATAATAATACAAATGTATTCGCATTTACCGTTTCCACAATGGGATCTCCTCCGGAGCCGTCTCGCGAAAGCGCTATACCGCGTATTGTATTTATTGCGCGGCGCGAAAATGACGGCGGCGACGGGACGAGGAAACGAGCCCTCCGGCGTACTTACCGCGGTTCAGGAAAGCGGCGGAAGAGGAGAAGGACCGAGAAGGATTAGAAAAACAATTCTATTCGGCGTGTCCGGTCCTTTTGTACGCGGTAAACGTACTACTTGGTCCGGACTGAAGAGACGGATGTACTGTAATTGTGTACAACGCGTAGGTATAAGACACCGCGTTTGCATATTGCGACGCAGCCCTCGCGGGACAAACGCAACGGCATATTAAAAGTGTTTAGTCGGTAGTCACCGAGTCGAGTCGCGGTTGTGTCTTAAATATCGTAAATATTCGTCGCGAAAATATTTAGTAGAAATCTTCGGGTTACAAACTGCAGCAATGTGTATTGGAGTACGAGATTGTATAGTGGTGTAACGTGTTTCTCTGTATTCTCGCTTGAAACCAGGGAATTTTCGAAAATATTATTGAATTTCGACGGGGCGCAATACTATTGATATATATATATATATATATAGAAAAAAAAAAGTTTTTGATTTAAAAATCCGGTACAATACTATAATATAAGTAACGACAAAAAAGCAGTACAAAGTCGACAAAAAGTTACGCTTCTAAACTCTAAAGAGAAAAAAAAGAATTATCAGCTAATAGAAGCGTATAGCGTCCTGGCTCGGTTGACGGAGATCTCGCATGTCTTTAGTGTACAAATTAAATGTCTACAGGGCCGGATTGGGGCCCAGAAACTTACCGAGCACAATAATTTTAGCGGCCCAATAAACTTATAAGTTGTCCACACACATAGGTACGTAGATAACGTAGCGTTGTATTATTATTTATGTTTAAAAAAAGTTTTAATATTAACTAGATATTTTAGTAAGCGGCATATGTATCATAATAATCTTGCGGCCCACCGCGCTCAGCGCGGTAGCTCGCCGGCCCAATCCGGGCCTGAATGTCTATGAACGGGCAATGCAGCTTTTTTTTTTTTTTTTTTTTGTTAAACGTAATTATATTTGAATATTTTTCAATAAAAAAAAAAAAAAAAATACGAAACGAATTTATTGAATAAAACAATTTTTAAAATTCGTTTTATCTATTTACCAATGAATCAAGAAAATATTTCTAGGTGCTGGGACTCCACATATATATTATACACCCGCGCGCGCCGAACGTTATGTAGCGTTACGTTTTTTTTTTCATTGACACGCTGGGCCCAGGCGTCCCATAAGAAACACAGCTTCGAAAAGTATCTAGTGACTGGTTAAGAGTAACGAGTTACAGTCGTTTTCGAAAATTTAGTATTTTTTTTTATGATGACTCTGTGACGTTTTCGCGCAAATATTTAACACGCATTTGCACGGAAATTGTTCGCGATTCGCATTTTTATTTTTTTTTTTTGTAAGGAACGGGCGCAACTAGAGACACGTGTTTCGCTGATTTCTTTTTTTTATTCGATATATCTGTTAAAACCGAAGTACGTAAGAATCACGAACATTTCCGTGTCCAATAACACACCGTTATTATTGCAAGCTATAAATATTTGCATGGAAATGTCGTGGCACTCGGAATATGGGCGGCGTCTACGCGCGTACAGGCGCCATTTTTTTCGCACGAGCCTGCGAATTTCCGCTACGATTTTCAAAAAATACATTTTTTTTTTTTTTTTTTTGCAAATTTCGGTGCTTTTTTTATTTGGAGAATATGTGTATAAAGAAAATTGTATTCTCCCGTTCGCCGTATACGACTATACGACGAATAAACGTAAACTTTTGCAGTGTTTCAAACAACGAAATATATTATTTCCCGCACTATATTACGAATATAGAACTCTAGAATAATAAAACGAGAAGGCTTTTTTTTTTTTTTCTCAATTTTCCGTTTATAAATAATATTATTGCCGAGAAATTCGGCCGTAGCCCCGCCAAGAGAGTCGCATTTCGCGTGGTTCTGCAGTGAAAACAGTAGTTATATACGTATATACCCGCGTACCTAATATATACGTTACACAATTTATATTTAATATGTGCATTACTATACAGACACCGTCCCTAAATTAGAAGGCACACGCGCTAACTGCTGGGCGTAAACGTTTCAGGATAAAGCGCCTCCTGCACAAGGGTAAATTGTCGAAACGTGCGGTATACCTCTACACTGCGTCGAGATATTTTACAAATATAAATTAATCGTCGGGTTTTGTTGAATTCCCGTGAAATCGCATTTCTTATCTATAGGAATTTCTAATATTAAAACCATAGGCCGATAGTGAAAAGTCAAGTCGTATTATATATTTATTACGAATAAGGGACATGGGGTGGTAAAAATATTAAAATCGTTGGCAAATACCGAGCGTGGAAACGCGTAAAAAATTTTCTAAAAAAAAAAAAATATATATATATATATATATATAACAAAAATTGTTTCTCATTTCTGATCTGGTTTATGTTATATATATATATATATATAAAAAAATTATCCTGAATTATCCTGTGTTTTTCGCACACGACCTAACCGCGTTGTAATACTGCACCTGCATATATATTGTTATGCGCATACGTTTTGAAGTAATCGAAACGATTTCCTTTCGACCGTGTCCGATGATTTTTTCGCCTTTACAATATTTTGTTTAGCGACGATCGCGTTTCCGTCTTATTTCGTCGTTTTTAATGTATACGCTTTTATGTAAATCGTTCAATTTAATTTTTTTTTTTTTTTTTAAAAACAAGGATAAATGTTTTTTTTCTTTGTATCGCATTTATTATATATATATATATATATATATATTAACCTTTTTAAATCGTATATTTATTTTTTGTATAACACTGAATTACTGAAATTGCTTATTTGTCTATTTTATTGGAAAACATTAATTGCTATATAGGACGTTTTTAACATTCAACACCCGAACGCACATTTTCGTGTGTAAAAAGATAAAAAAAAAACATACATTTAAGAAAATCTATGAAGGATCTATTCACTATCTGCTATTATTATGAAATATATATATATATATATACTTTTTTTTTTTGTATTTAATAATCGACTTAAATTTTGAATACTATATTTTAGAGAGTTGGTTCAAATGAGTTTGCAATGCTATCCGTCCGTATAAAGTCGGATTTTTAGAAAATAATCGACGAAATCGCCAAAAAAAACCTACATACGCATATTATATATATATATATATTATATATATATATATATACACAATATATACCTATATATTATTATATAGGTTATTAGTTATTAAAAATTAATAGTACCTATTATTATCTATGGTATTTCGAGTGGCAAGAGAAATTTTTTTTAGTCATCTCCTCCTACAAAGAAATCGCCTAAATACGCCACTACAACGAACGATCGGTAATATTCCAAAATAAACGTTCGCGTATACACAACAAAAAAAAAAATATATATATATATATATATTCTTATAAATACACTATTATGATAAATAATGTTAATATTATAAATTATAATCGTAGTGTACAGACCGTATTGATTTAATTTTTGAAAAAAACCCAAAAAAAGGCTAGTAATAAAAATTTGAAAATTAAATTTTTAAATAAGTTATTTGGAGCACACTCGAGCGTTTCACTCGATCGCCCGCAACGCCGTCCGTGCAGGCACCTACTATTACAATAATAAATACTACGTTGTAAAGCCTTGGGAATGTTTTGAAGTCTATGGCGCATATACGGTGTGTAAACGATCGCTAGGTGTATTATAATAATATATTATTATTATAGTTTCGGCCGCGTGCTCTCCAATATATATACACACACGTCTGTTTAGACACGTCGAATTACTACAAGCGTTACTTGCCGTTCCGTAATAATTAATATTGTATAATACCGCGACGTTAAACCAAATACCTACTGATAACTCTGCAGTGCGTCGCGAGAGGAGTACATAATAGCGCGTAATACGTATATATATATATATATATATATATATATATATATTGTACAAAACACATTATTACTGAACACGCTGCGACAGTTTTACCGAATTATTAGAATATATTGACGCACCGCTTGTTTCCCGTCTAAAACGGGTTTAATATGGAGTCGGTCACGCTTAGTATATCGACGATATTTGACGAACGCGTATCTACAAGACGTTCGGGCGCGAATTTCGTGGAATATTAAAAGAGGAAAAAATACGATTTGTTTTTAATAATCGCGGTTATTTGTTCGAAATTAAATTTAAAAAAAAAAAAAAACAATAATTATTCGTCAAAATAAATAAAACGGTGGGGAGGGGGGGGGGGGTGAGGGGAAACGAAGTTAAAAAACTTTTCGAAAATATTAGGAACGAGAAAAAAATGCGTCATCTCACTCGTTAATATAAAGTCTGCGCAACGGTTATTCCGTTGTCAGTATAATACTATAATATACATATATATAAATATTTGATAGAATTTAATCCCTCTCATCGTAGTCCTTTCACCGTACATCCGAAATGTACCGAAGATCTTGTCCATTGTTCGCGTGTTAATCTCGTATTATAATATATATATACGCGTAGTTCGCCGCGTACTACGTTTCAACCGTGTCCCCTCCCCCCACCGTCACGACATTACTATAATCACTCAAACTCCTCTCGCTCCCTCCCTCGCGTCCTGTCCTAACGCGTATTTTTCATTTTCACTTCACTATACACGCTCGTTGTACTGCTACAAAATCCTCGATTATTATACAGGCGCCGACATTCGGAACGTTGTACACATGTATATACGTAATATATCCGTTAAAAAAAATGCATTCCGATATTATTAAATTATCAGCGTGTCGAAAAAGAGTTCAAAGAAACATATTGACGAACAACGAAAACCTATACGAATAATTTGATCGTTTCGTATAGGGGCGCATTAATAATTTTTTTTTTTTTCGGTGGGTGGGGGGCTATGGCGTTGAGTTAATATCATCGTTGAATTATTTGTAAATTCTAATGCGAGACTAAATCTTTAGGACCAATTACCAATTTCTCAACGTTTTAAAAACAACTACGTAATAATAGTGGGGGAATTTATTAAAAATATTACATCCTATATGGTCACAGGAATACGCAAAGAAAGTTCCTGAAATTTCGGGTGCGGGGGCTGGAGCCCCATAAGCCTCTCCCATAAATACGCCCCTGGTTTCGTACGATTGAAATTCGGTTATGACAAAATATTCGTCAGCCTATTTTCTTTGGGTAATTGTGGGAGTATATTTTTCAGTGAAACATTCACGTTTTTTTTTTTTTTCTGGTATGCTAGAAAAAGCGTTGAAAAATATAAACGTTTTGATTAAAATAAAAAAAAAGTCGATTTCCGCGATAAGTAGAAAAATACCTTATGTATAAGGCAATGAGTATTGCTAAATGAGTATAAGCTATGAAGACTTTTTCACACTTTGCTTCAAATAAATTTTGTGATAACACATCCGCGTAACTTTAAAAGTTTTTTTAACCTAATATTATTTTACCGAACGTGGTTGTTCTGAAAATCCATCTGTTTTTCAAAACGTAACCCGTTCCCTGACTCGGCCGGTTCGTATTCCGTTCCAAAGGTTCGTTTAAGTGGAAGAACGAGTTTGAAGAAATGAGAATATTAAAATCGAAACACGAATGTGGAAGAAATCACGTTGAAAAATGTTTGTTACGGACACGTCGCAGGAGATGTACACCGCGAGTAGGTGGTGCGTATGTCGGCAAGTCGACAACCGGCGTACCTATATTGGAACTGTATATAGACAAGCGTATTGATAAATTTCTTATTCGTAACGTAATCGTAGCACACTTATTTCTTATTTATTACTGAAAATATGATTAACTGGTCTGCAGAGGATTAACGAGTTGAAAGTTTAAATTACTAAAAACATTATAAGGCGTCACATTTTCTTTTAATTAACTTTTGATAATATCTCACGACTCAACGTTAATTTCGTTACATCATCGACCTTTAATCGATAAATAATAAATAAACATTTATTTTATTATTATTGTTATCCGTTAAAAGGAAAATGTATTTTCGATGTATTTTAAGCGTGCGATAATATCAAATGACGCCACGTGACGTCTCGTTTAACGTCAGGGGGTAGGAGGGGTGGTTTCGGACAAAGTCTTTTAATATAATACTACTAATATGACCGGCAAAAATCTCGTTCCTAACGTGTGGATTAAAAAAAAAAAATATATATATATAAAATAAAAATTTTTCGGTGATTTCTAAATTCGTGACCGGACCGTTTAATGTTACTCGGCACTATACGTATATGAATCGGAGTCCCCTTAACACAACGACAAAATTTCAACCACCGCATGAAAGAGCTGCGGTTCCCGAATTCCGATGGTTACACCATACTGTACGATAATACCGTGTACCTATAACGACTGTGGGGGTCCAAGTGCAACAGTTTCAACGAGAGTGGCGATTCTGATAACGACCAGAGGGAAGGCATTGGAAAAGTCGATTTAACATTTCAACGTTTCGTATATAATATTTATAAATAATGTTTTAAAAAAAAAAATCTAGAAAAGTACTCTGGATATCCGATAAAAGGCAACGGCGTACTCAACAATTTCTCTCAGGGGAGAGGGGTTTAAAATAACACGGTAGAACCTTCGTTCCCACTATTATTATAAACAACTATTTTATATAATATTTTGAATTTGTTTTATCGCGTTTTTTCCGCCAATTGCGAACGCGTGTAACAAAACCATTAAGTCTTCCCCGTTAAATATACGAACCAATTTCAAATTAATTTTTTATTCGATAAAAATATCAACCAATGGTGTGAAATTCCTCAAGTGAGTCTTTCCGATTCCCTGAAAATCTTCGTCATGACCGCATTTTCTTTGAGTACAGAATCGGAGTAATGTTAAGCAAAGCAAATGTAGTGTAAATAGTTAGTTTTAATTTTTTTTTTGTTATTTCATTATTCTGAACATTTCCTAACAGAATACGAGTACCTATGTTAATTATTTCATTTAAATATAAATACGCGAGTGTGTATGGGACACGGCGTAGGGCAATTTAACGTTTAACCGTCTAGGAGTCTCGGATGAGGGGCACGTTACACGTAACATAATAAAACATTGTTTGCTCAAGTTCAGCACACTTTTCAAACTCTGTTTTTGTAATATACCCGACGTTGAACGCAAAAACATAAAATAATAATAATAAAAAAATTTTTTAAAGCATTCAATTCTTTTCTACGGTATTACGTATAATACAGGTGTATAAAATCATCGAGAACCATAGGGGTTTCGTTAGGGCCAGTCGGTATTTTTTTCGCTGCCGTTTTCCTACAAAAAAAAAAAAAAAAAAAAAAACCACATTATTCTGTTCGGAACCCATTCTAGGTTTTGGACGTTTTTCTAATCAACAATTTTGTTTGAAATTATTCGTGCTCGAAATGCAAATATAATAAAACAAGTCGCTGATATACAATTATTCGTACATCAGAAATGAAACAAAAATTTGAACGAGTATTGAGACGACAAATGGAATAAAAGAGTCCCGGTGACTGTTTTAGATAATATGATTTAGTGCGTGTTTAAAGAAATGAAAATAAAAAAAGTTACTTTTCAGTTCGTATCAAAGTGAATTCCTAGAGCGGAAAAAACCGAGCCGGAAGAGCTACGATCCCCCAAATAGTTCGATTGGACCACTCCTCCATCTCAAAAAAAATAAAAAATTTAAGTTTTTATTTTTGACGCGATCTTATATTATTCTTGTACGTATAACTGTAGGCTGCTGACCGATTTGTGTTTTCGCGCAATATATAATAATAATGTAGCGAATAATTATTTCCAATGATTTGAAAGGAAAACATTGTTCATTTAGGCAAAAAAAAAAAAAGAGAAAAATTTCAATTTAAATTTTCGAAATTATAAGAGAGAAATATAAAGAAACGCCGCGGTAAAGTGAAATTCGTATACTTGTCGAACATTTTATCGATTTTCTTTCCCCCCCCTTTCCGATAGTTTTTTCTGTGCCCTGTTAAAAAAGAGAAAATCGAAAAAACGGGTCGTATAATGTGTAGAGTATCGCGACTGGATACGATTTGCTATACAGGAAAGTGGTGCTATATATATATATATATATATATATATATATATACAGTATAAGGGAGCACTCCTTCGATACAAAAAAAAAAATAAGCGTTCGCAGACAAAATAGAAAACACACATATTGGCAAGACACGACTGTATTCGGATCGGACTGAAAAATCTAAAATTGAAATTAGTTTTCGTATACAGGAATAATACGCAGGAGCGTTATCTCCCACGGGTCACCGCGTAATTAAGAATTTCACCCATCCTGCCGCGGTTTTTTTGTTTTTCGATCCTACGTAGTTATCTTTTTGATGTAATATCAGTAAAATATAATTTTACGAAGCGCTAACCCACGTTTTCTGACGGTTTAAATACGCGAGCGCATACGTGTTATAAGGAAACTTTTTGAAAGACCGAAATATATTGGAAAAAGGCGTTTTTTTTTTTTTTATATATTTCAAAACAGTGTTTCAGGAGCGTATTTAGAAATTTTTTTTTGGGAGGGGAGGCTGAGGCATTGAGTAAATATCATTGTTGAATTATTTATAAATTCTAATGCAAGACTAAATCTTAAAAATAGGACAAATTATCAAATTCTCAACATTTTAAAAACAACTACATATTAGGAATTTATTAAAAATATTACATCCTATAGCAGCTATAGGGCATAGGAATAAGTAAAGAAAGTTCCTGAAATTTCGGGGGGCTGGAGCCCCATCAGCCTCCCCCCCCCCATAAATACGCCCCTGCAGTGTTTAATTGCGCGCCACTGTCGCGTCGTCCGGCGAACGTTTACGCGACGACGGTAATATTGTAAGTCAAAACGACCATGACTCTATTATAATATTCTTCCAGCGCAAAGTTTTTTTTGTAACGAAACGAGTAATATTGTGCGACGACATTCGGACGAAAACGCAATTATTATTATTTTTTTTTATGCAACGAAAACGTCGATAAAACTACCTCGTCGGAACTTTCGGTCGGATAATATTTATATTCAAAGAGGATTTTCGCGACGTTTTATATTATATAGTCTATTGACGAATCACCAGCACCACAATAGGACAGGAGATCATCGCGCGGAGTATTTATTATTATTATTTTTTTGTAACTCCAAAGAATAAAATATAACACTGGTTTATCTCTGTTCGTTTGTAAAGAAGAATTCGCGTGTTTTTTATTCGCGGTCCGGACAAGATAAACGCGTAGCTTAGACATACGTTTATTTTTTACAAAAGAAAAACTCGATTTCGGTTAAATATTCGGCATATATTTCGTTTCGTTTCTTGTAAGTGGTAGGTATACGTAAGACAACACGCGGTCCACGGACACTACGCGGATGTCGGTCGACTCGAACGCGTATGTTGAACAGAGATTTTAAAGTTTTTCTTTTTAATTATTTCGAATACTAAGGTAATGGATAGAATCATTGCGTACGAAAAACTTCTTTGCGGCGTTCGACGACAGTAATAATAATTATAATATTTTATACGTGAATTGACTATAATATGTGATAGATATTAATAAGATATAAATATGTCTATGTACGTATTACATTTTGAGCTCTTAAAAAAAAAAAAAAAAAAAATAGGAAAATTGCCCGTGTCCGTAAGGCGGATATATGTCAATTAACCGAATTTTATAACTGTATATTTTATATACGAGTATATACTAATCGGCTCTCTAAATAGCCGTCACCTCTAGATAGCGGACGAAATTTTGGCGTGACCGATAGTGTCAAGTACTTAGAGTTTTCCTTTTTTTTTTTTTTTTTTTTTTTTGGAAAAAAAAGTAAAATAAAATTGAAATACAACAAAAGTTATTTATATTTCCCGAGACGCGAAGCCGGCTGTCTATAAAATAGAACGAAAAACCGCACCCCGCTGAAGTCGATACGTCGAACGCGTTATATATCAATCGAAACACGACCCCGCGTAGAAGGTCGCCATATGCATTCCGTAAGATATGAAAGTCATGGAGGATACGATGGGAATATACTTTTCTCCACGATATTTATCGTGTTTTCATTATTTACTCTGAGATCTCAGGACACCGAACAACGCGCTTATAATATCGATGTTAGCGCCGAAATCGGTTACTTTTACATAATGAAATTGATAACAAAAAGAAAAATAGAAACGAAATGCATATGGCGGCCCACTATGGGGATCCGTACCACATATTATTATATAATACGAGAACTATAAATAATGCGCATTCCGTGTATTGAGCTCCGTGCCCCCAAACCTGTATATGTACGTTTGAAAAGCACGTTGTTTCAAATACGATTAATCGCGCGCCACCACTCTTCGACTATATTGTTATTATTATATTATTTCAATGTGCAAACACAACCGATTGTAGACGGTTCGACATGCACACAAAATGTCGTACAATATATATATATATATATATGAATTTATATTTTACATTAATTTCGATATTATATATACGTATACTGACAATTAACCCCCGTCGTCGGTGACTACACATAATATTATATAATTACGTGTATATTAAAACAAATACAGCCGCGTGTGTACGGAATATATTATACACGCGAAACGTTTGTTTACCGCGCACTTATAAAAACAAACGGAGCCGGGCCATTCGCTGACCGACCGCCGAGAGCTTGTGCGAATTCGTGTGAATCCCCCTTAGAAGATTTTTCATTTAAATTCCATCGACATTTTTTTGACGCGTTTCTGTGTTTCACAAAAAAAAAATATATATATATATATATATATACGTACAGTGACGGTACACGTATGTATATATATATATACGTACACGTAAACAATGGCGTAATCATAGGGGGAGGGATATGGCGGTGTCGAATCCCATAGACACATTAACTCATGCATGGACCGCGCATTCCACAACTCCTGTCTATCCGTTATCGGTTACATATAGAGTAAGAGAGATCGTTGACGTAAAATATGTGTATGAGAGTGATAGAGGTACGAGTTGGGAATTCCATGGAAATAAAAACTAATCCATTTATTTCATCCGTGTATTAATTTATATTCATTTATCAATAAATGTTGACTATACACATATAAATTGTCATAGTAGTCAATAGTCAGTAAACAAAAAAGAAAGAGACAGGAGGCAGTCCCCCCAACTCATAGCTCTGTCTATGTTTTGCTCTATAACAGACCCCCTGACCTCTCACACTCTCTCTTTCTCTCTATGCGCGGTCCATGCGAGTTAATATTACGGTCGAATCCCCACCAAGGCCTTTTTATTTTATTATTTTTGTAACAAAATACAAGTGTTAACGTCGATCAAACGTGCAGTACTGTCAGATGACCAAAATTATTTAGCGCTGGTTAAAAATTTGGTCGAAAAACGGGCCGCCGCGTGAAGGATGTGCGTTTTGATGTCGAGAGACGGCGGCGAGTACGAGAACGAGATACGGTTTTGGAGACGCTGACGAACCTTATATACAGTATTAAATAAATGTTATGTTCATTAGAATCGATTGAACGGATTGTCCGAGCCATAGCAGTTTATAAAAACGTACCACCGATACGTCGTCTCGAAGACGTACACGGTGAAATGGTTCGCTGAAGCCCAGAATAATAGATCTAAAATAGAGATATATTCGTATAATTTATAATTGTATCTATTAACTGTTTTATTTAAATTAATAAAAGTTTACTTTAAAAAAAAAGTTTTATATTTGTTCTTATGACAAAATACTGATCCCCTCCCCCCCCCCCTCTGGCCATTAAATTTAGCCCTAATTAAGCCATTGTACGTAAAATGGAAAACTTCGGAATAAATTTTTTCATTAAACTTTTGAAATTTTGATTTTTTTTTTCTAAAGCATTTTTCCGGATTTTAAATGGATTTTTCGAGGCTTTTTTTCTTGTAGTGCATTAAATTTACGGTACTGATTATAATACGAGTACGGTGTACGCACATATATAATACTCGTGAATATATATAGTATACATTATGTGTACCCGCTGAAAGAGATGAAATTTATACGTGTTTTCCGAGTTTGACGATCCGAAAAGTTTATAAGAAATTTTTCATTTTTTTTTTTTATGCTTTTTCGACAGTGGCACAGTGAGCGAGCGAAAAAACTTTTTTTAAATACCCTCGCGTCGCATATTTATTTACACTGTGCTAATACTGTATACGTGTTAATTTAAAATTAAAAAAATTGTCGTTCGCCATAATCGAATATACTTAAGAAATTCATTTATAAAATTAAGGTTATCGAGACGTTCATATTATAATAATTGACGCGTTTATCGTCTTTACTTAGGTATTAAGAAAAAAAACTCTTGGGTAAAATATTCGTTAAAACGATTTGTTTTTATTTTATTTTTTCACTAAATTCCATACCGAATAAAACGTTGGTTATTTTCGAACAACAGGTTTTTGGTCGTAGCCGCTCGTAATCGATGGACACGCCACCGAGCGAACAATGCTTTCAAGCGATAATAGGCGTTTTTTAAAAAAAATTTTTTTTCAACAAGATTTTATATTATTTGTTCGTACAAGACATGCTCTGGTGGCATTTCGAATCGCAAAAGATCATTTTTTTTCTCGCGCTGACATCTATTTGTTGAACACCTTTTTGTGCAATTATACATCTCACAAAACCTCGCCATGTTCCCAATGAACGTTTGGTAGCTGCCGTTTGGTATAGTTATAATTTTTAAATATTTGTATATAAAACGCACGTGTATTTTATATTAGTTTTCGATCGGTTTAGCCTAGGGCCTAGGCCAGCTTTTCTCAAACTGTGGGCCGTGAGTCAGTTTTTGGTGGGTCGCGAACAATTTTTCGAATTATATAGACTCCAAGAAATTTATAATAAATAATAAATTAGTAATAAACAAGTTTCGTTTTTTTTTTTATATATAACTACTGTTTGAAAAGTGAAACCACGTGGGTCGCAAAAGATTTTTGGGGGGAAATTCGGGTCGCGGTCCTAAAAAGATTGAGAACCACTGGCCTAGGCTATACCACTTCATCCTAAAATGTGAATTTTAATTTCAGGATAAACTAGTTTGGCACAAGATAAATTATTCCATATTTATTATAGATAAATTAATATATAACTATATATATATATATATATATATATATATATATATATAGTATATACATATATAGTTATGATGACGTCACTGTCGGAATCGTTTTCACTCGGCGTTTTCAAATTATAAATAATAATATAACATTAGCGATATACTCTCTTTATTGGCTCGATAATAATATATTCACTATCGCGCTGCCTTATTCTCTCTCTCTCTCTCTCTCTCTCTCTCTCTCTCTCTCTCTCTCTCTTAAATTGTATTTATTTGGTTTTTTTTTTTTTTTGGATGTCTGACACGGGATCGATAAAACCCTTTTAAGCTAATATCTCTGTACCGCGGGTACAGAGGGTCGTACATATTTTATACGCTGTGGGGGGAAAAGTCGTACCGAGATGATAATGAATCGCGCGTACACTATACTGCTGCTGCTGCTGCTGCTGCTGCTGCTGCGGAAACGGTTTTTCAAAGTACGTATACATGTATATTTATTTACCGACGCGCGTGATATATTATTTTCGGATTTTATAAGCGACCGTAGAGAAGTAAAAGTATAGTAGGTATATATAATATTCGTGTTACATTTTCGTGTCGGGAGCAAAGGCAACAAAGTCACGAGAGTCTGCACCGGCAAATCCCTGCAGCAGATGCAGTTGACTCGAACACGCGCGTCGCCTAATATCAAGCGTTCGCCTCGTAAAAAAATCCTATGTAATATTTACACACGCGTATAGCGATCAATTTTATTGTACCGCTCGAGTTTCGGAAATCAATAAATTACATTTATTACGCACAATGCCTAGTTTACACGATACCGTAGTACTTGTCATTAGTACTTATCACTCGCTGCACTACTACTCGTACACCTATACTGTCTCGAATCGTTCACACGTGAATGCCATGATTACAGTTTAAGTAGCGAGCAAGTAGTAGCGAAACAAACGGTCACGATGGAGGGGGAAAGCTACTTGTCGTTAGTAAATAGAACGGATTTCTAAAACTCCCGGTTTTACTAATACTAAGCCACTATTTTCACAGTTTACACGCAAGGCGCGAGTGCGAGTGACAAGTATACCAATGACAATAGTATTATACGCATCGTGTAAACTAGGCATAATGGGCAGGAGCGTATTTAGAATTTTTTTTTGGGGTGGGGGGGGGCTGAGGCGTTGAGTAAATATCATTGTTGAATTATTTCTAAATTCTAATGCAAGACTAAATCTTAAAAATAGGACAAATTATCAAATTCTCAACATTTTAAAAACAACTACATATATTAGGAATTTATTAAAAATATTACATCCTACAGCTACAGGGCACGGATTAAGAAAGACTATCTTGATTCGTGCTATAGGGCATAGGAATTAGTAAAGAAAGTTCCTGAAATTTCGGGCGGGGGGCTGGCTGGAGCCCCATCAGCCCCACCCTCCAATAAATACGCCTCTGATAATGGGGTCAAGAGAGGCGCGCGTGTGCGTTTTAATAAATCTAAAGAAAAAAAAAATCGAATTTTAATAATAGTATTACGATTTTCAAAAAAAAAAAATTATATAATTGCGTGTAGAAAAAAAAACACCACTCCCAATTAATCCAATAATCCTATAATTGGCGTTATAAAAACAAAAAAAAACTAAAACAAATGAATACTTACATTTACGTAAAAAAAATCGAGCACAACAACAGAATTAAACGATTAACGATCATGAAGTAGTGTACAACAAAAATGAAATACATTTTAACCGAACGAACGCACGCAGTTTCACCCCACATTATAACAGCGTATTATTGTATACAGTGTAGTCCCTCCCGTGTTTCGAGTGCGGTCGTGTTATTTTATTAGTATTTTGTATTGAATAATGTTTGGAAAATAATTCGAATAAACGAGGCAAATACGTTTTTATTTTATTATTATTATTATTTTTTTTTATGTTTTGCGGACGGAGAAGAGTGATCCGGGAAAACTAATAAAACGAAATTCGATTTGTACACGTTTATAAATTCAAAATATTATTATCGCATTGACGATTTAAACGTATTTTCGTCGAAACAGTATAATATTGTGTTTCATTATTTATAACGTGTGCAGTATACAATTATTATTGTGCCGGTGTACAGAATTTCACTACCAAACAATATATATCTTCCGATAGCGTTTGCAAGAAAGATTTTGTTCGCGTTTTAGAAACACATGTCATAAGATTATTTCGAAATTTTCATTCGAATTCTTCGATTATAATGACGCGTATTGAAAATATTATCCGACATTTAGTTGCGACGGCAAAGTACAAAACTCAAGATTGTCCAATTGACGGGGCGCCACCGCGCAAGTCCAGTTTCTTTTTCTTTTCTTCTTCTTCAGAAAAACGCTTTTCGACCGTATTTCTATTATAGAGATTTTTCTTTTTTTTTCTTAACATTTATGCGCAAGAACGAGAGACAAGTCCTGAACATTCCTACAAAGTTACTGACCACTCGTCTCTCGTTTAAAACACTATCAGCACGCGAGTACGGGGACTTGTCCGGTTTTTCAACTGTGTCGGGTCGTGCAGAGCGAATTTTTATTTTATTTTTAAATAATTGTAAAGCACCACTGTTCAAGTATGTATTCATAACGTTGTAAAACTAAAACAACGGTATTGAGTGCCTACTAAAAAAAAAAAACACGATGAGCAAAAAAGAGAAAAACCAGGTAAATCCGTGTGTTAAAAAAATAAAAGAAATCAATAGGATTTTTGGAAATGAAAAACTTAATTAAATTCGTTAAAACGAGTTGCGTGTACGTATTTAAAGACGATAATACCGATATATATATATTATATTTTCGTCATATTGAAAAATACACAATTTACGCAATTACAGTATAATGGTTGTTATGTACCTAGGTACTTCACAGGAAATGATTTGTTTTCTCCTTTCTGTCGAACGAATCCGCCGTGATCAGGCGAAAAGTCGATAACGCGCGCGCAGCACTTGTTGTACGCGACGCGATAATAGCCCCGGCTGTTTTACTGCGGGAAACCGACGACTACGTTTTTACATTGTCTCGCGTTAATTGAATAAAACGCGTCTTTTAATTCGCATTAAAAATTTTAAAAAATCAATAAAATGCGTTACTTTTTTGCGCATTAGTCCGCCTACAATCGTACAATCGTGCGGATGAAGGGGCGTATTTATGGGGCGGGGCTGCTGGGGCTCTAGCCTTACCCCCTCCCCCGAAATTTCAGGAACTTTCTTTACTAATTCCTATGCCCTATGGCTATAGGATGTAATATTTTTAATAAATTCCTAATATATGTAGTTGTTTTTAAAATGTTGAGAATTTCGTAATTTGTCCTATTTTTAAGATTTAGTCTTGGATTAGAATTTAGAAATAATTCAACAATGATATTTACTCAACGCCTCAGCTCCCCCCCCCCTCCCCAAAAAAAAATAATTTCTAAATACGCCCCTGTGCGGATATATATATATATATATAATGGCGTGTACGAGTCGTTGGTAAAACACATTTATGATATTTGTTTGTGGAAAGATCTCAAGTGAAATCGAGGTGAGTTAACGGAAAGGGGTGGAACAGAATAATAAACGTTTGATGGTATAAAAAAAAACCACCCCGCGTATACGATTTCGTGTTGTAAACGGATGCGTTTTGAACTTTTAAAAGCTATACCGCGCGTAATTGTCGTTTTTTTTTTTATTTATATATGATTTACGCGCGAAAATAAGGAACTTATTATTTTTTTATTTTTCGGTCGCGCGTGGCCTCAAAGCGAACACATACAAAAAAAAAAATACAAAAATAAATAATAATAACGCGCCTTATACGAAAAAAATTGCAAAAAAAAAAAAATCCATTTCAAAACGAATTTTCGCGGTCGCAACAAACAAATGCGTATTTATAATTTTATATAAAATATGAGATAATAATAACGTGTCCCATCGCGATGCTGTTCTATATATATATATATATATATATATATATATATATATATATATATATATATATGTATACATATAGGTATACGTCGAATAAAAAGCACGACCGGTACGCCAAGTTCGAGCAAACAGCCCGAAAACGACTAAATAGTTTTGTCACGCACTTAACCGGTAAAACAATATCGTCTCTCTATGCGCAAAACAAAAAAATAAAAATAAAGTTAACGAGCCGCGGGGTGTTGTGGATATCTTGGATTACTCGGATAAAGATTTTAGAGTTTTGTTTTTATTTTAAATTTGAAAGCAATGACGGGTCATTGCATTCGATAAAACGATTCTGAGCGGAACTTACTTTTCTCGTAAATATAGTCTAAAGTTACATACCTGGTGAAAATTTCAGGTTTCTAAGACTATATTAGTTTCAATATGACGAAGAAATAAACAACAATCGATTAAGACGAAATTGCGTTTTTAGCGTTTTCGAGTTATGTTATTTTGGTGTTTTTGAGAAAATCGAAAAATGACCTCTGTAAAGTACCAACTATATAGATGCGAATTGCTGTCGGAAACAAACTGTGACCGAAGAACACTCTTTCTGGTCGAAAATCTGTACACAGGATAGAAAAAAATAAATAAAATAAACATCATTGTAAAAGCTATAGATTCATCGCTCCGCTCGGAATCTAAAACCAATAAAAAAAAAAAAAATGAAAATCGAATAATAATAATAAAATAAAATAAATAAACAAATAAAATGCGATAAAACAAAAACAAACAGAAAAAACCCCCTCGCCGATCATTTCATACTGGCTTTGCTCAACATTTTTGAATTAAACGACTGGAATAATTTCAAGGATAATAGTGAAAGAAATTGAAATAAAATATAAACCGATACTCGTAAATTATTAATTTTTATCTGTAGCAAAAAAAAAAAATTCAAATATAGCTACGCGATCGAACCAAAAAATGTATATACGGGCGTAAAAATAAAAATACAACAACAGAATAACCAATAGAAAAGAACAAAATTACACATTATAGAGAAATGTTATTGATATTACAGTAAAAAAGACATTTGAAAAACAACAAAACGGCGAATGTATTGTGTACGTATTGTAAATCGAGTTGCTAAAAAAAACAACTATAGCGTGTTATTAATATTTTTTCTTTTTTTAAATACGTTTTTATATTTTTAAAAAAAATGTTTGCATTTATTGCGTTTCATTTTCTTTACGCGCGTAGTTCTTCCAAAAATCGAATTTATATTAACGTTATATTTAAAATTTCTAAATCGTCGTCTATATAATATTAAAATCGTATAGTAGAACGATTGTTTTCTAAAACCTGTTTAAGCGAAATTTGAATTCCGACTGCCTTTTTCCTTTTTTCATTTTCGAGACGTGCTCTTCAAATGTATTAATAATAGTAAACCGCGAATAAAATAATGATATAACGCGTACTGCACGTGTAAAGGCGTAACCGAAGAACGGCAGACCGTTTGTCGAACACGTGGAAGGGGAGAGGTAGGTACGTGAATTTGAGAGGATCTGACTTCTAAACGTTACGAAACCGTACACGGGGGAAAAAAAAACAATGAAATGACCGTATAATATTCAGATTTAATTCTATTCTATCGAAATTATAACGATCTTCTATCGCGTAGTTCCGCGTTTTTCGATAAAGTTCTGCTTTCACAACCATCGGTGTAAAAATACGATTATTATTTATTGTAAAATAAATAAATAATTATAATGGTTACACTTTTTTTCTTTTTTTTTCATTTCTTTACACCGAAAACAAATGTTTTTTTTTTTGATCCGTAAATACACTTTCGCATAATAATTTATGCGTTTCGGTACTGCTGTGGTTCAACCGTGTTTTTTTTCCCACGTTTATATTACAGTATACATAATACTATATTAATACACGAGTACGCCAGGTAATCGATTCCCGTTTAATCGTAATATCATCGGCGCGTATTTCACATTCGTGCCGATTCGATTTCCCTCGACAAAGCGTTTCGTTTCGTTTTTATTTTCTTCTTTTGCAGCGGGCTACGAATTAATTTCAATTCGTGTGCGTAAAACGCGCTTTTCCCATCATACGTATTATACCCATATTTACTCTGGCGAAAATGCCGTTTTATATATACATCGATATGTTTTCGATTCAAAGGCGAAACGAAATCGTATCATAATCCCGCTACGCTATGCGCGCGCGTATAAAGTACTCGGGGAAAATTCGCGTCGACGTACCCGAACAGAACGTAATTTCACCTTTGAAGTGTAATCAGTATTAAATATTGAAAAGTGCACGGAAATCGATCGTCATCTGAATACTGTGCGGAATGCCGGGATCTAAGAAAAAAACAAAAAAAAAAAAAATACCGAATATTTTCAAATTGATGTCTGTATAATTTCTGATCTTGTGCGTTTCTATCGGATATTTACGCGTTATTATCAGCAAAGACCATAGGCGGATATCGGAGTGGGGACTCAGGGGATTTCAGCCCCTTCCCCCTCCAGAAAATTGTTAAGCCCCCTCCACGGAAGGTTTAAGTCCATCCAATCACACTTATTACGCATAAATCATGACAAAATAGATCTGTCAACATCATGGAAGGTAACGGATTTTCTTATCGTACAACGTAAACACTGACAATGAGATTTACACGCAGAGTAGAATTTTTGTAATCCGTGGAAACGTGGCGACCCACTAATGCGCGGTAACAGTGTGAAAAGAGTTTTTCGGCTATGCGTGGAATAAAAACACGGCTTCGAACTTCAATGCTACAGGAGCGGCGTTTTACTGACACATCAAATTTCGCCTATCGAAAACAGTACATCTACGTAAATCCATTGATACCGATAAAATTATTAAATAAGTTTGCTGGAAAGAATTGGTATATAACATTAAAATAAAAAAAAATGTAGTTGCTATCAATAATTTATTTGTGCGGTTCTTATTACCTATACATATTTTGTATCACAGCGTCAAGCCACCCCCCACCGTTCCCCAGATGTGACTAAACCAAT
The DNA here is from genome assembly GCA_032441835.1 of Slavum lentiscoides. Taxonomy (NCBI): domain Eukaryota; kingdom Metazoa; phylum Arthropoda; class Insecta; order Hemiptera; family Aphididae; genus Slavum; species Slavum lentiscoides. The sequence continues at coordinate 3,251,786 of CM063716.1, forward strand.
AGCACAGACACAGACCACTGAAGTCAATACGTGGAACGCGACGTATATCAATGAAAACAAAACCCCGGAAGGTCGCCAAACGCATTCCGTAAGATACGAAAGTCATTGCAGAGGATACAAAATTGAATAAAATTTTCTCCGTGATATTTTATCGCGTTTTATAATTTACTTTGAGACATAATTGATTACGTCTTAGTCCGTGCTTTGAGATCACAGGACACAAAACAACGTGCTTATAGTATCGATGTTAGCACCAAAATCGGTTGTTCTTACATAACGAAGTTGGCAACAATAATAGGAAAACGGAAACGGAATGCGTAAGGCGGCTCACCATATTATCGCATATACGATAATATTATTATAAAAAAATACGCGTTTCGTGCGTATTCAGTTTCACAGGAGCACATGAATAATAATACGCGTAGCGTACGCGCGAATTTCAAATTATAATTATTCCTTTTTTTGTAAAATAATAAATTGTACTGCGACCGGTAAACCGGTGTATATAAGTACTTTTTATTTATTTATTTATTTATTTTTTTTTTTTTGGGGGGCGGCGTTTTTTCTGGATATTTTTATTGGAAATTTTTGCGTAACGCCACCACGGACTAAGAATAAATTATATAATTCATCGCGGTGCACATAACGTTTACTCTCATTCAGACAAAGTGTTCTGTCTTTTTTCATACTTATATAATATTACGTATACGGTCGTTGTAAATTCGAGTTGTGTACGACGTCTGTTCTTATATGTAATAACAAAAAATTAATACGCGGGATACGGCAGTTTTAAATCGAAAACCACGTCAGATTATGGGTGGTAACTGCAGGTAGACGACGAAGACGTTCATAGGAATTGCTCGCGATGACATAACATTTCCATCGAGTTCGGCGCGATGTCCTTAACGTATACGCGCGCGCGTGCGCAAATCGAGTAGTTTAATTGAAAAAAATATGCAGAATTCGATTCACTATACCGTTGTACGTTACGAATTTTCGATATATATATATATATATATATATATTTTTTTTTTTTTTTGTTTTTGTTACAATAACATCGAAAATGTGCGTAAATCATACGTTAAAACGGCATATTTAAGGGGCCGCCGCCGCACTATAAGTAAAACGTATTCTACGCGGTAAAACCAGATAGGTAAGCAGCAGTTCATAAATAGTCATAATATATAGTCGGGTGAATGAAAAGTGGCCGCTGACCAATGTGTTAGCAACTTTTTTTCCTATGGGTCCTCAAAATCAGTAAGAAATTAAAAATCTTAAATGCGTTATCATTTTGTTGTTATCACGTAATATACAGCTATTATAACCTATCGAGTAAGAGTAATAGCACATATATAATATATTCTGTGATTATAATATCAATGTTATCACGATTTTGGTGCGTATAACTGAACTATTTTACCCAAACCTGACGTGTTTTCGCCACCGGGATCAGCGGCCACTTTTCATTCACTCGACTATAGTTGTGACCGGCGGGTTGTAAACAGTGGTGGAGGTCTATGTTATTATACTTTAATTATTATTTTTACTGATAGAGAACAGCCTAATGTAGCCGATGTTTTTCAATTTTGTGAAAGAACATATATCCGTACTTCCTTCAGTACGCTGCTTGGAATAATTTTGGTGAAAAATACTTCGGGACAAAAATTAAAGAGTAGGAGTTAAACTATGCAGCAGTCGGATGATTTTACGAAATATCGATTTCACTCGATTTTATAGCGGTTGAAAAATTTGTAAAAACAAAAACTCAAATAATTAATAGTTTTTTTTTCTTCAGTTAATGTTTCAGAAAATCATCCGGTAGATGCAAAGTAGACTTATCAACGAATTCGTTTATGTTTCAAACATCCAAATCGAACCTGATCATCACCTTGCAGTGCTTAGGGTCTAAAATGCATGTATAAGTAGAGGTGGTATTGCGGTCCCTTAAGGCGTGACGGTTCAAAAAGTTAAAAATTCCGTCGGAACAGAAATATTCCATTGCGATTAATCGTTTTGTACGCCGGCCGACGAGAATAAACCAATAATAATATTGTCGCAGTTCGAGTATGTAAATGTTCAGAACAAATCGTTGTCGAGCAGGCGAGTATAGCTAGGAATTTCAAAAGGGAGGTGTTATTCAAAATTAATTGACAAAATTATACACATCAAATTAATAACATTACGTGCACTTTACTGGACAACCATACGCGTACACATATTATTATAAGTGAACAGATAGTGATTTATGAGAAAACGTTTAAATATTTTATTAAAATTCAAAAATGTACGTTTTGTCCCTTATATTATTAGTAAAAATAAAAATTTGTATTTTTTAATTCACTTAATGTGACGAGCTTTTAAAGCTGGCGTATCTATTATTTCGTCCACGGTCACAACTACATCGCGATGAATATTCACAGCCGCTGATCCATTCGAGCGATTTTCACCGGTTGTGTTTCTCAGATAGAGGTTTTCGAGCGTCGTAAGGAGGAAAAGGATCTCTCACTACTTGCTGCTGTGTCACCGGTAAAGTAATCAATATTAGTAAAAGCCGATGAACAGTACGGAATATTTCATCGTTACGGCTAATGAATGCTTCCGTAGCGTTTTTAGGAGTTCCGTTTGTTATCTGCGTCGATGCCGTAGATATCGTAGGTACCCGCGCGGGTAACGAAACGCAACGATTTGACAATAATTATTATAAAATAAACGAGTTTTCGATGGATTATAATGAAAATCGTTTCCACTGTAAGTTCAAAATCCCTACAAATGTAAATTTTACATATATGTGTATACAAACATATAAGTATAATACAAAGTAAAAAAAAAAAAAAAAAACAGCAAATCAAATAAATTAAAGCGTTCGGAGTGAAAAGAACGTTTAAATGAAAGTTAAAAAAAAAAGTAATAATAATAATAAAAAATATTATATTACGATTTCATTTGGCTTTGGATTATATATATTATTAAATATAATATTTTATGTGTACGTACACGGAACGGCGCGCGCGCGCGCGCGCGGTCTGACCCGGATTGAATTCTAAAGCGAGTTATATTCGAATTAAAATATTCTCGTCAGTCTCGTACGCCACATTTATTATCGCCGTATATATATATATATATATATATATATATATATATATGTATACATTGTAATGTAAAAAAAAAAAAAAAATGTGCGCGTTTTACTTATTATTAATTCACTGGGCACGACAATTTACGAGAGCCCTGCGTTTAAATGTAAAAAATACGTTTGAAAAAGACGTGTCAAAAAAAAAAAAAAAATTTTAAATAGTAAAAATTCGCGACTTGGTCGCCAGACCGGAGCCGGCCGCGGTTGGGTATGCGCGTTTCGGTTTAAAATTGAAATTTTCGAAAAAAATTCTTCGTCTTCTGATTAATCGGTATCTCCCCGACGTCTTTGTCTATAATAATAATAATTAATCGAAATACGCGTGTACATAACACATCGGTATAGGTTTACACGGGCCGAACGATTAAAGTCAAATTAAAAGGATTTGGGTGTACTGTTCGTGCGATACTGTTCACAAAATATTATGAGGTCTGTATACGGCACGAATACGCGTGTTAACCCGATATTACGTATATATAACATTGTCTTAACGTTTGCGGCGATGGCGGTCTTGTATAATATACATACTTCTATACATCTACCGAGATAAACCGAACTTAAGTATATTTAATTACGATGCAGAGAGGTGTTTATTTTGGACCGGCTGTTCTGAAGCTTTTTCGCTTGTCGAGCCATTTGAATGATAAAAAAAATTAATCCCCCGAGAACGAAAAAACGATCATTTTCAATTCGAAACCACGCGCGTACATAATATAATTACTGGGCAAATAATATATTTTGTTCGCCATACCTCCGCTATATTAAATTTTTTTTACGGTTTAATACAATTACGTTTTCGTACAGTGAACACGCACATTGACTACGGTTAGCAGTACGGGTTTTTTTTTCATTTTTAACATGATTATACCGCGGTTATTTTACGGGTGTAATATAACATGGGCAAAGAAACTATAATATATTGGCGTTACAGTAGTTATTTTGGGCAACGCCCAACAGAATGTTATATATATATATATATATATATATATATATATATATATATATATAGATCGCTATCCAAACTAATGTAGAAGCCGCGTGAAAAACACGAGATTACTCATCGGCGAGGAAGACCGACGTGATCTGAAGGTTGAACATTTTAGTTTTGGTACAAGGTAGATAATTTCAAATATCCGTGGGTTAATGCGAATATTTTTAACGATATTATACGCCGGGGGATAGGGGGAACGAGAACGTATTAAACGCGCAAACAAGTGCGCGCTGTTTACAATCGTTTTTACGATTTGAACTACTATTGTGAAAAGGAAAAAAGAAAAAACTACTTTGCGTATACTTACGAGTTATCTTGTGAAAATATTATGCGTGTGAGAGCTGGTGCACGAAAAAAACTCGCTGGATTGGAAAGGAACGTCTTACGAAACACATATGGCCCGTTAAAACGCATATATGTAAAGTAATACTCAGGAGTATACGGAAAGAGACGTAATAAATAGAGTCATATTATTGCCTGTAATATTCTCACATACGCGTATAATGTAATCAGCAAAAAAAAACGGCCACTCAATAGACCAAGGATGGAAATACGGTACAGAAGAAGGGCATAAAACAGGCTGAGCGCAATGTACAGAGAGAAAAATGGAGAAACTTAAAAGCATCCGGTTAGGTTAGGCCATGTAAGGTTAGGCAAATATTTTATCTTTAATCTAAGCTGTATAGAGAAGAAGACTTTATTGGACTTTTATAATGTCCGTATTGACCGGATTTATCAAGATCATAATATACGTGTGAATAAAAAAATTGCCTACGCAGCACGCAGACGTTTGAACTGGTATTGATTAAAATAATACCGGATGTCATTATGAAAATGGAAATTATCAAAAAGGCAGTTATCGAAATTAATTTTCTTTTTTTTTTTTTTTGTTTCCGGTAAGCTAATTTTTTCATTTTCACACACATAGTGTTGTTGACGAAGCTTCGTCATAGTTTCGTAAAAAAAAAAAAATTTGAAAAATATAAAAAATCATCTTTGTAACGTGCGAGTACACAGAATAGACAATTTTTTCGGCTCGAAAAATTACGTCGGCCCACACGACGCCAAACTTCCAATACAATTGAAATAAACTATGTATAATATATTATGGTATTATTACTTAATACAACACAGCAGCAGTCGATAGAGAAACGCTCCGCGTTTTTTTGGTAATCGATTTTTTTTTTTTTTTTTTGTCAATGCCGTATCATATATTTATTTATTTTTTTTTTGTAACGTTGTTTCGCACGGTTATAAAATTATTTACGCGGTTGTAAATATCTCGAATTAAAAACAAAATAATAATAATAATAATAATAATAATAATAATAATAATAATAATAATAATTTTCGTTACATTAACGACGAAATTCAATTCCGTATTGTGTTCTAATCATAACACACAACTTTATCGTCCGCCGCGTGTGTATAATATATATATATATATATTTATTCGAAACTCTATTAAAGAGTTGACTTGAATTTCTGTCTTGAAAATATATTATATATAATTTGTTTGTTGCGCGAACTTTTCGTATTTTCCTGTAATTTTTAGCTCCTGCGTCATGCGATTTATAACATACATTATATTACTCCTAATATATATACGAGTACATATATATATATATATATATTTTTTTTTTATGTAGTAATTTTACGGTAGAAATATTAAACGTGAGATGATAGTAAAATAGTATAATTTTTTCATTTATTTTCTTTTCTGTTTCATCTCTGGGAGAAAAAAGCGAAAATTTCACTCACCTTTTCGCGTACATTATAATACACCAGAAGATTCTGTACGAGTGCGCAATTGAACTTTTTCAGAAAAATAGATATTAAATTTCACACGATGTTTCAAAACACTCGTAGTCTGATTTAGCCGATTATCAGTGTAAATAATAAATAAACTTAGTTTTTCTTAGAGGTCTATAGATGTACGGATGTATTACTCTGATTATGTACATCATGAATTTTTTTCCAGGGGCATTTTACGCGTCAATAACGATCGTTCTCGTCCACAAACAAGCCACGCAAAAACGCACATTTTCGTTTATATACATTTATATTTTTTCTTTTTGTATTATAATATTATATAATCGCCTTTAAATCATTTGTGCTATCGACTCGTTGTTAGTAGCTTCCGGATGATTTATCGGGTAATATATTATATGGTGAAAACAGCCAGTTAAACGTTTTGGGGGAGATTTAAAAGAAATCGACATTTTATTCAGTTACAATATGGGATTATTTATATATATATATATATATATAAATACACGTAGAAATCCGAAATTTCGCAGGACTTTGCTCAACGCGTTATTTTTGTTTTAGTTTTCTTCGCACTGCTCTATAATTTAACATTTCAAATCGCTCTGGGACGCGCGTAAATAATTTAAAATTTTTAAAAAAAGTGACAATTCTTTTCGCACGAAAACATCTTTACGAACTCGTCTCGACGAAAAATAGTTCGTGTATAGCGAGCAAAAAATAGGATTTCCGAAATTCATTTTGACAGTAAGTGAATAATAATAATAATAATAATAATAATAATAATAATAATAATAATAATAATAATAATAATAATAATAATAATAATAATAATAATAATAATAATAATAATAATAATAAAATGAAATCTACCTTAATCACTGACAACGGGTCGATTAATTACTGAACTCAATATTATTGAGTTCAATATATTATGTATTGAGTTCATTAATACATACATCATAAATTATGTGCGCTTACGTGTTGCTAACTCATTGAAAGGCAAAATACGAGAAATTCGAGTTGTACCTGCATTTGAAAGCGATCGCAAATCATTGTTCTCGGAAAAAAAAATTTTATTTTTATTTCTTTGTATACATAGTTTATGCGAAATTCGAACAATTAAAAGCAACTACTATACCGTTAAAACCAGGGCTCTCATTTGAAAAAAAAAAATGTTTAACATTTTAACGTTTTTTATCGTTATTTACCTTTAGCGTTTATCGTTATGGTATATTTTAGCGCTATGGATTATTTGTGTTTAACGTTAAAGAAAGTTTTATCGTTATATAATATTTACGTTTTACGTTTATCGGTATTTTAACGTTATTTGGTTTAATATCGATTTTTTTCCAAATAAATAAATCCATTCATATTCCATAGACACAATAGCACGTTTTCAAATCTCATAAACGTAATGTGCTTCATTAAACTTCATTGATTATAAAAGTCCTAATTTTTATCCTTAACTTCTTGATTTTATACATTTTTTCAGTATGAACCTTGGTTTATTTTTGACATTATATTCCAATTCAGAATATTTTTCTTAAAATGTTGATAATATTACCAATAGAAATTTTTCTGACTAGCTGACATCTTCTCAGACACGTATCTTTGAATAATTTTTACGCGTCCGTGTGAACCCAGCCTTATTATAGAACTATAATAAACCTACACGGCTACACCACAGTGGCGTACATTCAAATTTGTTCTGGGGGGTTTAAAAAATAACCAACACTAAAACCATCCCTTTAAACGGCGCATGAAGGAATTTATGAGTAGGAGCCGATAGTGCACACAATACCTGTGCACCGTTGTAGAGTGTAAAAATTAAAACATGTTATAACGCGCAACGGGCCTTATAATAATATCACAATTTTTTTTTTTTTGGTCTTGGGGGGGGGTTTGAACCCGAAAACCCCCCCGTATGTACGCCACTGCTACACCATAAGCTTATATTTTCCGTAGTAAATTAGATACAAATATTAAAATAACGTTAATTCTATTTTTCATTTTTCGATATTTTGATGTATAACGTTAATACCTTATTTCGTTTTATGATATATTTTAATTTGTGATAGTTTAAAATTAGTGTTTATTGTTTTCCGTTACGTTTTTTGATATTCATTTCAATTGATATTTTGCAATTATAACGTTATAATCAAAACGTTATTATAACATTTGCGAGCCCTGGTTAAAACTGAATTGTGTAATAATATCCGTTATTAAATTAACGTTTTTTTTTTTTTTTTTTTAATATAATCCGCATACCTAATAATAGTTAATAAATCTATGCGTAGATCTAATGAAATGTTTAAAATAGGCCAGTCTGTCGGATTTCGCATTTTGAGAAAACCAAAACTACACTAAAGCCTCGCAGCTATGGATATATTATATACATTAGTTGAGGTTTCTAATAACGTTTTCAAAACCGATTTTTATACGCACGGACTGAAAAGCCGGGAACGTTTCCGGCATATTACATAATTAATCGCGCGGTCTTTTTAAAAATGAAATTAACTTTTATCGCGTACGGTGTGCCGATACGAAACGGAAGTCAGCTCGAAATTATTTCTCTTCTTCTTTTACTTCCCGTTCAATCACACTTCGAGTCGGTTTAATAAATTACTGTACAACGTGGTCGTGGCACAGTGCTATACGAGAGAGGAGAAAACGACTTGTTGTATATTATTATAACATACGTCTACATAGCTCAACGACAGACTATTATTGACTTTCCGGCTGAATTCGTATTGATAGAAAAAGATCCTTTCCCTCCTCTTGGCGTACGACACGTTTTTGCCGACAAAATATGGATATAACACGTTTTGAAACTAATGTTTGTTTTTGCCAAAAATGTACTTTCGATTTCAGTATAAATATAGAAGAAAAAAAAATCTAGAAAAATCTATATAAGCGGACGTAATAACGATATACGAAATATACTGTACCTAATACATATAATTTTGGTTCAAAGACTATTATTTATGTATTTATTTTATTAAACTGATCTATTATTTTCTTTTCGCTTTTAAATCCTAATAAGTTGAAATTAAATGAATTTACGAAAGACTCGTAAAAAAAAAAAAAAAAAAAACTATTATATGTGATACCCGAGGGAAAAATATGAAATAGTCTAAGGTTAGCCAAGAGTTTTTTTGTTTTTTATACAAAAAGAAAAAAAATTACACATATATATATCCTTCCTCTACGTCTCGTATGCTAGTAAAAACGTAATAAAATGTATCGTGTCAACGACAGCGCTGGAGGTCAATCGTCGAGATTTAAGAATCCAAACCCTTACGGTAATCCCTCGAGGTGCTCTTCCAAAAATAAAAGTTGGCAGACTATCCTTAGCATTTCAATTATTGGCTGTTGAATAATATATAACACACACACACACACACACACACACACACACACACACACACACACACACACACACACATATATATATATACATACTAGTGATGTGTGTATTTTAAAGATAACAAATACAATAAAAAACACTATATTCCCGGAAAAAGCGATATAAAATCTCAAAAAATATACAATGTTTATTTATTATATTACACTGCATATATTGGTATGGTATAATTTTAAAATCAAAACGACATATAATTGTGAGGGAAAAAGTACCGTCTCTAAAGTACCGTTCACCGTCTGTCTCTTTTGCGCTTTTGTCCCGTCGGTATACTGACGGGTTTCTGCTTCTGACGATAGATCCGAATTACTTTCAGCCTAACTTCCATTCTTCCGTTGTTTGTAAATTAAACGTTTGGAAAAATAAGGACAGCTGGATTCTGATACGTAACAAAACAGCAGTGTGTATTCGGAATTATTTACCAGGTGACTTATAGAAAAAATACGCAGGAATTTATAGAAACTTTCCCATTTTGTCTCGGTACGTCCTTAGGAGTGATCTCCTTACACTACATGGTAAAACCTCCGAAAAAATGTCGAATAGTTTCACCGAGCCTGTTACGATATTTTCACGCCGTTCGCAACAGTCCATTGTACAGACGGTAAATTAAATTTTCAAACTTCCGGTAACTGAAAGTTTTATAAAAAATGTTTAACTACAAAATATCGGTTAGCGAATTTCGCAAATTCGCATGTATGCTCTAGCGAAAAATGATTGGTGTTGCGCGTAACTTGGCACTCGAATCCTCTCGCTTTGCACTAACAAACACGGGGTGTGTTCCCCTTTTCCCCTTTTGGCTTTTCGGTTCGAAAGATCCCCCGTCAGACTCGGCAGGAAAAACGTCTTATCTCGTCGTCGACACCTGTGTTTATTTTCGTTTGTAAATATTTTCCAGTCGGGGTTTGTCTGGTGTGGATTTCGACACAGAAATACTCTTTGTACTATTGCGTGTAATATCGCAGAAATCCGATATTTAAATGATTTTTATTATTAATTATTTTTTTTATCTTTGACCGTTAATAATATAAATATATAATACGTAAGTACAGAATTATGTAAATAATAAATGAAAAACAATTGAAAAAGAAATGCTTATGTGTGTAACATGTTCGTGTAATGGCATATAAATGAAAATCTCGTGAAATTCTTTCGATTTTTCGTATTTCTAATACGGCGTACTATAATTTTGATAATAAATGACGAGAAGTATGAACGAAAATCAAAATTATCGGTTACTCGAAAGAGTTTCGTTTGCAAAAAAAAAAAGAGAGAAAAGTAAACGGACGTGAAAACGTAATAGAATTTTTTTTTAAATAAATAATACGCCGTTATCTATATATTATATTGTGCGCAATGTTGTTATCGATAATACGCACGTTTCCTCCGTTTTTCCTCCGCCGTTCGCCTCAATATATTATTATTATTATTATTATTATTATTTAATAATAATAATAATAATAATAATAATAATATCAATTAATAATTAATAAAAATGTGTTAAATAATAAGTTTTTAAATAGTCTGCGAACAACGCCCAGAGAGCGGCACCACACGGACGACGCGGCCAACCGATCATCGAACCGACCGTCGATCTATTTAGACCTATTGCACCAGGGTGATTCACGAGCACAAAACTACCAACTTGGATGTCCTGTCCACTGAAATGTTTATAAGAAATGCATTTGTTAGTCTTTTTAAAACACGAATAAACTCGACAACTCGAATTACTGTGTTAGTTTCGTAATGTTAGGGTGTATTTCACAGTTGCTAAAGGTAATACGAATATTTTAATCGGACAATACGAGGATATGTCGCGATTCATATCGATATTCGGCATAAATTTAAACATATAACGGCAAACTTTGTGTATACGTCGAAAATGTTAACACTATTTACATCAGGGACTGGAACCGAACTGGAACCGAACCGAAAAGAACCGGTATAGAACCGAAACCCTTTGAAAAGATTGGAACCGAAACCTAACCGTAACCCTAATTTTATTTTTTTCAAAACCGGAACCGATATTTGGAAATACAGGTTTTATCGGTTATTTTCGGTACAAATGTATTAAAACTAAAATATTTTGCACAAAGTATAAAATAATATTTTCTCGTAATGAAATTTTGTATGTATGACAAAAATAAATGTTTGCCATTTAGGCCCGGTGTCCCAGTATAATCATACCCCCGTAAAATCTCACCGGGAGGGAGGTAAGATTATCCTAGTATATTATTACCTCCCGGTAATATAATACTAGTATATCTGTACCCCCGGTAAAATGTTCCTAGGATTATTATACCCCACCAAGGGAGGTATGATTATCCTAGTATATTTTTACTTCCCGGTAACATTTTCCTAGTATTATTATACCTCCTCTAGTGAAAATAGAATTTCAGAATATTTTTACACCCGGTAAAATAATCCTAGTATATTGATACCCCCGGTAAGAAAATAATTTTTTATATTTCACTATAACTTTGGCGCTATTGGTGATAAAGACACAAACTCAACGGGATACATTTTGGTATAGGGTACTGTAAGATGTAAGTCCAGTGAGATACCCCCTAACAATAGTGGGGAGGGGGTGAATTTTGAATTCGTCGTAGTGCATTCAATTTTAGTCGTAGAAGACTCGCGATACCATAGATAGATTGAGGGTACTTCAGTGTATAACATACTAAAAATACCCCCCCCCATTTTTTTTATTTTGTTGTAACTCCGTTGCTATTGGTGCTAGGAAGATAATTCTAGCGGGAAACATTTTGTTTTGGTGTCTCTTAAGAGGAGCGCCGTGCAAGATACCCAAAATACCCCTCAAAGGAGGGGGGGGTTGAGTCGAGATAGTTCACTCAATTTTATCGACAGTGTTCTCGGGACACAACAGATGGGCAGAAGTTACCGCAGTATATAATATACCAAAAATTTACCCTCCCCTTATTTTTTTGATTTTAATATAGTTCTGGTGCTATTAGTGATAGAAACGCGATTCCAGCGGGAAACATTTTGTAATTAACAAATTTTACATTTTACCACATTTAACCATATTTTTAAAATCGTGCATGGACACGAAAACACGAATTTTCGGGTATGTTGTGTACTGTTTGCGAATACTGCACCGTAGTTGTACACAAGTGTTAGGCGTACCGATCACATGAATATTTGTATCGAACCCTGTGAAACCATTTGCGGCGTTTCGTTTCGATATTACACTTGCGTTTATCCCACCTGATATAATAAATTGTACGTCAAAAATGTTAACACTATTTACATTTTACCACATTTTGCTACATTTTTAAAAACATGCGTAAACACGAAAACACGATTTTTCGGGTATGTTGTGTACTGTTTGCGAATACTGCACCGTAGTTGTACACAAGTGTTAGGCGTACCGATCACATGAATATTTGTATCGAACTCTGTGATACCATTTGCGGGGTTTCGTTTCGATGTTACACTTGCGTTTATCCCACCTGATATAATAAATTGTACGTCAAAAATGTTAACACTATTTACATTTTACCACATTTTGCTACATTTTTAAAAACATGCGTAAACACGAAAACACGAATTTTCGGGTATGTTGTGTACTGTTTGCGAATACTGCACCGTAGTTGTACACAAGTGTTAGGCGTACCGATCATATGAATATTTGTATCGAACCCTGTGAAACCATTTGCGGCGTTTCGTTTCGATATTACACTTGCGTTTATCCCACCTGATATAATAAATTGTACGTCAAAATGTTAACACTATTTACATTTTACCACATTTTGCTACATTTTAAAAACATGCGTAAACACGAAAACACGAATTTTCGGGTATGTTGTGTACTGTTTGCGAATACTGCACCGTAGTTGTACACAAGTGTTAGGCGTACCGATCACATGAATATTTGTATCGAACCCTGTGAAACCATTTGCGGCGTTTCGTTTCGATATTACACTTGCGTTTATCCCACCTGATATAATAAATTGTACGTCAAAAATGTTAACACTATTTACATTTTACCACATTTTGCTACATTTTTAAAAACATGCGTAAACACGAAAACACGATTTTTCGGGTATGTTGTGTACTGTTTGCGAATACTGCACCGTAGTTGTACACAAGTGTTAGGCGTACCGATCACATGCATATTTGTATCGAACTCTGTGATACCATTTGCGGGGTTTCGTTTCGATGTTACACTTGCGTTTATCCCACCTGATATAATAAATTGTACGTCAAAAATGTTAACACTATTTACATTTTACCACATTTTGCTACATTTTTAAAAACATGCGTAAACACGAAAACACGAATTTTCGGGTATGTTGTGTACTGTTTGCGAATACTGCACCGTAGTTGTACACAAGTGTTAGGCGTACCGATCAAATGAATATTTGTATCGAACTCTGTGAAACCATTTGCGGCGTTTCGTTTCGATATTACACTTGCGTTTATCCCACCTGATATAATAAATTGTACGTCAAAAATGTTAACACTATTTACATTTTACCACATTTTGCTACATTTTTAAAAACATGCGTAAACACGAAAACACGAATTTTCGGGTATGTTGTGTACTGTTTGCGAATACTGCACCGTAGTTGTACACAAGTGTTAGGCGTACCGATCTTATGAATATTTGTATCGAACCCTGTGAAACCATTTGCGGCGTTTCGTTTCGATATTACACTTGCGTTTATCCCACCTGATATAATAAATTGTATGTCAAAAATGTGAACACTATTTACATTTTACCACATTTTGCTACATTTTTAAAAACATGCGTAAACACGAAAACACGAATTTTCGGGTATGTTGTGTACTGTTTGCGAATACTGCACCGTAGTTGTACACAAGTGTTAGGCGTACCGATCATATGAATATTTGTATCGAACCCTGTGAAACCATTTGCGGCGTTTCGTTTCGATATTACACTTGCGTTTATCCCACCTGATATAATAAATTGTACGTCAAAAATGTTAACACTATTTACATTTTACCACATTTTGCTACATTTTAAAAACATGCGTAAACACGAAAACACGAATTTTCGGGTATGTTGTGTACTGTTTGCGAATACTGCACCGTAGTTGTACACAAGTGTTAGGCGTACCGATCATATGAATATTTGTATCGAACCCTGTGAAACCATTTGCGGCGTTTCGTTTCGATATTACACTTGCGTTTATCCCACCTGATATAATAAATTGTACGTCAAAAATGTTAACACTATTTACATTTTACCACATTTTGCTACATTTTTAAAAACATGCGTAAACACGAAAACACGAATTTTCGGGTATGTTGTGTACTGTTTGCGAATACTGCACCGTAGTTGTACACAAGTGTTAGGCGTACCGATCATATGAATATTTGTATCGAACCCTGTGAAACCATTTGCGGCGTTTCGTTTCGATATTACACTTGCGTTTATCCCACCTGATATAATAAATTGTACGTCAAAATGTTAACACTATTTACATTTTACCACATTTTGCTACATTTTTAAAAACATGCGTAAACACGAAAACACGAATTTTCGGGTATGTTGTGTACTGTTTGCGAATACTGCACCGTAGTTGTACACAAGTGTTAGGCGTACCGATCATATGAATATTTGTATCGAACCCTGTGAAACCATTTGCGGCGTTTCGTTTCGATATTACACTTGCGTTTATCCCACCTGATATAATAAATTGTACGTCAAAAATGTTAACACTATTTACATTTTACCACATTTTGCTACATTTTTAAAAACATGCGTAAACACGAAAACACGAATTTTCGGGTATGTTGTGTACTGTTTGCGAATACTGCACCGTAGTTGTACACAAGTGTTAGGCGTACCGATCACATGAATATTTGTATCGAACCCTGTGAAACCATTTGCGGCGTTTCGTTTCGATATTACACTTGCGTTTATCCCACCTGATATAATAAATTGTACGTCAAAAATGTTAACACTATTTACATTTTACCACATTTTGCTACATTTTTAAAAACATGCGTAAACACGAAAACACGATTTTTCGGGTATGTTGTGTACTGTTTGCGAATACTGCACCGTAGTTGTACACAAGTGTTAGGCGTACCGATCATATGAATATTTGTATCGAACTCTGTGATACCATTTGCGGCGTTTCGTTTCGATATTACACTTGCGTTTATCCCACCTGATATAATAAATTGTACGTCAAAAATGTTAACACTATTTACATTTTACCACATTTTGCTACATTTTTAACTGCACCGTATATCTAGGTCATCATAATTTTTTGAAAACGGCTACAGAAGCAATACTAGAAACGTACAAGTGGCAGTAAAAGTAAATGCAGTTGCTACAAAATATATTTACTCAGTTTGTTGTATGTAAACAATTCTTTTTTATGCGTGTTTATTTCTAAAAATTTATAACGTCGCAGACAGTATAGAACCATTGTCATACACAGTTCAGTGATTATTGCCGAAACTAGGAGTTGAAAGGAAAACCTTAAACGAAAATGGTTCATTTTAAAACACAATTAGTCATCTCATCATTGATACTGTTTTCCATTCACGTTCATAGATCAAGTACGTAAATATATATTCCAACGAGCCTTTAAAGTACCTATAACATACTGTAAGACTGTGCGTATAAAAAATATATTGTGTATAATTACTACCTATATAATATAATGATATTTTTTCTTAATTATTATAAAGACTAAAATTGTTCTGTTAAATTGTTTGAGTACTTAAACTAAGAAATGTTCATTCCAGTGATGACGACAGTACATCAGTCGATCAATTTTAGTATAGGTCATTATTATTGAAGTATTCGTGATAGTGATACAAATAATAAACCAATTAAAACATTACTTTAACCTGAAAAGGTCTAACCTTATCTTTCGGTTTTTGTCGGTTTCAATAAAGTAGTATAAGAAACAATAATTTTTCATATGACATATATTATAATACGCAATTGAAAATCTCATAAACACTTGATCTTAGTATTAATGTTCATAAAATATTTTTAAAAACATTTTTTTTCTCTTTTGACAAGATCTGCCGAAGCGGAACAAACATATGATCCATAAAATTCATTAGTATTTCAAAACTAACCATTTTTTTTTTTTAATTTTTTTGTTCCTAAATAAATAAACCCAAAAAGTTTAAGTCCAAATGGATCTTGGAGTGTGCATAGAAAACAAAGACACAAGTCAATATAAGAATGTGTCCAATATAAACATTATTGACGAATATCAAGTTATGTATACTCGTATGCCATAACAACACCAATTTTTTGAAAAATATATTAAAAATCATTAATCTTCCTACTGAAAGTGTTTATCGAGTAATGTGTTGTATAATAGTTAATTAGTAAATTTATCAGCAGTATAATACTCTCTTGTCCAATTTTATTTCACAAATAAATATAAAAAAATAAAATTTAAGTTTTATAGAACATTCATACTAATAGCATGTAATAATGACTTTTAGGCATTTCTGGCACCGGTAATTATTTCACAAGTTTATATTTTTATACTCCTACTGAACGTTTTTATCGAGTAAACCCTATACGCCACAGAGCGGGCGTCTAATGCGACACCCTTATTGGTCGCCTTATTGTTATCAATTATAGCAAACTGTTATCACTCATTAGTTATCATTTTTATTATTATGTACGAAAGGTTTTTTTTTTGTTGTAAATATATAAATCTAATTTTATCATTTTATTAACATAAACACACTAAATATGTATGTTAAAAATATCAATATCATAGATGAAATAAATATTTGTAATAGCAATCTGCGTTGCGAATTGGTAGATATTAAGAGTAACGTCAAAATGATACGTTGTAATTTCAATACAGAAGACGACGTTAACACATTCATTGTTCTATTCAAAGAAAAAAGTGCCACTAATTGGATTGTTCAGGGACAATTAAAAAATGTGTTTGTAATTATTACGTTATAACTTATAATTATTAAATTGAAGGATTCAATAAATTATATAAAAAATTCTAAATATATTTTCGTTTTCTTTTCCGAATTTCTAATTTTACAGTACAAGATATTTTCGAGTATAATATAAAGAATAAAATGATTATAGCAATCAATTAGTGAAACTAGTGAGACTAGAGCAAAGAATATGGTAACATCGTCTTCTGTATTTGTAAAAATTAGATTTATATATTTACAAAAAAACCGTTCGTTCGTAACAATAAAAATGATAACCGATGAGCGATAACGGTTTGGCATAATTGATAACAATCAGCCGACCAATAAGAGTGTCACATTAGACGCCAGCTCTGTGGCGTCTAGGGTTTCTTATATCGCGGCCGGTAATTATTTCATTGAAATATATTTGTCTCCTATTGAACGTTTTTATCGAGCTCCGATACAAAGTCGATATTCTTTTTTTCGATACTTAACATCCATCTCAATTTAAATTAATTTATTTACTATAAAAATATGTTTGTATATTTACCAATAAAAAAGAACTAAATAAAAAATTTGATGTGAATCAAGTTAAGTGTACTATTATATGTTATGTAATACCCAATTTTTAGAAAAGCCAAATGAGACCAATATAATAAATCTCCCTATTACAGCAAAATAATCAGTGCGTGTTGTCTCTATAAGTGTAAATGAATAGTAATCTTATTAACTCAAATTTATAACAAACTGCTTATAAAATCAATTTCTAAATTTATCAGCAGTATATTACTATCTTGTCCAAATTTATTTCACAAATAAATATAAAAAAATAAAACTAAAGTTTTATAGAACATTTATACTAATCGCATGTAATAATAACTTTTAGGCACTTCTAACACCGGTAATTATTTCACAAGTTTATATTTTTATACTCCTACTGAACGTTTTTATCGAGTAACAATACAACGTCAATTAACACTATATTTATCGACAAAATTAATTCTAATATAAATGCATATAGTTTGATAACAATTTGGAATATTGTCCATTAGAATGAAAATAATTGGTTTTGACGGAAATCAAGATTTGTAAACTAGTGTGTTATGTAATACCCAATTTTTAGAAAAGCCAAATGAGACCAATAAAATAAACCTCCCTATTACGGCAAACTAATCAGTGCTAGCTGTCTCTATTTGTGCAAATAAACAGTAATCCTATTTCCCCAAATTTATAAGGCTTCTGCTTAAAATCAATTTCTAAATTTATCAGCAGTATATTACTATCTTGTCCAAATTTATTTCACAAATAAATATAAAAAAATAAAACTAAAGTTTTATAGAACATTTATACTAATCGCATGTAATAATAACTTTTAGGCACTTCTAACACCGGTAATTATTTCACAAGTATATTTTATCCTCCTACTGAACGATTTTTTTTTAGTAACGGTACATTGTCAATTATACGTTATTTATCGACAACATTCATTTAAATGTAAATGCACATTGCTTAATAACAATATGGAATATTGTACGTAAGGAAGTAAATAATTAGTTTTGACGAGAATCAATTTATGTACACTAGTGTGTCATGAAATCTCCAATTTATTAGCATATCAAATTAGATCAGTATTGTTATCTTCCGGAATTCAACAAATTATTCTTTTCTTACAGTTTCTACTCGTGTAAATACATTCTAATCTCTTTTTTCCGAAATGAAATCCTTCTATTTAAAAAGCAATTTGTTAATATCTCAGTAGTATTATAGATAGCTATTATACTCAAATTTACTGTTCGCTAAAATGATTTGATAAATAAAAATTATCTTTATATAATACTTATGTCTTGTTAAAATGTTTTTTTAGACATTACCCAGGCCGGTAATTATTTCATTGAAATATATTTTTCTCCTACTGATCGTTTTTATCGAGCTCCGATACAAAGTCAGCAATGGTGTTTTTTGTACCAAACATTACTATTTAAATAAGTGTTGAAATAATGAAAAGTGATATTTTATTGAACATATATACATATGCTTAAATGTCATTTTTAGGCCCTTCCACACCAGATAAATATTTCACAGAAATATTTTTTCCCTTAACGATCGTTTTTATCGGGTTACGATACAACGTCAATTAACACTATATTTATCGACAACATTCATTTTAATATAAATGCATATTGTTTAATAACAATATGGAATATTGTACGTAAGGAAGTAAATAATTAATTTCGACGAGAATCAATTTATGTAAATTAGTGTGTCATGAAATCTCCAATTTATTAGCATATCAAATTAGATCAGTATTGTTATCTTCCGGAATTCAACAAATTATTCTTTTCTTACAGTTTCTACTCGTGTAAATACATTCTAATCTCTTTTTTCCGAAATGAAATCCTTCTATTTAAAAAGCAATTTGTTAATATCTCAGTAGTATTATAGATAGCTATTATACTCAAATTTACTGTTCGCTAAAATGATTTGATAAATAAAATTATCTTTATATAATACTTATGTCTTGTTAAAATGTTTTTTAGACATTACCCAGGCCGGTAATTATTTCATTGAAATATATTTTCTCCTACTGATCGTTTTATCGAGCTCCGATACAAAGTCAGCAATGGTGTTTTTGTACCAAACATTACTATTTAAATAAGTGTTGAAATAATAAAAGTGATATTTTATTGAACATATATACATATGCTTAAATGTCATTTTTAGGCCCTTCCACACCAGATAAATATTTCACAGAAATATTTTTTCCCTTAACGATCGTTTTTATCGGGTTACGATACAACGTCAATTAACACTATATTTATCGACAACATTCATTTTAATATAAATGCATATTGTTTAATAACAATATGGAATATTGTACGTAAGGAAGTAAATAATTAATTTCGACGAGAATCAATTTATGTAAATTAGTGTGTCATGAAATCTCCAATTTATTAGCATATCAAATTAGATCAGTATTGTTATCTTCCGAATTCAACAAATTATTCTTTTCTTACAGTTTCTACTCGTGTAAATACATTCTAATCTCTTTTTCCGAAATGAAATCCTTCTATTTAAAAGCAATTTGTTAATATCTCAGTAGTATTATAGATAGCTATTATACTCAAATTTACTGTTCGCTAAAATGATTTGATAAATAAAAATTATCTTTATATAATACTTATGTCTTGTTAAAATGTTTTTTTAGACATTACCCAGGCCGGTAATTATTTCATTGAAATATATTTTTCTCCTACTGATCGTTTTTATCGAGCTCCGATACAAAGTCAGCAATGGTGTTTTTTGTACCAAACATTACTATTTAAATAAGTGTTGAAATAATAAAAAGTGATATTTTATTGAACATATATACATATGCTTAAATGTCATTTTTAGGCCCTTCCACACCAGATAAATATTTCACAGAAATATTTTTTCCCTTAACGATCGTTTTTATCGGGTTACGATACAACGTCAATTAACACTATATTTATCGACAACATTCATTTTAATATAAATGCATATTGTTTAATAACAATATGGAATATTGTACGTAAGGAAGTAAATAATTAATTTCGACGAGAATCAATTTATGTAAATTAGTGTGTCATGAAATCTCCAATTTATTAGCATATCAAATTAGATCAGTATTGTTATCTTCCGGAATTCAACAAATTATTCTTTTCTTACAGTTTCTACTCGTGTAAATACATTCTAATCTCTTTTTTCCGAAATGAAATCCTTCTATTTAAAAAGCAATTTGTTAATATCTCAGTAGTATTATAGATAGCTATTATACTCAAATTTACTGTTCGCTAAAATGATTTGATAAATAAAAATTATCTTTATATAATACTTATGTCTTGTTAAAATGTTTTTTTAGACATTATCCAGGCCGGTAATTATTTCATTGAAATATATTTTTCTCCTACTGATCGTTTTTATCGAGCTCCGATACAAAGTCGATATTTTTTTTTCGATACTTAACATTCATCTCAATTAAAATTAATTATTTTACTACAAAAATATGTTTGTATATTTACCAATAAAAAAGAACTAAATAAAAAATTTGATGTGAATCAAGTTAAGTGTACTATTATATGTTATGTAATACCCAATTTTTAGAAAAGCCAAATGAGACCAATAGAATAAACCTCCCTATTACAGCAAACTAATCAGTGCTAGCTGTCTCTATTCTTGCAAATAAATAGTAATCCTATTTCCCAAATTTATAACCTTCTGCTTAAAGATCAATTTGTAAATTTATCAGCAGTATACTACTATCTTGTCCAATATTTCACAAATAAATATAAAAAAATAAAATTTAAGTTTTATAGAACATTCATACTAATAGCATGTAATAATGACTTTTAGACAATTCTGACAACGGTAATTATTTCACAAGTATATTTTATCCTCCTACTGAACGTTTTTATTGAGTAACTTTCTACAATTTGTTAATAAATCAACAGTATTATTGTTATTTGACCTAAATTTACTGTTTAATTAAATAATAAAATTAATTTAATTTATCTTGAATAAAAATAAATACCTATTGTGTGTTACAATTTTTTTTAGGTAAAACCAAGGGAGGTAATTAATTCACAGTTATATTATATTTTCGACCATACTTTTAATTGAGATACGAAACCAAATCAGTTTTTCTTTTTCATTGAAAACCATTTTTTATCGTCTACATTCGTCTTTTCTAACTGCATTTGATTTGATGGCAATATGTGTTTTTGTCTATAAGAAAGGAAATAAATAATTGCTTTTACGAGAATCAATTTATTTGTATTAAAAAAAGTCTCCTATACAATACCTTCTACTTTAAAATTAATGTTTAATATATCATCAGTTATATTGGTATTTCACCCAAAATTATAGCTTTATATATTTTAAAATAAATAAACGTGATCTTTTATAGAACATACAAAATACTCATATTATATTAAAATATTTTTCAGCTTCTTCACTAAGTAATTATGTCACTAATAATTATTAATGTTTCTTCCAATTGTTTTATTTGTTTACGGTTCATTGTCAATTATTCTGTTTTAAAAACCAATATGTTTAATCGACAACATTCTTTTTAATGTAATTGCATTTTTTTTATATCAATAATGAATTATTGTCTTTATGAATGGAAATATAAACTAGATCTGACAAGAATCAAATTAGGTCTATGTTACAAATTACACAATTATTTTGTAGAGTCAAATTATATTTATATAATTATCCTCCCTATCATTGCAACGTAATCGGTGCTCTCTCTCTCTCTCTCTCTCTCTCTCTCTCTCTCTCTCTCTCTCTCTCTCTCTCTCTCTCTCTACTTGCGTAAATAAATAATTTTTTTATTGAACCAAATTGAAAACCTTCTACAGTGAAACCTCTATTAATGGACACCTCTCAATAGTGGACCCTTCCCAATAGTGGACACTTCTAAATTCCCCGGCAAAAATGTATGCGCATAATAGGAGTTATAACCTCTTAGTAGTGGACACTCCTAATAGTGGACGTGGACACAATAAACTGGTACCAAATTAAAAATTACCTCTCATAAATGGACACAATACATGTACATTTCGAAAACGTTTAATAAAAATACTATATTTATCTGTTATATATTCGTTCATATTTTATCTTATCTTAATGGTTTTCCTAATCGAAAAATAACTAATGGTTCGGTTATGTGTTCGGTCGTTAGTTGTGAGCAGCACATTGTGTGAACACGTACCTGCGTTAAAATGAATAATAATAAAAGAAAAAGATTGAACTTAGAAGAAAAATTAAATATTATTAAAACCAAGGAAACAGAAAATCTAAGTGTTCGTGTTTTAGCAGAACGATTTTGCATAAGCAAGTCACAGGTAAATTTAAATATTTAATTTAAACCATATTTTGTTTTAATTTATCTAAAAATCATTTAATGAAAAATAAAGGTGAATAACATTTTACAAGATGCGTGTAATTTGAAAAAATATTACGCTGAGAACGGCAATGAAGATATGAGGAGAAAATTTTCGAAGACATCGGATGGATCACTTGTAGATAAAGTTACATTTGAATGGTTCTGTAGAGCCCGTTCATATAATTTACCTGTTTCTGGACCATTGCTCCAAGAGAAAGCACGAGAAGTTGCAAATGAGGTAGGTCTAGAAAATTTTAAAGCTTCAAATGGTTGGCTTCAAAAATTCCGAGAACGTCATAACATTTCTTTTAAAAATATATGTGGTGAAGGTAACTCTGTTGATACAAGTGTCGTAGAAAAGTGGTTAGAAAAATTGAAAACATTAATTTCAGATTATGAACCAAAAAATATATTCAATTGTGATGAAACAGGTTTATTTTTTCGAGCACTTCCTGATAAAACATTGTGTTTAAAAAACGAAATTTGTCGTGGAGGTAAAATAGCTAAAGATCGATTAACTGTTTTACTATGTGTAAATATGATCGGGGAATTTGAAACTCCGTTAATAATTGGAAAATCACTAAAACCACGTTGTTTCAAAAGTGTAAATGTATCAACGTTAGGTGTTAATTGGAAAGCTAACCGTAAGGCATGGATGAATCGAGATTTAATGACAGATTGGCTAATGTGTTTTAACAGAAAAATGGAGATGGAAAATAGAAAAATTATTTTATTTCTAGATAACGCTAGCTCACATCCTGATACATTAAACTTAAAAAATATAAAACTAATATTCCTACCTCCAAATACGACTTCGATTTGCCAACCACTAGATCAAGGAATTATTAAAAATTTTAAAGTTCATTATCGCCAACGATTACTTCGTCATATTTTATCTAGAGTTGATCAGAATGTAGAAAACAAATTTATAAACGTTTTAGATGCAATTTTTTGGATAAAGTCCTCATTAAAAAGTATAAAACCAGAGACAGTCAAAAATTGTTTTAAAAAGTCGGGATTTTTTTCGTTCGATACAGCAGAATATGTAATGGAAAATGACAATGTTGCAAATTTGGACTTATTCTCAGAACTTGTACCGAGTAC
Organism: Slavum lentiscoides; assembly: GCA_032441835.1. Classification (NCBI taxonomy): domain Eukaryota; kingdom Metazoa; phylum Arthropoda; class Insecta; order Hemiptera; family Aphididae; genus Slavum; species Slavum lentiscoides. Next base: position 3,276,021 of record CM063716.1, read on the forward strand.
TATCGAAATTGAGGACTATGTTTCTATAGATAATAATATCCTTACAGAAGACAATACATTAATCATATCAGATATAATCAATTGTAATCTAGACAATTTTAGTGAAAAAGAAACCGAACAACTCGAAGAACAAGAAGAAGAAGATGAAGACGATTCGATATACAATCCAACGTTTGAAGAAGTTTGGAAAACAATAAATAATTTAAAAACATATTTTAAAAATAAAGAAGATGAAATCGCATTATCAATGGTAGCCAATTTACAAATTCATTTTGAAGAGCAGAAAAAATTTACACAAAAAAAAATTACAGATTTTTTTAATTTTACATAATCATTAAACATTTTTATAAGCATTTTTATACTACATTATTATACTGTACATAATTTTTTAATACATACATACATACATTAAATATACATACATAAACATACATATTTATATTATAATATACATACATAATAAATAATAAATTAATATTCCAATGTATATGTTCATATACAGTGTACATATAACCTGCAATTTCCTATAGTGTCTCCCTATAGTGGACATTTAGTAATTTTTTGCAAATGTCCACTAAGTAGAGGTTTTCTCAATAGTGGACAACTCTCTATAATGGACAATTTTTAATTCCCCGTGGCTGTCCACTATATAGAGGTTTCACTGTACTTGAAAATAATTTGTTTAATATATCAGCTGTATTACTACTCAAATAAATGTTAAAATATATCAAATTAATTTTTTTTGACAATAAAATTAACTTTTCTTGTCATAAAATGTTTTTAGATCTTTCAAGTAATAATTTCACAAAAATATTATTTCTTCTATCAAATGATTTTATCTGGCAACGATATATATTCAATTATTCTTTTTCTATAAACATAAAAAATGTCTATCGATAATATTTATCTTAATATATTAGCATTTTGTTTGATGACGATATGTATTATTGACTATAAAAAAGGATATAACAATAGTTCTGTTGAGTATCATGTTATGTTTTGGTCAAGAAATCTGAAATATTTTGACAATATTCAATTTCGGATATTATCGTTTGCTAATAGTTTATATCACGATTAAAAATATTGGCGGTTTGTTTGAGCACTGCATGTTTTTACTACCTAGGTACCTATTAAACAGTTAGTACGGTGACACGACTGACAGATGTACAGAAGAGCAAATCATTTTACGCTTTAAAGAATAGAAAATTACAATTCGTAAACGAAACTTATTTAAAATCGTCAAACGGGGATATAAATCTTAAACGGTTTTTAAGAATAATAGGATATGTACTTTCAATGATTTAGATTAAAATGTTATATCATATATCAATAATTTAATTAAAAAATTTAATGCGATTTTGCTGTAATCAAACGCCAAATATTAATTTTTACTCTAATCATTTTTTATCATTATTATCATTATCATTATCGTTATCGTCATCGTCATCGTCATCGTTATCATTATCATTATCAATATTATTATTATTATCTTTATCATCATTATTATTATTATTATCATTATTATTATTATTATTATTATTATTATTATTATTATTATTATTATTATTATTATTATTATTATTATTATTATTATTATTATTATTATTATTATTATTATTATTATTATTATTATTATTATTATTATTATTATTATTATTATTAATATATAATTTATATATATTAAGTATTAAAATAGAGTATAAGTTATTCAGAGTATACATTTTAATTATTAAATTAATAAAGCTCATAACCTATTTATGATTAAATTATGCCCTTAAAATAGATCAATATAATTATCCTCCTTTCACTAAAAATTAATCAGTGCTCGCTGTTTCTACTCGTTAACAAATAATTATTCTATTATACCAAATTCGTGACATTCTACTTGAAAATCAATTTGTTAATATATCAGCAGTATGACAGCTATTGCACCCGAAATTGCTGCTTAAATAAATGTTAAAATACATAAAATTGATTTTTTTTTTAACAATAAAAATAACTTATATTTTGATAAAATGTTATTTTGGACCAGGATGTTTTTCAAGTAATAATTTTACTCTTTTCTTAACTTAACATTTATTTCTTCTATCAAACGTTTTTATCGGGTTAAGATACGAATTCAATTATTATTTTTATGGACATGCAAATTTTCTGTCAATAACGTTCATCTGAATATAATTGAATTTTATTTTCTTACAATTATATTATTACGTATATAAGTTTCATTACTTATATATAAGAAAGAATACAACAAATTATTGACAGAAATCATATTAATAATTAAATTCCTGAGTATCTCAGGAATTTTTGGTATTTTTCAATTTTTTACTTAATTATTCAGAACGAAACGATTATTTTCCTGTCTCACGAAAATAACTTCCTGTGTTTATTCGTAAAAATAAATAACAATCATTTTAAAACAAATTGAAAACACATTTTTCCATATTAAGGTTCATTTGATAGAATGTCAGTATAAGCGCCATTTTATGAGAGTGTTAAATGCTTAGCACAAATAATTTTGAAATAAGCACCTTCATAATAGAATAGAGTAAGGATTGAACTTTATTATTTCATTAATAAATAACAGTTCTATTGTTTGAGTATGCCCAGATTTCCGACTGAACTTGCACCCTTATATTATCAGGCTTCAGCAATGGTGTTTTTTGTACCAAACATTACTATTTAAATAAGTGTTGAAATAATGAAAAGTGATATTTTATTGAACATATATACATATGCTTAAATGTCATTTTTAGGCCCTTCCACGACAGGTAAATATTTCACAGAAATATTTTTTCCCTTAACGATCGTTTTTATCGGGTTACGATACGAGTTCAATTAACCCTTTTTTATAGACAAACATTTTCTACGGACAACATTTATCTTAACATAAATGCATTTTATTTGATAACAATATGTATTATTGTCTATAAGAAAAGGAATAAAAAATTAGGTTTGACAAGAATTAAATTATGACGTGTACGTCATGAAATCTCCAATTTTGTCGAAAAATTATATTGTGTCTAATGTAATCGACCTCCCATTTACATAAATATAATCAGTACTCGCTGTCTCCAATCGTTAAATAAATAATTACCCTAAACCCTATTATCCCAAATTGAAAACCTTCTACTTAATAATCTGTTTGGTAATATTGCATTATATTGCAGTGGCATCCAAAATTTAGATAAATCTATCTACATATTATACAATTTGTTAATATCTCAGTAGTATTATAGATAGCTATTATACTCAAATTTACTGTTCGCTAAAATGATTTGATAAATAAAAATTATCTTTATATAATACTTATGTCTTGTTAAAATGTTTTTTTAGACATTACCCAGGCCGATAATTATTTCATTGAAATATATTTTTCTCCTACTGATCGTTTTTATCGAGCTCCGATACAAAGTCGATATTTTTTTTTCGATACTTAACATTCATCTCAATTTAAATTAATTATTTTACTACAAAAATATGTTTGTATATTTACCAATAAAAAAGAACTAAATAAAAAATTTGATGTGAATCAAGTTAAGTGTACTATTATATGTTATGTAATACCCAATTTTTAGAAAAGCCAAATGAGACCAATAGAATAAACCTCCCTATTACAGCAAACTAATCAGTGCGTGTTGTCTCTATAAGTGTAAATGAATAGTAATCTTATTAACTCAAATTTATAACAAACTGCTTATAAAATCAATTTGGTAATTTGTCAGCAGTATCTTACTGTCTTGTCCAATATTACTTCACAAATAAATATAAAAAAATAAAACTGAAGTTTTATAGAACATTTATACTAATCGCATGTAATAATAACTTTTAGGCACTTCTGGCACCGGTAATTATTTCACAAGTATATTTTATCCTCCTACTGAACGTTTTTATTGAGTAACTTTCTACAATTTGTTAATAAATCAACAGTATTATTGTTATTTGACCCAAATTTACTGTTTAATTAAATAATAAAATTAATTTAATTTATCTTGAATAAAAATAAATACCTATTGTGTGTTACAATTTTTTTTAGGTAAAACCAAGGGAGGTAATTAATTCACAGTTATATTATATTTTCGACCATACTTTTAATTGAGATACGAAACCAAATCAGTTTTTCTTTTTCATTGAAAACCATTTTTTATCGTCTACATTCGTCTTTTCTAACTGCATTTGATTTGATGGCAATATGTGTTTTTGTCTATAAGAAAGGAAATAAATAATTGCTTTTACGAGAATCAATTTATTTGTATTAAAAAAAGTCTCCTATACAATACCTTCTACTTTAAAATTAATGTTTAATATATCATCAGTTATATTGGTATTTCACCCAAAATTATAGCTATATATATTTTAAAATAAATAAACGTGATCTTTTATAGAACATACAAAATACTCATATTATATTAAAATATTTTCAGCTTCTTCACTAAGTAATTATGTCACTAATAATTATTAATGTTTCTTCCAATTGTTTTTATTTGTTTACGGTTCATTGTCAATTATTCTGTTTTAAAACCAATATGTTTAATCGACAACATTCTTTTTAATGTAATTGCATTTTTTATATCAATAATGAATTATTGTCTTTATGAATGGAAATATAAACTAGATCTGACAAGAATCAAATTAGGTCTATGTTACAAATTACACAATTATTTTGTAGAGTCAAATTATATTTATATAATTATCCTCCCTATCATTGCAACGTAATCGGTGCTCGCTCTCTCTCTCTCTCTCTCTCTCTCTCTCTCTCTACTTGCGTAAATAAATAATTTTTTATTGAACCAAATTGAAAACCTTCTACTTGAAAATAATTTGTTTAATATATCAGCTGTATTACTACTCAAATAAATGTTAAAATACATCAAATTAATTTTTTGACAATAAAATTAACTTTTCTTGTCATAAAATGTTTTTAGAATATCTTTCAAGTAATAATTTCACAAAAATATTATTTCTTCTATCAAATGATTTTATCTGGCAACGATATATATTCAATTATTCTTTTTCTATAAACATAAAAAATGTCTATCGATAATATTTATCTTAATATATTAGCATTTTGTTTGATGACGATATGTATTATTGACTATAAAAAAGGATATAACAATAGTTCTGTTGAGTATCATGTTATGTTTTGGTCAAGAAATCTGAAATATTTTGACAATATTCAATTTCGGATATTATCGTTTGCTAATAGTTTATATCACGATTAAAAATATTGGCGGTTTGTTTGAGCACTGCATGTTTTTACTACCTAGGTACCTATTAAACAGTTAGTACGGTGACACGACTGACAGATGTACAGAAGAGCAAATCATTTTACGCTTTAAAGAATAGAAAATTACAATTCGTAAACGAAACTTATTTAAAATCGTCAAACGGGGATATAAATCTTAAACGGTTTTTAAGAATAATAGGATATGTACTTTCAATGATTTAGATTAAAATGTTATATCATATATCAATAATTTAATTAAAAAATTTAATGCGATTTTGCTGTAATCAAACGCCAAATATTAATTTTTACTCTAATCATTTTTTATCATTATTATCATTATCATTATCGTTATCGTCATCGTCATCGTCATCGTTATCATTATCATTATCAATATTATTATTATTATCTTTATCATCATTATTATTATTATTATTATTATTATTATTATTATTATTATTATTATTATTATTATTATTATTATTATTATTATTATTATTATTATTATTATTATTATTATTATTATTATTATTATTATTATTATTATTATTATTATTAATATATAAATTTATATATATTAAGTATTAAAATAGAGTATAAGTTATTCAGAGTATACATTTTAATTATTAAATTAATAAAGCTCATAACCTATTTATGATTAAATTATGCCCTTAAAATAGATCAATATAATTATCCTCCTTTCACTAAAAATTAATCAGTGCTCGCTGTTTCTACTCGTTAACAAATAATTATTCTATTATACCAAATTCGTGACATTCTACTTGAAAATCAATTTGTTAATATATCAGCAGTATGACAGCTATTGCACCCGAAATTGCTGCTTAAATAAATGTTAAAATACATAAAATTGATTTTTTTTTCAACAATAAAAATAACTTATATTTTGATAAAATGTTATTTTGGACCAGGATGTTTTTCAAGTAATAATTTTACTCTTTTCTTAACTTAACATTTATTTCTTCTATCAAACGTTTTTATCGGGTTAAGATACGAATTCAATTATTATTTTTATGGACATGCAAATTTTCTGTCAATAACGTTCATCTGAATATAATTGAATTTTATTTTCTTACAATTATATTATTACGTATATAAGTTTCATTACTTATATATAAGAAAGAATACAACAAATTATTGACAGAAATCATATTAATAATTAAATTCCTGAGTATCTCAGGAATTTTTTGGTATTTTTTCAATTTTTTTACTTAATTATTCAGAACGAAACGATTATTTTCCCTGTCTCACGAAAATAACTTCCTGTGTTTATTCGTAAAAATAAATAACAATCATTTTAAAACAAATTGAAAACACATTTTTCCATATTAAGGTTCATTTGATAGAATGTCAGTATAAGCGCCATTTTATGAGAGTGTTAAATGCTTAGCACAAATAATTTTGAAATAAGCACCTTCATAATAGAATAGAGTAAGGATTGAACTTTATTATTTCATTAATAAATAACAGTTCTATTGTTTGAGTATGCCCAGATTTCCGACTGAACTTGCACCCTTATATTATCAGGCTTCAGCAATGGTGTTTTTTGTACCAAACATTACTATTTAAATAAGTGTTGAAATAATGAAAAGTGATATTTTATTGAACATATATACATATGCTTAAATGTCATTTTTAGGCCCTTCCACGACAGGTAAATATTTCACAGAAATATTTTTTCCCTTAACGATCGTTTTTATCGGGTTACGATACGAGTTCAATTAACCCTTTTTTATAGACAAACATTTTCTACGGACAACATTTATCTTAACATAAATGCATTTTATTTGATAACAATATGTATTATTGTCTATAAGAAAAGGAATAAAAAATTCGGTTTGACAAGAATTAAATTATTACGTGTACGTCACAAAATCTCCAATTTTGTCGAAAATTTTAACTGTATCTGTGTAATTGTCCTCCAAATTACAGAATAATAATCAGTGCTTGCTGTCTCTACTCGTATAAATAAATAGTTACCCTTTTATCACAAATTGGAAGTCTTCTATTTAATGATCTGTTCGGTAATATATCAGCAGTAATATTGCAGTAGTGTCCAATATTACTGCTTAAATATATGTTAAAATAAATAAAAGCGAACATTTATTGAACGTAAATACTTATTGTCTTGAAAAAACGTTGTTTTTTTAGACCCTCCTGAAGGTAATTATTTCACAGAAATATGTTTTCTCATACCGAACTTTTTTATCGAGTGACGACACAAAGTCATAAAATCTGTTTTCATCGACATGTTTAACAGCAAGTATTATTGTCTATAAGAAATAAAATAAAAATACTTTTGTTTCGAGAGCTTTTGTTTTTGACGTATTTATCTAGATGAATATTACCATTTTTCCTGCATTGTTTAATTGGAATATTCTCATAATTTAACGTGTGTATAAATTAGATAAAGTACAGAAATGTAATGGTAACTATTGACAAAAATTATATTTTAAGAAGAAAAAATTTCCTTCAAATTACACTCATATTTAAAAACAAATATTTGTATAATTTGCGACTCAATTTCAAACGTATGGTATTAATTGTTGTATCGTGTGTATTTTATTGCAAACTTTAATATATGAATTTCTTTGATGATAGAAAAAAATATTTTTGCACAAATTTTCACCGTTGACTTATTCACTGTGACATTAATCATAGGAAAAATCGTATTTTTCAATAAATAAATAAATGTACATATATATATATATATAATATCTACTTAATATTGTATAATTAATTGAAATTTTTTACATGATCTGTCCCTACCCGATTAGCGGAACTAGATACTTTTTGTGGCGGTTAGTGTTACATTTATAATACAAGTCAAAGATTGGTTTGAAAACTGTATATCATAACTAATTACAATTATTATTCATTATTCTACGTGTATTGTAGTTGCAAATAAAACGGCTGATGCATGTTTTCATTACTTATACGATAATTTCAGTAAGTAGAACGTAACTTTTTCATTTCTTCCATCCAAAGAAAAGATCCGTTCCTGTCGTTTTTCCACGTTTTCTCCGTTTCTTCACCATCACGGTGATTTTCGTGCGGCCACTATTATGTACATATTCCTGGCGTAAAACGAATGATTTAGTAAAATGACTCCCAGACGTCCACTATTCATTGTGCGCCGAAGACGTATAAACCACTGGTATTTATATAAACCTTTTTTTTTTACGAACCACTGTAAGCTACTCATTATGCGTTGAATGCGTATAACCCACTCTTACCTACATATCTTGATGTCGGGCGTATGATTTAGAAAACAAATTCCTGTAAACGTATGACGATTTGTTCGGGAGAATAAAATGTTATCTTCGGAAATCCTACAGATCCCAATACTATGGACTCCTACAGCGACTGACAAAGTGCTAGTAATAAATAAAATAATATGTTGCGCGCGTAAGCACCACGCCGCTGTCATTTCATGCGGTCCGACTACTACAGCGGCGCAGTAATAAGGAGAGAAAGTGACATTTATAATTAATACACACACACACTACACGTGTCTCTTCTGGATGGGTTTCGATATGAGAAACGCGCGCGCTAGACTATCGGACGACTTGTACTCCTATATATTATTATAACACATACTAGTATAATACAATGAAGCACAAGCAAGTAAAAAAACTTTTTAACTGGTTAAAAGGTTAAATGGTTTTAGTTAAACAAAAATGTAATTCGGTCACAAAAAAGTCAACTTTATTTTATGAAGAACTTTTTTTTCTGTAAGAATCATCTTACAGAAATAAAAATGTTATAAAATAATTTACATTTTTTCTTTGAAAAAAAATTTCTATAATAACAAATGTAATATGCACATAGTGTAACGATTTTAGTATTGAAATTTAATCAATAAATATCTATTTAAAACGTTAAGTTTTCAACTTTTGATTATGATCACCTCAACTAAAATAATTTATGGTACACTTTTTTTTATGATCCTCTATGGTATTTTATTTCATCAATGATAATTTGATCAACTCATAAATAAAATATGTGTATAGTATTAAGGGAATTACGGTATTACATTTTTTTTTTAACCCTGTAGTGTATACAATTAATGACAGTAATACATTTGCACACATTTTGGTATAGCATAACTATTACAAACGTATAGCTAAAATATTTTATCAATTTTCTAGAAAGTACCGAAAAAATTAATTTATATTTAACTCAAAGTAAGTTATTTTGTATTTAACATTAGTAGAATGTAGAATGTAGAAGAATATCTGTGTATGCTGCTTTATCTCACAACTTCATCTGACCGATATGCGATTCACATTATTTTAGAGCTAATTAATGTTCTTGCGATAGTTCCATAATATTTCAATACTATAATACTTTAGTATGTTCTATATTTCATTAATTCTGATACAAATTTGATGTTTAAAAACAAAAACCTACTTTAGATGGTCACACATATATTTCAGAATACAAATTTAATTTCCCACTTAACGCAGAATATAGATTATAGACACTATCGAATCCAAATATTTGCCAAAATTTAAATGGGACTACTGGAAATATGATTATGTTTGTTACGGTTATTGTATTATAAACGGTCGTATTGGTCTAAAAAATGCACAGGGATATAATAGTTTCCCTGTAGGCCATCAGAGTTAAAAATATAATTATATTTTTCGAATGATATTCAATTTATCATCGTTAAAAGTAATAAATTATATAATACATAAATTACGAAATCATTAGCAACGTTCATTATGTAACTATATAACAATCAACGATCACATTTTTAGCATATTCAGAAGCATACACTGGTGTATTGATAATCGCAGTGATTGAAAGTAAAATAATACTTAATAATTTACGTTTGTAACACAATTGTTTTTAACATGTTTCAAAAATATTTAACTCATAAATTAATATATTGTCGGATGTTAAAGTATAAAAATAAAAACCTTTTAAATAAATAAATACGTACATACATGATGCCAGGGCCGGTTTAAGGCGTAGGCAACGTAGGCCCAGGCCTAAGGCGGCATTATATAAGAGTGGCATATTTTAAATTGCATACGAAAAAATTATTATATTATAATTTATAATATCAAAATATCAAATTTTAGATTTGCCTACGTGTCAAAAATTGCTAGCACCGGCCCTGCATGATGCGCTAATTCAACTAATGTGTACGCGCGATTATGAGTCATAAATCATAATAACACTACCGAGTGAAAACTACCGAATAACTCGATAGTTTTGAAATATCTATTTATTCGTTTGTTTTTAAAAACTATCGAATAGTTTTATGTCTGCAAAAAATCTATTCACACAACCGAGTGAAAACTATCGAATGATCCAGTCGATAGTGTTTTTACATATTCGATAGATAATACTATCTATTTATTTTGAAAAAACACTCGGTAGTTTATTCAACTATGGATAATCAAAAATAGTCGGCGCTGCCCATTATTAATTTTTTTGCATTTTTTTCATATCTATGGTCATAAATTATGGCCAGGTCATAATTTATAACCATAGATATATGCGTGCTGTATCGGAGATAGTAACGTGGTGGCGTCACCAACCGTTGATTGTCAATATTCCGTGTGTGTATTTTGTACTGTACGGTCGGTCGTGGGTGCGTAATCGGCTCGTTCGTTTGTTCTTTCTGTACACGTAAAATAAAAATCCTTAATTACTTAAACGAAATGTTTCGTTATTAAACTTTTTGTTGACACTAATCTCTTTTGCCGAAACAAAATGTTTGCATTCACATTATTAAATAATTTATAAATCTTTTTATTGTTTATAAGACACTATAAAAAATACATACCTATCAAACAATTAGTAACATGAGTTCCATTACTGTAACCAACTGTACAACTAGTTTTTACATTTTCGATACGTTATTCATTTATTCCAGTAGTTTTCTTATATGCGATTAAAAACAAGACAAGAAAAACCAATAATAATAATAATAATAATAATAATAATAATAATAATAATAATAATAATAATAATAATAATAAAAAAACAGTAAAATTATCGACATACTCATTTTAGACATGACTACGTTTGTACCTTTCAAATGTCATGAAATTGTAGACATATTTTAATTTTACCAAAATAAATCCCACTCGGAATCGATTTCCGAATACAATGATTAATAATTCCTTTAAAATAAAAAATAAATAAATCAAATAATAATAATAATAACAATTTTATCAAATCTTTGTACAAATAAATTACTTAAACTGATGTCCACAGATAAGATGTATGAAAAACCAAATGTAGAACCCAACGATCTTATAAAAAAATTTTGTGAAGAAGGTAGGTACAAATGGACGAAATTAGTATGATTTATAAATAAAAATAAAGTTACATAAATATAAACTTTTGTATAATTTAATATGTTATTATTTGAAATAAGGTTAGTAATTTTAATATGATTTTTCAGAAAAAAACCGGGAAGGTAACAGTAAATTCAAAATATAGTTTAAGATAATGTATTTACGCAATTAACAAAAATTAATTTATTAAAAATTGCATGGATGCGAGTTGCGACATACTATTAAAATATTTTATTTACAATGTTGCGACTGTAAATGAAATCGATTTTTCCAAAAAAATAAAAAAATGGAAGTGAATAAAAACAATTTAATCATAATGGATGTATGAACGTAGTGTACACATGTATACAAGTACTATGATATTATATTTCAACGTCTGACTATAATTAGAATTTATGATAAAATAAATAAAAATTATCATTTATCGAACACAAATACTTATTTCTTGTTAAAATGGTTTATTAGACACTACCAGTGTTGTATAAAAATAAATATTAATTTATCTAGATAAAGATAAAAGATGTTAGACAATAAAATTATCTAGATTAAGATAAAAGATAATTAAAATTGTAATTATCTAGATAAAGATAAATAATTAATTACAATTTATTTAGATAAAAAAAAAGATAATTTTTTTTTACTACATAAGTATTATAAAATTTCTAATTGATTATTTATTTATCGTATGGCTACGCATTAGCTTTTACAAACATTAAACACACAACATCAATGCAACAAATATAAAAATAAATGTTGATTTAAGGGGAGGATGATGGTAGCCTGCTCGCAGCCCTCCCTGCATATACTATTTTAAACGAAGGTCTAACAGAAACAACCAAAAGAGCATAACGCCATAAAATTAAAAATAGGTTTTATTAATGGAAAGTCCTATTTGAACGGTAATCAGACGGGCGGGCGATAATAAAATTGTCGCCGCGTAGGAACAAATTCGTTTGTTTCTGACGCGGGCGACGATTATTACGTAGAACTATTTTCTGTATAGCATTGAATATAATATAATATACATATTATATTTAATCAATGTGTATAGTGTAGACTGTAGAAGTGTAGACTATTATTGAAAACATTCGCGTTTCCGATCGTACTCCACTGGTAGCTCGGACACTCGCTTGCTCCCATGGAATATTGCGTCGCCCGCCCGTTTGATATATCCAACATTGTGACACAGAAAAAAAGATTATTTAGGATTTCTGTAGTTGAATTTATTTAGGATAGAAAATTGAAAAAAAAATGTAACCGAGGAACTCGAATTTTTGTGGGTATTGGATAAAAAATAAGCGCTTATTAAATTTATTTTATCTAGATAAATTTATCTAGATGACTTACATATTAATCTAAGATAATGACTCAGATAGCTCATTTTGAATTCATCTATAGAAGATAAAAGATGAAAAAAAAATTATCTAGATAAATCTATCTAGATAATATACAACACTGGACACTACCCAGGCCGGTAATTATTTCACAGAAAAATTTTTTTCTCCTATTGAACGTTTTTATTGAGTCTATATTATTTCTTTCAATAATTAACATACATCTCAATAGAAGTGCATTTTTTTACTATAAGAATATGTTTGTATTTTTACGGATAAAAAATTTTGAATCAAGTTAAGTGTACTATTATATGTTATGTAATACCCAATTTTTAGAAAAGCCAAATGAGACCAATATAATAAATCTCCCTATTACAGCAAAATAATCAGTGCGTGTTGTCTCTATAAGTGTAAATGAATAGTAATCTTATTAACTCAAATTTATAACAAACTGCTTATAAAATCAATTTCTAAATTTATCAGCAGTATATTACTATCTTGTCCAAATTTATTTCACAAATAAATATAAAAAAATAAAACTAAAGTTTTATAGAACATTTATACTAATCGCATGTAATAATAACTTTTAGGCACTTCTAACACCGGTAATTATTTCACAAGTTTATATTTTTATACTCCTACTGAACGTTTTTATCGAGTAACAATACAACGTCAATTAACACTATATTTATCGACAAAATTAATTCTAATATAAATGCATATAGTTTGATAACAATTTGGAATATTGTCCATTAGAATGAAAATAATTGGTTTTGACGGAAATCAAGATTTGTAAACTAGTGTGTTATGTAATACCCAATTTTTAGAAAAGCCAAATGAGACCAATAAAATAAACCTCCCTATTACGGCAAACTAATCAGTGCTAGCTGTCTCTATTTGTGCAAATAAACAGTAATCCTATTTCCCCAAATTTATAAGGCTTCTGCTTAAAAATCAATTTCTAAATTTATCAGCAGTATATTACTATCTTGTCCAAATTTATTTCACAAATAAATATAAAAAAATAAAACTAAAGTTTTATAGAACATTTATACTAATCGCATGTAATAATAACTTTTAGGCACTTCTAACACCGGTAATTATTTCACAAGTATATTTTATCCTCCTACTGAACGATTTTTTTTTTTTAGTAACGGTACATTGTCAATTATACGTTATTTATCGACAACATTCATTTAAATGTAAATGCACATTGCTTAATAACAATATGGAATATTGTACGTAAGGAAGTAAATAATTAGTTTTGACGAGAATCAATTTATGTACACTAGTGTGTCATGAAATCTCCAATTTATTAGCATATCAAATTAGATCAGTATTGTTATCTTCCGGAATTCAACAAATTATTCTTTTCTTACAGTTTCTACTCGTGTAAATACATTCTAATCTCTTTTTTCCGAAATGAAATCCTTCTATTTAAAAAGCAATTTGTTAATATCTCAGTAGTATTATAGATAGCTATTATACTCAAATTTACTGTTCGCTAAAATGATTTGATAAATAAAAATTATCTTTATATAATACTTATGTCTTGTTAAAATGTTTTTTTAGACATTACCCAGGCCGGTAATTATTTCATTGAAATATATTTTCTCCTACTGATCGTTTTATCGAGCTCCGATACAAAGTCAGCAATGGTGTTTTTGTACCAAACATTACTATTTAAATAAGTGTTGAAATAATGAAAAGTGATATTTTATTGAACATATATACATATGCTTAAATGTCATTTTAGGCCCTTCACACCAGATAAATATTTCACAGAAATATTTTTCCCTTAACGATCGTTTTTATCGGATTTTTTTTATCGAGTAACAATACAACGTCAATTAACACTATATTTATCGACAACATTCATTTTAATATAAATGCATATTGTTTAATAACAATATGGAATATTGTACGTAAGGAAGTAAATAATTAATTTCGACGAGAATCAATTTATGTAAATTAGTGTGTCATGAAATCTCCAATTTATTAGCATATCAAATTAGATCAGTATTGTTATCTTCCGGAATTCAACAAATTATTCTTTTCTTACAGTTTCTACTCGTGTAAATACATTCTAATCTCTTTTTTCCGAAATGAAATCCTTCTATTTAAAAAGCAATTTGTTAATATCTCAGTAGTATTATAGATAGCTATTATACTCAAATTTACTGTTCGCTAAAATGATTTGATAAATAAAAATTATCTTTATATAATACTTATGTCTTGTTAAAATGTTTTTTTAGACATTACCCAGGCCGGTAATTATTTCATTGAAATATATTTTTCTCCTACTGATCGTTTTTATCGAGCTCCGATACAAAGTCAGCAATGGTGTTTTTTGTACCAAACATTACTATTTAAATAAGTGTTGAAATAATAAAAAGTGATATTTTATTGAACATATATACATATGCTTAAATGTCATTTTTAGGCCCTTCCACACCAGATAAATATTTCACAGAAATATTTTTTCCCTTAACGATCGTTTTTATCGGGTTACGATACAACGTCAATTAACACTATATTTATCGACAACATTCATTTTAATATAAATGCATATTGTTTAATAACAATATGGAATATTGTACGTAAGGAAGTAAATAATTAATTTCGACGAGAATCAATTTATGTAAATTAGTGTGTCATGAAATCTCCAATTTATTAGCATATCAAATTAGATCAGTATTGTTATCTTCCGGAATTCAACAAATTATTCTTTTCTTACAGTTTCTACTCGTGTAAATACATTCTAATCTCTTTTTTCCGAAATGAAATCCTTCTATTTAAAAAGCAATTTGTTAATATCTCAGTAGTATTATAGATAGCTATTATACTCAAATTTACTGTTCGCTAAAATGATTTGATAAATAAAAATTATCTTTATATAATACTTATGTCTTGTTAAAATGTTTTTTTAGACATTACCCAGGCCGGTAATTATTTCATTGAAATATATTTTCTCCTACTGATCGTTTTATCGAGCTCCGATACAATGTCAGCAATGGTGTTTTTGTACCAAACATTACTATTTAAATAAGTGTTGAAATAATAAAAGTGATATTTTATTGAACATATATACATATGCTTAAATGTCATTTTTAGGCCCTTCCACACCAGATAAATATTTCACAGAAATATTTTTTCCCTTAACGATCGTTTTTATCGGGTTACGATACAACGTCAATTAACACTATATTTATCGACAACATTCATTTTAATATAAATGCATATTGTTTAATAACAATATGGAATATTGTACGTAAGGAAGTAAATAATTAATTTCGACGAGAATCAATTTATGTAAATTAGTGTGTCATGAAATCTCCAATTTATTAGCATATCAAATTAGATCAGTATTGTTATCTTCCGGAATTCAACAAATTATTCTTTTCTTACAGTTTCTACTCGTGTAAATACATTCTAATCTCTTTTTTCCGAAATGAAATCCTTCTATTTAAAAAGCAATTTGTTAATATCTCAGTAGTATTATAGATAGCTATTATACTCAAATTTACTGTTCGCTAAAATGATTTGATAAATAAAAATTATCTTTATATAATACTTATGTCTTGTTAAAATGTTTTTTTAGACATTATCCAGGCCGGTAATTATTTCATTGAAATATATTTTCTCCTACTGATCGTTTTTATCGAGCTCCGATACAAAGTCGATATTTTTTTTTCGATACTTAACATTCATCTCAATTAAAATTAATTATTTTACTACAAAAATATGTTTGTATATTTACCAATAAAAAAGAACTAAATAAAAAATTTGATGTGAATCAAGTTAAGTGTACTATTATATGTTATGTAATACCCAATTTTTAGAAAAGCCAAATGAGACCAATAGAATAAACCTCCCTATTACAGCAAACTAATCAGTGCTAGCTGTCTCTATTCTTGCAAATAAATAGTAATCCTATTTCCCCAAATTTATAACCTTCTGCTTAAAGATCAATTTGTAAATTTATCAGCAGTATACTACTATCTTGTCCAATATTTCACAAATAAATATAAAAAAATAAAATTTAAGTTTTATAGAACATTCATACTAATAGCATGTAATAATGACTTTTAGACAATTCTGACAACGGTAATTATTTCACAAGTATATTTTATCCTCCTACTGAACGTTTTTATTGAGTAACTTTCTACAATTTGTTAATAAATCAACAGTATTATTGTTATTTGACCCAAATTTACTGTTTAATTAAATAATAAAATTAATTTAATTTATCTTGAATAAAAATAAATACCTATTGTGTGTTACAATTTTTTTTAGGTAAAACCAAGGGAGGTAATTAATTCACAGTTATATTATATTTTCGACCATACTTTTAATTGAGATACGAAACCAAATCAGTTTTTCTTTTTCATTGAAAACCATTTTTTATCGTCTACATTCGTCTTTTCTAACTGCATTTGATTTGATGGCAATATGTGTTTTTGTCTATAAGAAAGGAAATAAATAATTGCTTTTACGAGAATCAATTTATTTGTATTAAAAAAAGTCTCCTATACAATACCTTCTACTTTAAAATTAATGTTTAATATATCATCAGTTATATTGGTATTTCACCCAAAATTATAGCTTTATATATTTTAAAATAAATAAACGTGATCTTTTATAGAACATACAAAATACTCATATTATATTAAAATATTTTTCAGCTTCTTCACTAAGTAATTATGTCACTAATAATTATTAATGTTTCTTCCAATTGTTTTTATTTGTTTACGGTTCATTGTCAATTATTCTGTTTTAAAAACCAATATGTTTAATCGACAACATTCTTTTTAATGTAATTGCATTTTTTTTATATCAATAATGAATTATTGTCTTTATGAATGGAAATATAAACTAGATCTGACAAGAATCAAATTAGGTCTATGTTACAAATTACACAATTATTTTGTAGAGTCAAATTATATTTATATAATTATCCTCCCTATCATTGCAACGTAATCGGTGCTCGCTCTCTCTCTCTCTCTCTCTCTCTCTCTCTCTCTCTACTTGCGTAAATAAATAATTTTTTTATTGAACCAAATTGAAAACCTTCTACTTGAAAATAATTTGTTTAATATATCAGCTGTATTACTACTCAAATAAATGTTAAAATACATCAAATTAATTTTTTTTGACAATAAAATTAACTTTTCTTGTCATAAAATGTTTTTAGAATATCTTTCAAGTAATAATTTCACAAAAATATTATTTCTTCTATCAAATGATTTTATCTGGCAACGATATATATTCAATTATTCTTTTTCTATAAACATAAAAAATGTCTATCGATAATATTTATCTTAATATATTAGCATTTTGTTTGATGACGATATGTATTATTGACTATAAAAAAGGATATAACAATAGTTCTGTTGAGTATCATGTTATGTTTTGGTCAAGAAATCTGAAATATTTTGACAATATTCAATTTCGGATATTATCGTTTGCTAATAGTTTATATCACGATTAAAAATATTGGCGGTTTGTTTGAGCACTGCATGTTTTTACTACCTAGGTACCTATTAAACAGTTAGTACGGTGACACGACTGACAGATGTACAGAAGAGCAAATCATTTTACGCTTTAAAGAATAGAAAATTACAATTCGTAAACGAAACTTATTTAAAATCGTCAAACGGGGATATAAATCTTAAACGGTTTTTAAGAATAATAGGATATGTACTTTCAATGATTTAGATTAAAATGTTATATCATATATCAATAATTTAATTAAAAATTTAATGCGATTTTGCTGTAATCAAACGCCAAATATTAATTTTACTCTAATCATTTTTATCATTATTATCATTATCATTATCGTTATCGTCATCGTCATCGTCATCGTTATCATTATCATTATCAATATTATTATTATTATCTTTATCATCATTATTATTATTATTATTATTATTATTATTATTATTATTATTATTATTATTATTATTATTATTATTATTATTATTATTATTATTATTATTATTATTATTATTATTATTATTATTATTATTATTATTATTATTATTATTATTAATATATAAATTTATATATATTAAGTATTAAAATAGAGTATAAGTTATTCAGAGTATACATTTTAATTATTAAATTAATAAAGCTCATAACCTATTTATGATTAAATTATGCCCTTAAAATAGATCAATATAATTATCCTCCCTTTCACTAAAAATTAATCAGTGCTCGCTGTTTCTACTCGTTAACAAATAATTATTCTATTATACCAAATTCGTGACATTCTACTTGAAAATCAATTTGTTAATATATCAGCAGTATGACAGCTATTGCACCCGAAATTGCTGCTTAAATAAATGTTAAAATACATAAAATTGATTTTTTTTTCAACAATAAAAATAACTTATATTTTGATAAAATGTTATTTTGGACCAGGATGTTTTTCAAGTAATAATTTTACTCTTTTCTTAACTTAACATTTATTTCTTCTATCAAACGTTTTTATCGGGTTAAGATACGAATTCAATTATTATTTTTATGGACATGCAAATTTTCTGTCAATAACGTTCATCTGAATATAATTGAATTTTATTTTCTTACAATTATATTATTACGTATATAAGTTTCATTACTTATATATAAGAAAGAATACAACAAATTATTGACAGAAATCATATTAATAATTAAATTCCTGAGTATCTCAGGAATTTTTTGGTATTTTTTCAATTTTTTTACTTAATTATTCAGAACGAAACGATTATTTTCCCTGTCTCACGAAAATAACTTCCTGTGTTTATTCGTAAAAATAAATAACAATCATTTTAAAACAAATTGAAAACACATTTTTCCATATTAAGGTTCATTTGTTAGAATGTCAGTATAATCGCCATTTTATGAGGGTGTTAAATGCTTAGCACAAATAATTTTGAAATAAGCACCTTCATAATAGAATAGAGTAAGGATTGAACTTTATTATTTCATTAATAAATAACAGTTCTATTGTATGAGTATGCCCAGATTTCCGACTGAACTTGCACCCTTATATTATCAGGCTTCAGCAATGGTGTTTTTTGTACCAAACATTACTATTTAAATAAGTGTTGAAATAATGAAAAGTGATATTTTATTGAACATATATACATATGCTTAAATGTCATTTTTAGGACCTTCCACGACAGGTAAATATTTCACAGAAATATTTTTTCCCTTAACGATCGTTTTTATCGGGTTACGATACGAGTTCAATTAACCCTTTTTTATAGACAAACATTTTCTACGGACAACATTTATCTTAACATAAATGCATTTTATTTGATAACAATATGTATTATTGTCTATAAGAAAAGGAATAAAAAATTAGGTTTTATTTTAAGTAAATGCATATAGTTTGATAACAATTTGGAATATTGTCCATCAGAAAGAAAATAATTGGTTTTGACGAGAATCAAGATATGTACACAAGTGTGTCACAAAATCTTCAATCTTTTAGTATATCAAATTAGAATAGTATTATAATCTTCTGCAATTCAACAAATTATTCATTTCTTACAGTTTCTACTCGTGTAAATACATACTTATCTCTCTATTCCAAAATGAAATCCTTCTATCTAAAAAGCAGTTTGTTAATATCTCAGCAGTAGTATAGATAGCTATTATACTCAAATTTACTGCTCGCGAAAATGATTTAATAAATAAAAATTATCTTTTATCGAACAAAATACTTATTTCTTGTTAAAATGTTTTTTTAGACAATACCCACGTCGGCAATTATTTTACAGAAATATATTTGTCTCCTATTGAACGTTTTTATTGATTCAATATTTTTTCTTTTAATAATTAACATACATCTCAATATAAATGCATTTTTTTACTACAAGAATATGTTTGTATTTTTACCGATAAATAATTTGATGTGAATTAATTTAAGTGTATTATTATGTGTTATGTAATACCCAATTTTTATAAAAGCCAAATTAGACCAATATAATAAACCTCCCTATTACAGCAAACTAATCAGTGTTAGCTGTCTCTATTCGTGCAAATAAATATTAATCCTATTTCCCCAAATTTATAACCTTCTGCTTAAAAATCAATTTGTAAATTTATCAGCAGTATATTACTATCTTGTCCAATATTATTTCACAAATAAATATAAAAAAATAAAGCTGAAGTTTTATAGAACATTTATACTAATCGCATGTAATAATGACTTTTAGGCACTTCTGACACCGGTAATTATTTCACAAGTATATTTTATCCTCCTACTGAACGATTTTTTTTTTTTTAGTAACGGCACATTGTCAATTATATGTATTATTTATCGACAACTTTCATTTTAATATAAATGCTTTTTGTTTAATAATTGGTTTTGACAAAAATCAAGATATGTACACTAGTGTGTCACAAAATCTCCAATTTTATTAGAATATCAAATTAGATCAGTATTATTATCTTCTGTAATTCAACAAATTATTCATTTCTTACAGTTTCTACTCGTGTAAATACATACTTATCTCTCTATTCCAAAATGAAATCCTTCTCAGTTCTATTTAAAACGCTACTTGTTAATATCTCAGCAATAGTATGGATAGCTATTATACTCAAATTCACTGATTGAAAAAATGATGACATAAATAAAAATTATTTTTTATCAAACACAAATACTTATTTCGTATTAACATGGTTTATTAGACACTACCCAGGCCAGTAATTATTTCACAGAAAAATTTTTTTCTCCTATTGAACTTTTTTATTGAGTCAATATTTTTTCTTTCGATAATTAACATACATCTCAATATAAATGCATTTTTTTACTATTAGAATATGTTTGCATTTTTACCGATAAAATATTTGAGGTAAATCAAATAGAGTGTATTATCATGTGTTATGTAATACCCAGTTTTTAGAAAAGCCAAATTAGACCAACATAACAAACCTCCCTATTGCAGCAAATTAATCAATTTATTATTATTTAACCAAAAATTAATCAATTATTATACTCAAATTTACTGCTTGATATATTAAGTTCCATTTGTTGAAGTATTAGTATAAATGCCATATAATGCTTAGCACAAATAATTTTGAAATAAGCACCTTCATAATAGAATAGAGTAAGGATTGAACTTTATTATTTCATTAATAAATAACAGTTCTATTGTTTGAATATGCCCAGATTTCCGACTGAACTTGCACCCTTATATTATCAGGCTTCAGCAATGGTGTTTTTTGTACCAAACATTACTATTTAAATAAGTGTTGAAATAATGAAAAGTGATATTTTATTGAACATATATACATATGCTTAAATGTCATTTTTAGGCCCTTCCACACCAGGTAAATATTTCACAGAAATATTTTTTCTCTTAACGATCGTTTTTATCGGGTTACGATACGAGTTCAATTAACCCTTTTTTATAGACAAACATTTTCTACGGACAACATTTATCTTAACATAAATGCATTTTATTTGATAACAATATGTATTATTGTCTATAAGAAAAGGAATAAAAAATTCGGTTTGACAAGAATTAAATTATTACGTGTACGTCATGAAATCTCCAATTTTGTCGAAAAATTATATTGTGTCTAATGTAATCGACCTCCCAATTACATAAATATAATCAGTGCTCGCTGTCTCTAATCGTTAAATAAATAATTACCCTAAACCCTATTATCCCAAATTGAAAACCTTCTACTTAATAATCTGTTTGGTAATATTGCATTATATTGCAGTGGCATCCAAAATTTAGATAAATCTATCTACATATTATACAACATTGATTATACCAGAGACCACAACAATTGTGCCGAAACGATATCATAAAATATGAACTGATTGGATGACATTTGGCAATCAGTATCTCAAACGTCAAAAAAAAGAAAATATTTTTCAATATTTCATTCAAATATTTCATGTGAAACATTTCAAATTTAATACCCTAATCACACTGATCACACTGGTGAGAATATCATATAATAAAGTAGATTTTATACCTGATGTAATTATACGTATAAACATTGAAATATTCAATATAATTTTATGCCCTTTCAAAAAATTAATCAATATCTATATCAATAAACAATTAATCCGACATGATCAAACTTAATTCATATTAAGTTTGACTGAAATTCAATTAAATGAAAATGCCATCACTCAGAAGATACCATTAGAATTAAATTTTAAGAAAATCTAATTATTTACAATAATATGTATTTATATCAAACTTTATATTTTATGTTTTCTTTTCTTTAAATTTGATTAAATTTTATATATATTTTTTCAAGTCATCAAGGATATTAATCATATGAATAAGTTTACTTCATTCATTATTTTAATCAAAACCGATTAACTTAAAGCTGTGAATTGCTAGATAATTTTATAGTATTTTATTTTCCTTCTTATACAATATAAGATTTATTTTAACAGAAATCGTATTATTTGTATGAAATAATTTTATGTCTATTTATCGTTTTACACTTAATGTTTATCTAATTTGTTTTTAAGATGTCAGTAAATGTAAAGAAAAGATTATATTTCTACATATGTCTTAAGCATATTGATTGTCATTGAAAAATCTCCATATCCATAGACTATTTATCAATTATTAATAGATCAATTAATACGTCCTGTGTAATATAATTGATATGATTAGTGAAAATGATAAGTACTTATTTTTTAAGTTTGTTATTGAAGTAATCTTTTTATGTATTTATTATAATGTTGTATTTGAATTTATCGAAGTGGTAGTGTTGATATAATACTTTCGACAGTACAATAATGTTTCATGAATGCATTCGAAAATAATAATGTGCAAAAGAAATTTGTGTTACGTGGTACCTGCTATACCTAAAATAACTAAAAATATTGTTTGATCATGTTTAACTTCTGAAATATTGTGGCATTGAAACAAATTCATACGCAAAACGTTTTGGGAATAAGAGATTGACATTATTCTCAATGCAGGATTAGTTATATCTTCTGGTTTACAACAAATTACAATATAACATTATTTAACAAAACACGCATAATCCAACAAATTTTCACAAGTATATTTTATCCTCCTACTGAACGTTTTTGTCGAGTAATGATACAACGTCAATTACACTTTGTTTATCGAAAACATTTATTTTAATATAATTGCATAGGTATATATGTATATAGTTAATAGTTAATAGTCGACAAGACGGAGGCCGTAGTTTTCACAAACCGTCGCGTGACGGCTCAACCCTGGATACGTCTTGAGGGTGAGGTTAGGTTAGGTAGTCCCTAACCGTAGGGTCTACGGCTAGGAAGTCCCTGAAGTACCTAGGAGTGGTGCTCACGAATAAGGGGACCATGTTCGGTGCACACTTGCGCGCTGCGTCCGTAAAGGTGCAGCGGGTGATGTCCGCACTGTCAGGCCTCATGCCAAACGTCAGCGGTCCGCGGGAGTACGGTAGGTGCCTACTCGTGAGCGCCATGCATTCAGTAATGTTGTACGACGCTCCGACTTGGGCGCATACGCTATGCTACAGCCCACGGATCATCGAGTCTCTGATAACAGTCCAGCGGGGGGTGGCCATCAGGAGCGCATGTTCGTACCGTACAGTCTCCTATGACGCCGGTCAGGTCCATCGAGCGAAATGCCTTCATCGAGGGCCCGAACGATGGAGGAATGGGCTGGGAGGGCCACGCGCTGGGACGCTCCCGTCGGCAGCGGGCGGGATTGGACCAGAGCGTTGATCCCTTCCGTGCTTCTCGACCTGTGGGTAACGAGGACGCGTGGTGTGATGACGTTCCACCTCTCTCAACTGCTATCGGGACACGGTTATTTCAACCGGTTTCTGAACCGGATTAATCGTGCTTTGGCGGACGGGTGTTCCCACTGCGGAAGGGCACCCGGCTTGAATAGTGAGGAGGAAGATGACGCGTATCACACTCTCGTACACTGCGAAGCGTTTGAGAGTGTACGAGACGACATGGTCAGGGTGATCGATCGTTTCGGGTCCCGTAATCTTGCTGCCTGCATGCTGGAGTCTCCGGCAAAGTGGGATACGGTAGCCCGATTCGCTTCGACCGTGATGACGGCCAAGGAGGTGACGGAGCGCGAGAGGGAGTCGCTGCACAGGATCGCCCCATCGAGACGTAGAGGTGGTCGGAGGGCGGCCCCTGGTCACCGGTTGCTCTAGGGGGGACAGGATTTTTTGTAAGGGGAGGAACAACGCAGCAACCTTCAGTTCCTTCCTATTTCTCAGTTGTCATAACATGTAAGGGGTGTCTGGTACAGGGATTGTCTGACCACTCACCCCGATTGGAAGTTATAATATACATTATATCTGTATATACTCGTACAGTATATAAAATAAATGATGGCGACCCACTGCCCAGAGAATTGCCTTTCCGGGCAGTGGGTGTATTGCCGATTTATCAACAAAAAATTCCCTTATCTGAGAAGAGTAGAGGCATTAAGGAGAGAGTGGGAAAAATACTTAAAGTCTCCTGGTCTGCCAATTTATGAGGATATAATGAATTTACCTAGTATGAGACTGAAATCACGTAATCCTAGTTGGAAGATTATGAACGATCCCAGCTGTGGTATAGTGGATCGCTGGAAAGAAGCATGGACTACTAGTGAACCTTCAAATTATGACCTCGTATCTCAGCCAGAACAGAGATTACCGGATTTCCATTTGCCAAGGAAAGAATGGAGTACCTTAAATCGCTTTAGGTGTGGTCAAGGAAGATGTGGTGACCTCATGTCGAAGTGGAATCTGGCTCAGAATGCTCGGTGTGAGTGTGGATTCCCGAACCAAACAATGAGTCACATAATTAATGTCTGTCCAATTTTTTCATTCAATGGAGGGCTTCACGGTCTTCACAGATTGGAGGAGGGTGCTGTTGAGTGGTTAACTGGCCTAGCTGTTGAAATTTGATGGTGCCGGGTCTGAGCTAAGAGTTAACCTCTTTCATTTATCATATTAACCCCATATTATTTATACTTTATATTTTTTTTATTTTATTTTATTTTTATTATTATTTATTGATTTTTAAAAATTGAGTTGTTGTTTTTGTTATTATGAGACTATGGTGTGTTTTGTTTAGTTGTTGTGCCTAGGTTGTATTTTGGAACTTGATAGTTTTTTTGCCATACGAATATATATATATATATATATATCAACAAAAAAAAAGGTGTGTGAACCGAATTAGTACCGTTTGATTGTACTTTATCTTATAATATAATATAATGAAACAAGCATGACTCTACGAACAATAATCGTGTAATTTGTATAAAATAATTTTACATCTTTTTATTGTTTTTCTTGTATTTTTTTAAGGTTCCAATACTTGCATAAGTAGGATTTTATATAAATTTAATATTTTAATAATATTATCCTTTGACTTTTAATCAACGCGTTGAAATAATTATAAAAAAACATGTATGTTTTTTTTATTTCTGGTGTTTAAAATATGTACCTACCATCTTGTTTCAATGATGTATTTACTGTATAATTGAATATGGACTTGTTTTTTATGTAGAGATTTTGGAGGGCTATTTTAACACAGAGAAAATAGGTAGTTATGTTTTCAGTTTATTATTGCAGGGGCCTTTTTAAGTATTTATTATAATATTGTATTTGAATTTATTGAAGGAGTAGTGTTATATAATACTTTCGACATTACTATATAGTATATTAACTGTTTTTGTCTAGACTCTAGACCTAGAGAACAAATATATTATGAGTATTGAGGATTATTTTTATACTTTAGCATACACGAATGTTTCATGAAAACATTTAAAAATATGAATATGTAAAAGAAATTTGTATTCTATACCTACGCATTACATGACTACAAATGTTGTTTAAAAATGTTTACTTCTGGAATTTGGATGTTGAAACAAGTTTATACGCAAACTTTATGGTTACAGGAGATCGACGATTTTAATGCTGAATTAGTTATATCTTCTGGTCGCACAACAGATTACAATATAATATGACGAAACACGCATAACCAAAATAATTTTGAAAAAATAAATTGATACATACATATATGATTTATGACACACTATAATTTAAAGTGTTTAATAAAATTATAAACTTTAATTAACATACTCGTATAATTCGGTATTTATTTTGTAATAAATTTAATCGTGTAACAATATGCTGAATAAACTATGTTTTTTGCGAGAATATATTATAATAAAATAGACTTAATATAATCTTACATAAACGATTTAATATTCAATATAATCTTATGCTTTATCAAAAAATCAATTTAATAAACAATCTAACATGATTAAATATGATTCGTATTAAGCTTAAGTTAATATATAATTGATAATGCGATTTCATCATTATTTATTTATTTTTTTTAATGACGTTAAATTTTTATTTAAATGTTTTTTTAGACAAATTTTGGAAAAAATGGGCAAGTCGGGGTAAGTTTATTTCTTTTTGTTTATGTTTCTGAATTGATTATTTTAGATTCTTAGTGAACCGAGGAGTGTATTGGCTTTAGAATAACCAACCTAAAAAAAGGTAACGAGCCGCGGGGTGTTGTGGATATCGCTTAAGTGAATTACTTGAATAAAGATTTTAGAGTTTTGTTTTTATTTTAAATTAAGCAAATAAAGCAATAATAAGTCATTGCATTCGATAAAACGATTCTGAGCGGAGCTTACTTTTCTCGTAAATATAGACTAAAGTTACATATTTGGTGAAAATTTCAGGTTTCTATGACTATTAGTTTCAATATTACGAAGAAATAAACAACAATCGATTAAGACGAAATTGCATTTTTAGCGTTTTTTTAGTTATATTTTTAGGTGCTTTTGAAAAAATCGAAAAATGACCTCTCTAAAGTACCAACTAGAAGCGAATTGCTGCCGGAAACAAACTGTGACCGAAGAGATCGTAGCACTCCTTTTGATCGAAAATCTGTACACAGGATAGAAAAAAAATATAAAAAAAATAAACATCATTATAAAAACAATAGATTCATCGCTCCGCTCAGAATCTAATATGAGTAAAAAACTACTGAAAAATTATATAAAAACCGGTAAAAACGCGATTTCCTCGAAATCGATTATCGTTATTTCTTCGTAAATTTGAAGATACTGGGTATAAAAACTTGAAATATTCATAAAATATGTAACTTTTTATTGTATTAAGAAAAAAAAATTTTCTAAACATTTATTTAATTTTGGACAATTAATAACAATTATAAGCTTCGAGGTATTTAATTCATAAAAAGATCAGCTTTTGTTATATACGCAAAATATTACACTGAAGCATCGCTCAGAATCGTTTTATCGAATGCAATGATATATCATCGTTTTCGAATGTAAAGTGATGAAAATACACTCTTAAATCGTTATTCAAGTAATTCATTCAAGCGACATTCACAGCACACTGTTGTTCGCTACCTTTTTAACCCGAGAATTACTGAATTATTTTATTTTATTTCTTTACACTTCGTATACAGTATGAAAACTGTATTAACAAAAATTTTATTATAATAAAAATATTAAAATTGTAATATTATAAGTCATATACTTTTATGTACAGTAAATTAAGGTGACATTGATAATGACGTGTGACATTGATAATTCAATTTTTTTTTTATATTGGCCCATCTTAGTGGCTACACTGTTAATAAAATGTTTCTTTTGATAAAAAATATTGAAATAATAATATACGAGTATTTTTAAAATCACTAATGCGATAAAACCGTTTACGATAAAATAGTTCGCCTTTCTCTCTCGTGTTTTAATTTTTTTGAACTTTTAACATTTTCTTAATAAAAACAAATTGATAGAACTAAGTACGTAAATATTTATTTTTATTTTTTTTATATTATTTAAGTCTTACGTATAGATTATCCAGATTATATTTTCATCTCGTTTTTCACATTTGATTCATTATTGAGTACACTTGATAGTAATGTCTATCATCGGGTGACATTTATAATGTTATCGGGGCGAGTTTGATAATAAGTATATTGCGTTTTAATTTAATAAACATTTTTTTTAGTGGGTCGAACTTATAAAAAAAAAGTAGGAACAAGACCGTACAATAATCGATCAGATACTGTCGTCGAAGATGCGTTAAATAAAATTATAAACGTTGAGTTTTCAATCTTGGGGGCCAGTAAACAATTTAACATACCATACGGTATGTTATATAATAATAGATTTACTGGCAAACATGGCAATAAACCAGGAGGCCAACCCATTTTATCTGATAACGTATACTATTTGATGTTAATTTTATATTCTTAAATTTACCAAAGAAAGGTATTTAACACAATTTAAAATGTCTTTTTTTTACTTATTTAATCTACATTTTTATATTGGTATATATATATGTGTATTTTAAAAAGGGGAAAACGACTTAATTTTTAATATAATGACATAATACAAAACGTATTATTTTAAAATAAATTTTTAATAACTGTTTAAATTGCGTTTTTTATTCATACTACATAATATATGTACTTCATTTAGAATTCAGTAATTTAACCTAGTTGAAATTATTTACTCCTATCAAAGACACTCCTTAATACATTTTATGCTATATCTCAGAAATTAATAATCCAAATTCAAAATGGGGTGAGATTGATAGGTTTCTATACGTTACTATTAGATGAGCATGAAAAAAATCAGGGGTATCAAAGTGACCCCACACTCTGTATAACTTTGATAGCTATTTTAAATAATTGTTAATTGAAAAACTACAAACATTATGTAAAAAAAAAAACTTTGTTGTTAGAATAAGATATACATGAAGTAACAATATCATTTTTATCTCATAATCACTATTACTTAAATACCTATGAATATAAATATATAAAAAATTTTAAAAAATTATCAAATTCACCCCAATTTACGTATTTCATTTTAGTAAATGAAGAAATGCGAAAATATATATATGTATTATATCAATTTTCGAATTAAGTATGTAATAGATATTATATTATCTAATGTATAATATTAATTAAGTTGTTACAATGTTTTTATTATAGTTATTATTATTATTATTATTATTATTATTATTATTATTATTATTATTATTATTATTATTATTATTAATTATTATTTATTATCATAGGTTAATTTGGAAAAATGCTTTATATTTGATAAAAAGGAATAAGCGTTTTTTTTTTTTTTTTTTAGGGTCAGCCGAATTTGAGGATGTCAGTAAGTCATATTTTCAATACTAAAATAAATGATCATTTATAAAATTACATACATGTGTTATGTGTAATGCTATACTACAATGGAATTGGCATACATAAATATATTTAGATGTAATGTTTAAGGAATTTTGTCAATACATTATTATAATCAAACAATTTGTAACAAAATACATTTTTTGCATTACAAGATCCTTACCAGGCTAAATTCCATAAGTATGTGGGCGAAAATTACATTTTAACTAGTAAGAAGAATTCGATTTAATACTATAAATTTTTATTTTTTATTGCATAAATGGATTTATCATTACAATTAATAACATTAATTTATAAGACATAATATTTTCCGATTTATTAAATTTTCAGGATTTGTTTCTACACCTGAAGAGTGGTGCAGAAGAATTATTACACAAAATAATAAGGTTTAACCAAAAAAATTATATTTAAATATTATCAAGAATATTTTTGTATTATTACCAAATAAATTTTATTTGAAGATAAATCTCAATACATATTATATATATATATATATATGTCGCATTCTATTTAATATTTGTTAATATTGTTACTACATAATTTCTATAGTTATATAAATTTTAATGTGACGTTCTCCGTTCTCTATAATATTATGTTATTTTATCCAAATTTCTACTTTATTGTCCTGTTTAACTTAGAATAAATCAAATAAGTAATACAATAATTTTATAATATTCAGAAATTATTTAAATTATCATTATTATTATTATTATTATTATTATTATTATTATTATTATTATTATTATTAATCTATTGTAAGAGGGCAATAGATTGTACAATGAATTTCTTATTAATTGTTATTTTATTATAATACAGATGACTTAAAAAGAAAAAAATATATATATTAATAAATAAATAAATTATAATGTTATTGAAATGAGTAGTTTTTAAAATATAAACGTGATTATAATTAATTACTATAATTATGCGACAATTTTTTACACAAAATTTCAACATGAATACCGAAGTTTAGATTCATTATTATGGTTGAAGTTAAATTGTCAAAGTAATTACAATCACGAAGCATAGGCTTAAGGTTTCGTTAAAGCTGTATCAGTGTATCATTGAGCATAGAATGACTCATAAGAAGTAGTCATTGATTTGGTGTTGAGGACCAACCAACTTTTTTTTTCCAAGGTTTCGTCGGGACAGATAATATTACCATTTATAATTTTAAAATTAAAAGCTGTATCATAAAATTTACGTCTCGATGAGAGCAAATGTATATTTTACTTCAAAGCAATGTCATTCGTATTCATAGGCGTGCGCACAGGGTGTGCCGGGTGGGTCGTGGCACACCCCGTGGCCCGTGGCTTTTTGTACAATTTTCATTCATTCGGGGACTTTGTTTGAATTTTAAGCTATAAATAATAAAAATTAGAGAAAATAAATTAGGCGCTCTAGCAAAAATGGCAATTGACAATATGCTAAGGCTAATGTATGATGTTACGAACACTATGAACAACTTTAGGTAACCAATAATAAATCAAACTTATCAAACCAACCAGTTATCAGTTAGGCCCGATTTTCTTCATGGCACACCCCATACAAAATTCCTGCGCACGCCTATGTTCGTATTCGAATTCATGTTAAACATATAAGACAGTCGACAGATAATTAAGGAAGTAAGATTGTATTATATTTAGATGGTTAATAAGAACAAATTAAGGATGAATTCCATAATTTGGATCCATATTCAAGGCTCGATCGCACTAGAGAGTAATATAAGGTTTTTAACATTAACGCCTGATAAATCCTAGCATAATTATCGCTTTATTGTAAATAAATGAAATGTGTTCCGAAAATGAAAGGTCATAAAATAGAATAATACCCAGATCTTTAATACAAGAGACTTATTTATGTTATTAACCCACCTCGTATAACAAACTGTACGACGAAAATGTTTGTATTATTCAAAATTGTAACACATTTTGTTTTTTTTTTTTAAACCTGCATAAACAAATAAACAACTTTTCTCGGGTAAGCCGTGTACTTTTAGCAAGTACAACACTGTGGTGACAGATACCGATCATGTGAATAATTTTATGAAACGGTGAAGTTAGGACCGGGTATGGGAGGAGAGGGGGTTGCTAGAAATTCATATGCACCATCATAACAGGTTGTCGAATGACGAGTGACGAATTATTATGGCATATAAAAACATATTATAAAATATATCGGCGGGTTCTGTAACATTTGCTAATAAATTATCTATAATATACAGATAAAAATAGCGGAGTAAGTGATAAATTTGTGTTAAACGTAGTAGAATTCCAGCTATATATAAATGGATTTTTAGCGCTATTTTTTCAGTTTCGATGCTATATTTTCCCTCCCTTTTAATGCGCGGTAAAATTTAAATTATTTTGTATTGGTTATATAAATCTTGTAATACGCCGTAAGGAAGTAAGACAAATTACCCACCTTGTCATTTCATATTATAATCTATTTTTAAATTATCACGATATCTTGGCAGTGTGTGCGTGAACCTCATTACTATAATATTCGTAAATAAAACAATTTTTTTTTTTTTTTTGCTACTTTCACTGTTTTGAGGGTATTTTTTTAAGATCTGTTTTTCTGATAATATTATAGCAGCATATATCATTATTTTTTAACACTATAAAATCCGAGCCTTAATTATAACTGCAGTACTTTCTGAACGTAATTTAAAAAAAAAAAAAAAAATATTTTTTCCAAAATTTCGTACTCGGAATAGGTTAAATCACGCAAAGCGACAGTTATATTATCAAGAAAAGACCAAAAAAAAAAAAAGAAAGGACGTAGTGTTATTTAATGTCGCTTCTTTCAGTCCTCGTACGATATAATAAAGATTTTTAAAAAAAAAGAAGTTCCCTGCGAGAACGGAAGTGAACGCGGTCGAGAAACGGAAACTGTACGGAGCGACACGACCCGTCGTCATTCTCGAAATAGAATGTCGAAAAATACCCTTCGAAATAGACTGGAGACACAACGCACATAATATTATGTACAAATCGTAAATGCACAGTAAACAGTGTACTGCAATATCGTCGTCGTTTATCCCTGCGGCGTGCGTATTCGTACAGAAATGCAATATAAGGGTGAAAAAAACTCAACATGCAACATCAGCAAGAGCAGCGCTCGCGGTATCCTTCTACAGCAATGCAAGTCCATCGTATGGAACAAGTGCACAATATTACACAAATATGCGGCGGAGACGTTAAATCGTAGCTTGAAGGCAATTTGCAGTAACAGGACTCTTATGGGAGGCGCAGTCGTTTTGCTTGCTATCGATTTCAGGGAAATCCTACCAGTGATTTAAAGGGGACTCCGGCAGATGAAATGAATGCATGTCTCAGAGCGTCACCTTTGTAGACGAGAGTTGAAAAGCTCCACCTGACTTGCAATATGAATGTATAGCTGTACAACGACCAAGATTCAGTAAGTTGCTCGAAATCGGAGATGGTCGCTTACAAATGGATGAAGAGGGCAAAATTACATTCACATCTGACTTCTGTAACCCAGTGATATCAGAGCAGAAACTCATTTCCCAATTGTTCCCCAATTTACAGAACAATATAACACACGAAGAGTGGTTATGCGAAAGCGCAGTGCTTTAACCGAGAAATGACCCTGTAAAAAAATCAACAAAAAGATATTCGTGGCTGTGAACGGTGAATCACAAGTGTATATATCAAATAGGCAGTGACGTATCCAGGTCTTTTTGAGGGGGTTAAATGTAATATAACAAATTTAATTTTTTTGAATTGTATGTTATTTTTATTGTAATTATACATTTTATTACTTTTTTACAATGCTGATTAAAGAAGTTCAAATATTAAAATTTTTTTTTTAGATTCTAAGCGGAGCGAGGGATCTAGTGGTTTTACAATGATGTTTTTTTTCTTGTCTTGCTAAAAATAGCCCAAAGAATACCCAACTATACCATTGAAATAATATAATTTTCTTCCTCTAGTTCGGTTATCGTCATTTCATATTAATGAATTATATTTTGTTTATCTATTCACACACGATCGAGTATTATCTTACATAAATATAAGAAAATCTACAAATTGGTGGCGATGAGATAAATAATAATATTAACAAGCGTATACCTGCGTATACCCATAATATGTTCATTTCATGACAGGGTATACGTAGAAATCCGAAAATAAGGATCTGGGTATACGGCGTATACCCTCCAATACACCCATGTGTATATTATAATATATCCCTTGTGATAATTAATAACATTATTCGAATAATTTATAATTTTTATCTAATATTTTATCTAGATAATTTTCACTTATCTATTATCTTATCTAAGATGATTTAAGTGTGTGTCATCTTTATCTGTATCTAGATGATTTTTGGCAAACAATCTTTTATCTTTATCTAGATAAATTTTCACTTATCTTGTCTCAACACTGCCTACCATCCATCGGACCTTACCTATTTTTATAAACAGGCGTGCGCAGGAATTTTGTATGGGGTGTGCCATGAAGAAAATTGGGCCGCTTTCCCTTATATGAGCCTAAGCAAATCTAACCTAACTCTCAACCTAAAAAAAGGATAAATTTAATGCAAAATATCAATTTATAAAAACTTATTGATTAAATGTTGTGCTTCACAACATTTAGATATATTTTTACAATATAGTATATACCTATATACCTAGTGGTTAGTAACCTACATTAGAATATTAAAAAATTTTGCTAGAGCGCCTAATTTATTTTCTCTAATTTTTATTATTTATAGCTTAAAATTCAAACAAAGTCCCCGAATGAATGAAAATTGTACAAAAAGCCACGGGCCACGGGGTGTGCCACGACACACCCGGCACACCCTGTGCGCACGCCTATGTTTATAAATGAGTTGAATTACCCATAGACCATAATAAGGTATATATGAGTGAAACAAATTAATATTTTGTGATTCCCGAGTTTTTGAGATCCTAAATATAATAAATACTAAAAAATGCCCTAAAAATGCAAAAATGCCGTTATATGCAAAAATAGGCAAAATAAAATTTCGTATACAGCATCGTTAGGTTATGAAACAAATTTTGGTATAAAAACTAGCTATTTTTTTGACCAACCAATAAAAATATGCAAATGCATACAAGTGTTGGCCCTAGTTTATTAATATTTATTGAATAGAGAATTCGTAATATTATGAAAAACGAAGTAAATGGATTGTCGTCAAAATAAACGATTTATACTTTTAGAAAAGTATAATATTATTCTGTAATCGTGATGTATCGAAAAATGGTTTGTCGACACATTACCTAAAGCTAATCACTTTTTTTTTTTTTTTTTCGAGTAAATTTTTATAGAAATAAAATATATTTTTTCTTTACGTCTACGTTTATGAAATATAAGAGCGAATATTTTTTTACGATTAAAAATATTTTAAACAAAATTATAAATTAGACGTAGTATTCGTTTTTCATCTTAGATTATTGTTATTTACATGAATTCAAAAAAAAGTACACTCAGTATTCATATAATTAAATTTTAATTTTTTTTTTTTTTTTTTTTTATATACTCTGACAAAGAAATTAAATATTTTGTAAGAATTGTTCTGTATCGGATTTTTTGTTGGTTGTTAAACGCTAATATTTAGGTCTCTCTTCGAACTTGTTACATACTAAATAGAACTCGTGTAAATATGTTTACCACGGCAGTGTCCTTACGAAATGACCGTGCGATTATTCTGGTAATTCTTTCAATTCAAATAATTATCAATTACCGCCGTCTTGTCGTTAATATTATAAGAATAGTCATTTTACGTTGTTTTTTTTCCTGAAGTTTATTCGAGATAGTAAAATATGCGAAACAAAAATGTTTAAAAACTGCATCAAATCAAAAACAACCGAAAATATGCCGCTAAATTCAATCGATACGTTTAGAGGATCTGCGTGTAGCTTTATTTTTTCATGCAGACATGTAGTCCATTATATGACGTAAACAGAGACAATGAAAAAACGCGAACGCGACTTCTTTTTAAGACGAAAGCACGCTTTGTAGACTTCATAATATTATGTCGTATACTCGTTACTTGAATCTTTTTGTTTTTTAATAAAGCGTCGATCTAAATAATATTAAAAACGATGTTGATATATTTGTAATATTTGTATAGTATTTTAAGAACTTACCTATAACGGAGTACAATGTGAACTGGGCCGTTCAAATATTTTTTAAACCTGAAAAAATACAAACGCATCGGATAAATGATATTTATTTACTTTATCTAAAACTCAACAAATACGTTATGTGTATATACTTAAGTACAGTGTACAGTACTAGTAAGTGAGTAAGTATAATAAAAAGTATACATAAGTAAGTTAGTACGTACCTATAGTACTTAAGTATAATGTAATAGATAATACGATAATATTATATTCCAAATATAATTTTTTTATTATTTTTTATAATTATTGACGTGTAAACGTGATTTCTCGACGTGTATTATAATATGACTAAGACGTCGTTTTAATTATTTTCGAAATGCGTCGTTTACAACGCGATATTTTTATTCTATTGAATTTTTTTTTAATTTCTCAATTATTACGTAACTCATATTATCAAAATATACGCAGTGGCGGACTGGCCACTGCCAAAGAATATTAAACAAAAAATAAATATTGGAATTGCAAATTATATTTGATATCGAGTAACGGTGGTTGTGACGATGTGTGATAGCTCGCTGTATATTTTAGGGCAATATCATCGTATCTGTCCATCGAACATTATAACATAGCAGTAGCCAATGGTGTATTTTCAATCGTTTGTCATTTTATCGAAATGTTTTTTGCCAACATGTCGTATTTTATTTTAGAATGATGGTTTATTTTTATATAAATTGTTATTTGTATACATATAAATATATATTATGTTATGTATGTAATAAAGGTGTACATATTATACTATATGTCTACAAGTTATATGAGTTTCCAGTAGGTATACACTATTATAATAATTATGAAAAACGTACCGAAAATATCGTTTTTTGTGTAATAAAATTCTAGTTCCACTATCGTCTTCAATGCAGAAAAACAAAAATACTAACTGCTGAACTTTTGAAAATCACTATAATGATAATAATAATTTCACCTTCTAATATATTTTAGTCGAAATCGCGGATTTCAGCCAGCCGTGCCCGTCAGACCAAAAAACCCATGTCCGGAACACTGCTCAAATAGTTTTGACTTGACGCGGGTAAAGAAATATACGTTAAGTATAATAATTTTCATTATACCTACTCGATTTCAGTTATTCGCGCACCACACTATTTCCAAACAGTGATTTATTCAAATCGGAACGTTAATAATTAACTACATTTTTCGTGCGTAAAATAGGCGCATCGCACTCATCAGCTGTAACTCAAGTTTAAGAATTTTAAATATGATATTTCTTTTTTCACGTTAAAATAATATCTGTATGAAAGCAAAAAAAAAAATGGCTGGCTAGCCGCCGGTTTTGTGGATTTTAACTGAAGTGATAATTATTACTTAGACACTGATTTTAGAGTTTATGATATTATTATTATTTTGATGTTGAAAACAATAATACGAGAGCACGTTACAGATACAGCGCGAAAAATCATACGACTGCCTACATAATATAATATTAATGCGATTTTCTTATTATTTATTTTTTTTTTTCTACCGACCGGACGATTCTTATAACGACCGGGTTATTTTATTTATATTGACGTTCAAATGATGTCCAGTTATTATATCATTTAGGCCCGGTTTTTCAATCGTTCACTTATTCGTCAGATAGATCAGTCGGATAAATTTATTCGATAGATAAACCTCCGGATAAAGTGATAAGTGTTTTTCAATGTAAAATTATCGCCCAGACAGCTATTCGGCGAATAAAATTATTCGGTAGGTAGTGGCACTGGTAGGTGGTAGCAATAGTACATTATGGAACAAGTTACACGAAATTAATTGATTATGATTGGTCAATGATAACATTGATAAGGGATGCGTCAATACTGTAATAATTAATAACCGCGGATTGAATGTATTTATGTTTTAAATTTTCGTGCCGCATACGCGATAACCGCTTTTTTAATGTACTTAGGTGGAAAATGTGTTTGTACAATTAAGTTCTTTATTATACTGTTGATATGTCGGACAAAACCAAAGTTGAAAAAAAAACCTAGAGCCACGAATTTTTCATTCTGCGAAAAAGAACTGCTTCTGAAATTAGCATTGGAATATATTGACATTCTTGAAAACAAACAGTCCAATTTAGTGTCCTGGAAAGACAAATGTTGGTCGCAAATTGCCGATAAATATAATTCTGTTACTATACAGGCTGTGTATGAAAAATTATATTTACTATTTTAATTTTTTGAAAATCTTGTTGTATCTATCATTTTCATTGCAGCCAAGAGATGCTGCAGGGAAAAATCAAAATATGAAAAAACACAATATCAATAAAAATTTTTAAAAAACTAACAAACGAAAAACTTCTCAATACTGAATGCTATTATAAACCATATCATACAGCAAAAGTTCATAATGATAACGAATAATTAATTTGTGTTATCAGTAGTTATCCACCAGATAAATCCTTATTTGGTGGAAAAAGTACTGTTGGGTACGCGCCGCACGAATATATAAATATTATATAATATACATTATAATTAAACCGTTATCGGCGTTTTCTTCAGCGATTGTTGAACTGACGCGTCCGCCGTCGTGGTATATCTGTTCGCGTGTGTCCGCCGTCGTTTTTACGTCGTTTTGCGCTTTTTTTCACGGTCGCCTCTGTGCCGACGTACAATATTAATAAAAAAATTCGTTTTATGAGTCGCTGTTTTGCATCGTGTCGCGCCTTTGTCGCCGCCCTTTGTGCCGACGTATAAAACTAATACGTAAACGTTTTTTCATTTGTGCTGTCTCACATCACGTCACGTTTTTCGCCACCGTCGTCATATTGTAAAACTACGTATGTAATTTGT
The DNA here is from genome assembly GCA_032441835.1 of Slavum lentiscoides. Taxonomy (NCBI): domain Eukaryota; kingdom Metazoa; phylum Arthropoda; class Insecta; order Hemiptera; family Aphididae; genus Slavum; species Slavum lentiscoides. The sequence goes on from CM063716.1 coordinate 3,315,075, forward strand.
TTGAATCTTTTTGTGTATTTATTATATATTGTGTATACTTAGGTCCCCCCATTCCCATTACATTTAAGGAATAAGCATAACTATTATAACATTTTTTTTTTTTTGTGCAATTTAATACAGTCCACTTCTGTTACCATATTTTTACTTATTTTTATTCATCTCCTTTAACCAGCCTAAAATCACGTACGGACAATCATCCTGCACATTTTTTTAAGCACCAGGATTTGTCTGGCGTATCCAAGTACCGAATAACTATTCCATGATTTATCCGTCGAATAAGCGCTATCTGGATATTGAAAAACCGATAATTATCTATTATCCCTTATCTGTCGAATAACTCATGTTATCTGGCGGATAAATTAGATTGAAAAACCGGGCCTAAGGTATGCGTATAGACACATTAGGTATACGTGATATGTAATGCAGTATATTACATGTATGTATAAATGTGAAATGGAAATCTTTGTCAAGCATGTTCTCTGAAACTACTCATCCGATTATCTGGATTTTTTTTTTTTTTTTTACTTTAATGAAAGAGTATACATCGTGGAACAGGTTTTAGGCTTAATTTCAATTCTATAAGCTAATTATGTAAATTTATTTATAATTGTTCATTTTTCAATACCCCGCGGCGCAATGTGGCAAAAAAAAACAAAAAAAACACAGACGTGCTCTCCCTGCACTGTCAGGCGTACCCACTCACCACCGCCGCCGACGCCATATCGATACTTAATGTAGGTAATAATATTATAGTCTACACTAATATAATAAATCTGAAGAGTTTTTTGTTTGAATCTCTGGATGAATCTCTGGAAAGTGGAACGACCAGTCCGATTTGAAAAATTCTTTTTGTATTCGATAGTCCAATTTTTGAGGAAGGTTATTTAACATCACGCTAGGACCCTTAGGAGCCGAGCAACAGAAGAAGAAAAAAATAGTCGGAAAGAAAGCTAAGCGAAAACGAATAGTAATAGCGCGGGCGGGCGATGTGACGCGGTGGGTCGGGGGACCGACATCGCGACTACAATATCAGTTATTTAATGATGAAATAAGTTTTTAAAAGTCGATGAAGTTTTATTCGTCAGTCATAGATCGACATGTCACCTCAACTGAGCTAAATAGATTGGAATTAAAAGTAGGAAATGTATTGAATAACGAATTGAACAAAATTTGGACGATGTAAGAGGTGGAGTTTTTTACGGGCAACGAAGTGCACGGAGGGCAGCTAGTGTATATATATATATATATATATATGACGTAATAAAATATTCACCTGGGAACGAACAAACGAGGTTATAAAAACACACACACACACACATTATTCATGTATACTTACGTCGATGCCAATTTAGTTTATTTTTCCGCATGAAATGTACATACATTCATATATATATATATATATATATATATATATATATAATTATTATATAGTATACGCGCGTATACCACCGATTTGACGGTGTTCATAAATAAAATTTAGAATAATAATAAAAACCATTTAAAAAAAAAAAAAAATGCGGTATTATCGTAAATAAAACTGTCAACCGTTATTTGTAATAAATGCATAGGTACTCCTGTTTATATATATATATATATATATATATATATATATATATATATATATAGGATATATACAGTATATACACACAATATATATATATATATATATATATATATAACTTTATATTATATAACCTATGAAAATTGACCTTTTTTTAAAATGCAGTCCGTCGTTTTCGCATTTTTGAACTATCTATGTACTCGTAAATGTATAACAGGTTTATTATAATTAAAAATATAATGTTATTGTACATTGAAAAAAAATGTTTTATAGTGCTCGTAATGTAACGAGAATATCAATAACATTGTCGCGCGCACCGTATACCAACGACGCTTCCTCGGCAACCGGTCCGGTAGCCACTGTCCAATATCGCGAATTCATTAGTATAATATTATAACGAAATGCAGAGCAGGTCTGCGATTAGTATAAAAACACTTTAGATTCCATTCGCGTGTTAAATACATCGGGAGCGATTGTCTGTTTTTCGATTTTTCGTTATTTTTGTCCTGTGTGAAAATGCGTTTAAACGTGGAATAGATCATTGACGGATCTCTCCCGACGATGTTCCACAACGGGCGAGATGGGTGTGCAATTCTTGCACGCGTGGCACTCCCACCCATAGGCCATGATGAATAATAAATGGGGTGTGTTTACATTTTTTTTTTCCTACCTTGTCCGTTATTTTATGTTTTTTATAACTTGATTCATTTTTTTTTCTCCTCAAACCGTATAATATAATCATTTTTGTCACAAGACATTTTGTCTTGACTTTGACTTTGTTTTCTTAAACGGTTATTTTTTTTTTCTGTTGGAAGTTTTACGCCCGTCAACTTTCTACATAAATAATAAAAGTAATATTTAAAATACTAAAAATAAAAACATTCTGTTCATTTTTAAAAAAAAAGAAATCCTAGATCTCGTTCACCAACAGAGCCGTAGCAAGAGGGGAGGGATCAAAAGGTACCAACACCCCGGGCGCAAAATTTAAGAAATTAAAAATTTAATATAATAACAATATTAAAATATAATATTATTTTTGATTATTTTCAACGATGATTTATTCAAATAAATAAAAAAAAACTTTTAAAATCCATACACTATTAGTTCTGTGTTGAAACCTGCAAAAGGTCGCAATTTTAATTTCTGCCCCGAGCGCCATATTCAGTTGTTACGGTCCTGTTCACCATTGTGGTGTTACACGGATCTAGGTTGGCGACCCGGCTAGTAGCAAAAGTAGCCGGAGCGTTACATGCTTTCAGACTTTCACTCTTTTTAAAAACTACATTTTGCTGTATATCTTATATCGTTTTGATAATTAATAATTGATCGCATAATATTTAACGACACGTTATTTCGCTCGTGCAGTAAATCAAAAGTTAATATTATTGAAATTTGTTGGCGTCGCCAAAATACGAACCAGAGACGAACGCTATAGAACTCAATAAAGTCTCTTGTCCATTTATTTGATACAGAGAATAGAGAAGAAAAATCTTTTTTCATAACGATGATGTAGTGGATAACAGCACAAGTGACCACTGATATAGAGGTGATTTGGAGTTTAATTATTATTTTGAATTCAAAAATATAAAACCATTATATTCGAAAAGTTGTTCTGAGCGATTTTTAGTAGATTATTGATGAATACGAAAAATATTGTAAAATTATTACGATAAAATATGTTAAAGTTTGTAATAAATTTTGAAAAAACTACCTACGAAAAAATGTCCATTTTCGTTAAACAAACCGTACATCACGATTATCCGAATACTCCTTTTACACGAAAAAGTGTTCAAGGACAAAATAAAAAATAGAATCACTTAATCGGTTGATGTTTGAACAATTAAATTTGAAAACAATGAATCACTGCAACGACAAAAAAAATGATCCCAAGCAAAACTCTGTTTATTATTATTCTTTGCGGTTTTTCGAAATTCCAAGTATACAGACACTCGAACAAAAATGATGATAAATTATTCTTCTAAGTACCGTTCAAATATTACATGTCAAAATTCGTGATAAATGTTCACGTCTAAAATACAAAAAGGAAGCATACGTGTCGAAAACGGCTATATTGACAAATCACGTTCTAGAAAAATACACACATTTTTCACTTCTAAAACGAACATGTCGGCAATTTTACCGGGAGGGGTCGATTTTTTGTCGCAATTTTTGAATTGTTATGAAATACGTTTTAGGAGACTACTGTACTGTGAAAATCGAATAACTCGTCAAATAAAGTACAAATTTAGTATTGGAACGTAACGCGTCCTAAAATCATTCGGACACTCATTTTATACGAAAAAGTTTTCATCACAGAAAAAATAAATTTTTTTTAAAGCTTCGCTCGAAATCTGAAATATTTAATTACCTGTATGCGTATCAGTGGCGGTTAAACATGATGTTCACTCACACATACCGCAGTCAGGCGCGAACTACGTTGTTCACCCCTGACCGCCGTGACTACACTAATGAAACAAAACGATGATTTCGGACCGCTATTTATAAGCGCCTTTCTGCCACGCCCTCTATGTTGTATCGTAGCGCTATCTGGTGACTACTTTCTTTTCCCGTTTTATTAAGATCTGCTGACGCGCCATGTCGGTGTATGCGGGTGTTTAGTTTGACGTTGGCCGAGCGACCGATCGCACTCGCGTATGCAATCTTTATTATTTATTTTTTATATTATTATTTCGCGTATTTCAATGAAACGAAATGAACGTAAGGATTCATCATCTTTCCTCGTTGTACACTCGTTTATGATGTTCATAAGGGGGAGGGGCGAAAATAGAATATAACCATAACATAATTGGACCAACTTACATGATACAAGCCGGTGCTGTTAGGTCAGAGATATACAAAATTTAAAAATATAGGGGAGGGGGCGATCCTTCTATAGCTCTCCTTATAATCGCCACTGATGCGTATTATGTCGTGTTAAAATTATTGAAAGTTAAAAATATATTTAATCAAAAAATACGAATATGTCAACACTTGCAGTATTTGTGAACAGAAGTGGAATTTTAAACTTTTTTTTGTCATCAACAACGATAATATATGACTTTTTCTCGTATACATAAACACTTGTGAATCGTTCTTACCGAAAAAAATAACGCCAATGTACAAGAATAATAATAATAAAAAATATAAATTACAAAAACAATTGTATGCCGTACATTATAGCGTTTAAAACATGCATATGGTTAACGCGAGCATTTTCTTCTTTTATCTGACTTTAAATGCGAATAAAAATTAATCATACGTATAAGATACGAATATACATACACACATATATATATATATATATATATATATATATATATATAATATTACGATTTATATTTTTAGATTGCACACATATTTATTTATGCGCGTATACATACTGCAGTGTATGACATGTGTGTTTTATAATATATTCGGTCCACGTTATATGAATGTTTATCGGCTTTTAGATGAGTAAATCTTTATTTTTTTTACAAACACTGACACAAAAAAAAAACATTTATCGATGTAGCGAATATTGTTGTTGATAAAGTTTTATGTCGCATATATGTATTATTATGTACGCGTTTCTCTATACATGTATGTAATACGTATTCAGACGAATGCCGAAGGTGGTATTTTACATTATATATGGGAGGAGGAGAAGAAAAAAAACTCCAGTTTAGCGTAAGATATTTCCACGAGTGTATTATACGTATGTATATGGTGTTTGTATATAAATATATAATATATATATATATATAGAGAGAGAGAGAGAGAGAGAGAGAGAGAGAGAGAGAGACAAAAATACTTTAAATTTCAATCGAACAATAACGCGTTTCGAAACGTCACAATATAAAAATTTGTAAAGTTGTAGACAGTTGTATCAAGGCTCAAGTGAGTTAAATGTAACTTTTTTTCCACCACTCATTAATTTAAATTGTGTCGAGTTGAACGTAGATACATTAACGGTGCATTACAAAAAAAAAAAAAAAAGAAAAAATTAGATTTAATTTATTTGTGGTGTGGGTCTCAGAACGAAATACAAGTTTGCCCTGCTTTAAACTGCCTGATTTCGGCGTTACTAGCGTGAACAGCGTTAACGATGTTATTTCACAAGTTTTGTACAAAATATAATATATTTTTTTTAATAAGTAGTCATTCATGCGTGCATCACATAATGAATTATTACACTATTACACTATTTACCGTTTTACGGTAAACGCGAACGGGTTGTATGGAAGCTAAAACGTTGCGCTAAACAAACTATTCGTTTATGTGAATTCATTTTTTTTTTTTTTTTTTTTATCAATTTATTTACCGGCGCAGCTTTCCGTTATTAGACGTGGAAAATGCGATATTAGTTTGAATTATTATTATATACGAACGAAGAAAGAACGAGGAAGTAACAAGTATGTTAAATGATGCGGACATAGTAATAGTAACAATGAAAAGCCGAAGGATTAGTTGGACAAAACGCGTACGGCAAGCACTAGAACAGATAATAATCGGACAAATTACAAAATGGATACCAGAGAGCAAAAGACCGGCTAAGACAACGATGGGTAGTTTAAAAAGACCTTATCATGCTAGTAATACGTAACGGTGATAAGCTGATAGAAGCGGACAGTGACAGATGGAAAGTACTGGTGGTTGCGGCGAAGGACCTGAATGGTCTATATTAAACTAAAAAAAAAAATTAAAAAATAATAAAAATACTCTTTTGTATCAAAAACTGCAAACCCATACTTCTAGTTTTCTCTAAGTTCGTATTTTTAAACATGACTATATGAAATTAAACGTGACTTCTTTTTTTTCTCTCTCTCTCTCTCTCTCTCTTTACGACGTACTCGAATATTATATGCGTTTTATAAAGTGGAAATTTGTGTATCTAAATGGATCTACCTGTATGTTGTGAAAATAGAGCATGAAAATTTTTAATTTTTTTGTATAAGTGATCAATGCTTCTTCGATCGACTTCAACACTACAAACAAAATAATACAATGCATATATTGTACAAATACGTATTAAGTGAGGATAATCAATGATTCTTTTTCGTTTCCTCAAAAAATTGAAATCAAAACGGTACGCATAATAAAATCCGAGGACCGAAGATTGATTTGACACCCTGAGTCTTCATATCCTAACTCTCGTTTTTTTTCGACTCCTGTTTGCGACGACTTTTTCGTCCATACATTTTCATTAGTGCGATAATATAATGGGATGTATATTTTACTTGTATTTTTCGTAAAATATTATATAATTAACTATTTTAGATTTTTTTTGGAAAAGAAAAATATCAAAAAGCTGCTCACTTCAACCTAAAAAATAGGATGGTGAGTTGACAGAATTAAATTGCATTCATTCCGTGTGACAACATTTTTATCTAAAGCATTTACGTCTAAATCCTGCTACGAGCATGTTACACAAGATTATTGGTAAATTTTTTTTTTTTTGTAGTTTATATAATTATAATTTTTATATTATAATAATATAAATGTACACACACACAAATAAATTGTAAATTATTATACCTATTACACACAAACACATTTTTTTTTTAAAATTATTATAACCCATTTATTATATATTATAGCACTTTCGCTGCTTCCCCTACTTTAAGCCGGCTTTCTCACTCCCTTTCAGTTCCATTCCATTTTTTCAATATAAATTTTTGACGTATTCGTTCATCTTTCCCTGAAACGGTTGATCTCCTCCCAGTCGATTTACTCGTCACTGCTTGTTTTTTTTCTTCTTTGATTAAACACCATTATCTATATCCATCATGCATGACCTGCCCCCGTCCTACTCGCTTACTCCTCCTGCAGACGAATGCTTTTATATTGGGCTATTGATATGACTGGTAAACTTCCGCGTTTGTTCTTATTCGGTATTCTCGGTTTTCTACAATAGGACTATACTATATGTATTATATAGTTAACGTCGGAGCGCTTTTCTTTCGAACACCATTAGCTTCTCGTCAACCCCATTTGTAACCGACAAAGTTTTGCACCTATTATACTCGTATAACGTAACCATCAATAAACGTGTTATCAAAATTCAACTCAATTTAACTGTTGTAAAGTTATGTAAAGTTAGGTCCTATTTTATTGTCCTTGCACGAATGTCGTTCGTGCGTATTTACCTCGATAAAACCGTTTCGGACAGTTTTTTTTTTTTTGTCGTTATCACAAAATAAGTGGGAGGGGGAAACAATAAACGAAATTTCGAACACGGCCACATAAAAATTATTATACAGAGAAAGGAATATTTTTTTCGAAAAGCGATATACCAAAGGTGTAGTATTAGTCGCGGAATAAACGATCACCCACCCCCCTCAAAATAAAACCTTTTCTCGCGTATCTATAAGCGTACAGCTAGATAATATTATGCAATATATTATGTGTAACTCACGATAAAAGTTTCAGGGCCGACACGCACGCAGAGAAAATGGAAATTTCGATTTAGGTTGCGGCGAAGGACCTGAATGGTCTATATTAAACTAAAAAAAAAAATTAAAAAATAATAAAAATACTCTTTTGTATCAAAAACTGCAAACCCATACTTCTAGTTTTCTCTAAGTTCGTATTTTTAAACATGACTATATGAAATTAAACGTGACTTCTTTTTTTTCTCTCTCTCTCTCTCTCTCTCTTTACGACGTACTCGAATATTATATGCGTTTTATAAAGTGGAAATTTGTGTATCTAAATGGATCTACCTGTATGTTGTGAAAATAGAGCATGAAAAATTTTTAAATTTTTTTTGTATAAGTGATCAATGCTTCTTCGATCGACTTCAACACTACAAACAAAATAATACAATGCATATATTGTACAAATACGTATTAAGTGAGGATAATCAATGATTCTTTTTCGTTTCCTCAAAAAATTGAAATCAAAACGGTACGCATAATAAAATCCGAGGACCGAAGATTGATTTGACACCCTGAGTCTTCATATCCTAACTCTCGTTTTTTCGACTCCTGTTTGCGACGACTTTTCGTCCATACATTTTCATTAGTGCGATAATATAATGGGATGTATATTTTACTTGTATTTTCGTAAAATATTATATAATTAACTATTTTAGATTTTTTTGGAAAAGAAAAATATCAAAAGCTGCTCACTTCAACCTAAAAATAGGATGGTGAGTTGACAGAATTAAATTGCATTCATTCCGTGTGACAACATTTTATCTAAAGCATTTACGTCTAAATCCTGCTACGAGCATGTTACACAAGATTATTGGTAAATTTTTTTTTTGTAGTTTATATAATTATAATTTTTATATTATAATAATATAAATGTACACACACAAATAAATTGTAAATTATTATACCTATTACACACAAACACATTTTTTTTTTAAAATTATTATAACCCATTTATTATATATTATAGCACTTTCGCTGCTTCCCCTACTTTAAGCCGGCTTTCTCACTCCCTTTCAGTTCCATTCCATTTTTTCAATATAAATTTTTGACGTATTCGTTCATCTTTCCCTGAAACGGTTGATCTCCTCCCAGTCGATTTACTCGTCACTGCTTGTTTTTTTTCTTCTTTGATTAAACACCATTATCTATATCCATCATGCATGACCTGCCCCCGTCCTACTCGCTTACTCCTCCTGCAGACGAATGCTTTTATATTGGGCTATTGATATGACTGGTAAACTTCCGCGTTTGTTCTTATTCGGTATTCTCGGTTTTCTACAATAGGACTATACTATATGTATTATATAGTTAACGTCGGAGCGCTTTTCTTTCGAACACCATTAGCTTCTCGTCAACCCCATTTGTAACCGACAAAGTTTTGCACCTATTATACTCGTATAACGTAACCATCAATAAACGTGTTATCAAAATTCAACTCAATTTAACTGTTGTAAAGTTATGTAAAGTTAGGTCCTATTTTATTGTCCTTGCACGAATGTCGTTCGTGCGTATTTACCTCGATAAAACCGTTTCGGACAGTTTTTTTTTGTCGTTATCACAAAATAAGTGGGAGGGAAACAATAAACGAAATTTCGAACACGGCCACATAAAATTATTATACAGAGAAAGGAATATTTTTTTCGAAAAGCGATATACCAAAGGTGTAGTATTAGTCGCGGAATAAACGATCACCCACCCCTCAAAATAAAACCTTTTCTCGCGTATCTATAAGCGTACAGCTAGATAATATTATGCAATATATTATGTAACTCACGATAAAAGTTTCAGGGCCGACACGCACGCAGAGAAAATGGAAATTTCGATTTACGGATTGTAATAATTATAAACGCGAACGCCCCTCGACCGGCCCGACCTCTTTATTAAGTCGCGGTCGGCTGCCACGATGACGATACGTGATAGCGTCGTGCAAAATGTGTATCTGGGACGGTTTTTCGCGCGTAAGTTTATCGAAGTAAGTTCGGGCCGTGATAAAAACTACATAAATAAAAAGATCTATAAAATGATATGTAAAAGAAATGGTAATAAAAACTATAAACTAATTCTCGTACATATATCATACATATATATATATATATATATATATATATATGTAATACGTTTGTATATAAATAAAAATATACGTGTATATATAGAAAATCGAGCCGAAGAATATTACGAAAAATTAAATTAGGAGCCGTTGTAGTAATAAATTTGTATACATTTTACTACCGCGGTAGGTTTCGATAAGAAAAATATCATTGTCGGGCTTATAAGGGGGAAAAAGTAAAATACAATAACAGAATAAGTAAAAAAAAAAAAACGTGTAACGAGCCGCGGTCGTTGTGAATGTCGCGTAAGTGAATAATTACTACTGTTATAGATTCAACAGTTTCAGAGTCTTTTCGATGCCGTATAATTTGAACGTGCAATGCGATAAATCTGCAGTACGGAGCTTCGGTGTAATACGCACGTCGCGGGAAAAATTTTAAAGTGGTGATGATAAAAAAAAAATTGTCGCGACATAGAATTGTCGATATATTTTTTGAATATAATTGAATCGTAACGTACGACCTATGTGGTATAAAACTTCTCGGCTCTTAAAAACGAAAATCGCCCGTTTTACGACATCAAAAAGCTCATCGTCCAATAGTCCAAAATCGGAAGACATTTTGTTGAAAATGTTTTACAGCCGCGTGTTCGGTGTACATCTCAATACATTGTAGGACCGTTAATTTTGTAGTTTTTCCTTTTTTTCGCGCAGCGTTCAAAAGCTATTGAGAAAACAGTATTTTTCCGATTGTTTTGAATACTATACGCGCCCGCGTGGAAACTGCGCTGAGAAAATCGAAAACGTTTCGAACAAAACGTGTGCCTATATACACCGACTAGAACGTAACGCATTAAACTAAAAAAAATTAAAAATAATAAAATACTCTTTTGTATCAAAACTGCAAACCCATACTTCTAGTTTCTCTAAGTTCGTATTTTTAAACATGACTATATGAAATTAAACGTGACTTCTTTTTTCTCTCTCTCTCTCTCTTTACGACGTACTCGAATATTATATGCGTTTTATAAAGTGGAAATTTGTGTATCTAAATGGATCTACCTGTATGTTGTGAAAATAGAGCATGAAAAATTTTTAAATTTTTTTGTATAAGTGATCAATGCTTCTTCGATCGACTTCAACACTACAAACAAAATAATACAATGCATATATTGTACAAATACGTATTAAGTGAGGATAATCAATGATTCTTTTTCGTTTCCTCAAAAAATTGAAATCAAAACGGTACGCATAATAAAATCCGAGGACCGAAGATTGATTTGACACCCTGAGTCTTCATATCCTAACTCTCGTTTTTTTTCGACTCCTGTTTGCGACGACTTTTTCGTCCATACATTTTCATTAGTGCGATAATATAATGGGATGTATATTTTACTTGTATTTTTCGTAAAATATTATATAATTAACTATTTTAGATTTTTTTGGAAAAGAAAAATATCAAAAGCTGCTCACTTCAACCTAAAAATAGGATGGTGAGTTGACAGAATTAAATTGCATTCATTCCGTGTGACAACATTTTTATCTAAAGCATTTACGTCTAAATCCTGCTACGAGCATGTTACACAAGATTATTGGTAAATTTTTTTTTGTAGTTTATATAATTATAATTTTTATATTATAATAATATAAATGTACACACACAAAATAAATTGTAAATTATTATACCTATTACACACAAACACATTTTTTTTAAAATTATTATAACCCATTTATTATATATTATAGCACTTTCGCTGCTTCCCCTACTTTAAGCCGGCTTTCTCACTCCTTTCAGTTCCATTCCATTTTTCAATATAAATTTTGACGTATTCGTTCATCTTTCCTGAAACGGTTGATCTCCTCCCAGTCGATTTACTCGTCACTGCTTGTTTTTTCTTCTTTGATTAAACACCATTATCTATATCCATCATGCATGACCTGCCCCGTCCTACTCGCTTACTCCTCCTGCAGACGAATGCTTTTATATTGGGCTATTGATATGACTGGTAAACTTCCGCGTTTGTTCTTATTCGGTATTCTCGGTTTTCTACAATAGGACTATACTATATGTATTATATAGTTAACGTCGGAGCGCTTTTCTTTCGAACACCATTAGCTTCTCGTCAACCCCATTTGTAACCGACAAAGTTTTGCACCTATTATACTCGTATAACGTAACCATCAATAAACGTGTTATCAAAATTCAACTCAATTTAACTGTTGTAAAGTTATGTAAAGTTAGGTCCTATTTTATTGTCCTTGCACGAATGTCGTTCGTGCGTATTTACCTCGATAAAACCGTTTCGGACAGTTTTTTTTTTTTTGTCGTTATCACAAAATAAGTGGGAGGGGGAAACAATAAACGAAATTTCGAACACGGCCACATAAAAATTATTATACAGAGAAAGGAATATTTTTTTCGAAAAGCGATATACCAAAGGTGTAGTATTAGTCGCGGAATAAACGATCACCCACCCCCCTCAAAATAAAACCTTTTCTCGCGTATCTATAAGCGTACAGCTAGATAATATTATGCAATATATTATGTGTAACTCACGATAAAAGTTTCAGGGCCGACACGCACGCAGAGAAAATGGAAATTTCGATTTACGGATTGTAATAATTATAAACGCGAACGCCCCTCGACCGGCCCGACCTCTTTATTAAGTCGCGGTCGGCTGCCACGATGACGATACGTGATAGCGTCGTGCAAAATGTGTATCTGGGACGGTTTTTCGCGCGTAAGTTTATCGAAGTAAGTTCGGGCCGTGATAAAAACTACATAAATAAAAAGATCTATAAAATGATATGTAAAAGAAATGGTAATAAAAACTATAAACTAATTCTCGTACATATATACATATATATATATATATATATATATATATATATATATATATATATTACGTTTGTATATAAATAAAATATACGTGTATATAGAAAATCGAGCCGAAGAATATTACGAAAATTAAATTAGGAGCCGTTGTAGTAATAAATTTGTATACATTTTACTACCGCGGTAGGTTTCGATAAGAAAAATATCATTGTCGGGCTTATAAGGGGGAAAAAGTAAAATACAATAACAGAATAAGTAAAAAAAAAAAAACGTGTAACGAGCCGCGGTCGTTGTGAATGTCGCGTAAGTGAATAATTACTACTGTTATAGATTCAACAGTTTCAGAGTCTTTTCGATGCCGTATAATTTGAACGTGCAATGCGATAAATCTGCAGTACGGAGCTTCGGTGTAATACGCACGTCGCGGGAAAAATTTTAAAGTGGTGATGATAAAAAAAAAAATTGTCGCGACATAGAATTGTCGATATATTTTTTTGAATATAATTGAATCGTAACGTACGACCTATGTGGTATAAAACTTCTCGGCTCTTAAAAACGAAAATCGCCCGTTTTACGACATCAAAAAGCTCATCGTCCAATAGTCCAAAATCGGAAGACATTTTGTTGAAAATGTTTTACAGCCGCGTGTTCGGTGTACATCTCAATACATTGTAGGACCGTTAATTTTGTAGTTTTTCCTTTTTTTCGCGCAGCGTTCAAAAGCTATTGAGAAAACAGTATTTTTCCGATTGTTTTGAATACTATACGCGCCCGCGTGGAAACTGCGCTGAGAAAATCGAAAAACGTTTCGAACAAAACGTGTGCCTATATACACCGACTAGAACGTAACGCACGTCGAGATTGCCCGAGCACATTCTATCTAGTCGAAAATTTGCGCGCAGAAAGAAATAAATAAAATAATAAACATCGTGGCAAAGCCAATAGCTGGTTTTCTCGCTTCGCTCGGTACGTATAACGAATACGAACAAAAAATAACGAATAATATCGTCACAACAATAAGACGTCATATCGACGTCGACGTAGCCATCGGTCAATCCGACCGCCACCATAGAAATCTACAAATTCTTTACTAAACACTAAAAAAAAAAAAAAATCAGACCCTCGGCCTTTGGACGATCTCGTCGTGTCCAGTCATTGTGCGCACAATCAAAGCATTGGCCACGACTCGGGAAATCGGTATTCCTCGTGGACAAGTATGGTACGGTCCGGCATCGCACCTCAAAAACGTCTCGACCTCTTTTTTTTTGTTTTGTTTTTTCCCAAATCATTTTATCCCGTTGATTCGTCGTCTCGCCGAGCTTTTCTCGAGTCGTCACACGGTCCGCCAGAAGAGTCGAAATCCGTGTAACGCACGCTTCGGCAGACACCGCACGACAGGACCCGCGGACAGATGAGGTATAAGTTTTGTTTTTTTTTTTTTTTATAGAGCGTGTAACAACATTTATCTCGCATTTTCTGTTGCGATTCACGAAACGCTCCATTATCCGTCAAAGTGAGTAAGGCGACGACCTCAAAACGAATACGTTCGATCACTTAACGTTAATTTCCTGTCGAGATTTATTTGCGTATTTCTCGTTTCTTTTTCGATTTTTTTTTTAGTTATTACACCGTTACGGACGTTACCGCGCCGTACGCGCTTACGATTAACGTTCGTTAACGTTTACGTTCACCAATTTAAAAGTCGTACCCGTGCGCGTGAATAACAGGGGGCATTTTACACCACGTTCACCGCCGTGCCTACGTTGAACGCGTGTAGAGAGAGAGAGAGAGAGAGAGTGAGAGAGAGAGAGGAGTCGGTAGTTTGTCGGCGTGGAATCGCGTGTCAACGAAAAACCCATACCGACTGTTACACGTACTACTTCGCTCTCCGCGATTTTGAACGCCGCAATAATAATATATTAACATTATCCTTTTTTTTTTTTTTTTTTTTTTCGGAAAACGCTCGGAATTAATATCACAATATTCGCTACGGCGGCGGCGTTCCGAGCGCGTCACAATAGCCCCGGCCAGAGCACGCGAAGCCGACGAATTAATCGGTTCTCTCTTCCGCCCCGCCGACCGAAAGCACAACGAGTGCCACACGAACGGACGTCCGGAGTTTAATTAAATTTAGATTTGTATCGTTTACCGTTTTTCGTTTTTCAAAAACACTGTACGCTGCGATTATTTCGAAACACGCGTTGCGTAGGTATTGCGGATTCGAACGGCGGCGGTGGCGCGAGAGGGGCATCGTTATTGTATTGATGGCGTCGTGGAACGCGTCGGACATGAAGTCGTTTGGAATATTTCTCGTTAATTAAATTTGTTTAAGGGGAGAAGAAATCATTGGGCCGCAGCAGCAGCAGCAGCAGCAGCAGCAGCAGCAGCAATAAAGGACGGAAATTCGTCCGATTCCGGTGCGCGTTTTTGAACTTTTATTTTCGACGGCGAAACTTTGAAACGGTTGAAAACGTATACGCGGGACGGGGACACGTCACCGGCGAAGAGTTTCGAAACAATCTTCTCAGTCAGTCCTTTTCTCATTTGAAACGGACACGGGTTCGTATTGTGAAAACTGCAGACGGAGTTAAAAACGTAAGCCGAAAACTTATCCGCCGTTTCACCGTACAACGCACTCATACGGTTTATATTAATTTTTTTTTCTACAGAATCACAACTTTACCGCGTGTATATATAACTATATTTATTATACGAATCATTTTCTGCCTCCCTCCAGCCGTGCCAACCACAAAGAATAAAGGTATATTGAACACGTTTTTGAACATTTTATAATCACATTTAAACGTCGTATTTTGAATTCTCTTCTTTTCTCGATACAAAAACTGCGCGCGCGCTTACGGTTTTTTTTAGTTTTTACTTTTCGCGCGACACAATAATAATCGCCGTCCCGGTTGTTTTGTACAGAAGTTTACGAATTTGAAACGAAACAAATGTTGCGGCGAAAAGTAAAATACAATAACAGAATAAGTAAAAAAAAACGTGTAACGAGCCGCGGTCGTTGTGAATGTCGCGTAAGTGAATAATTACTACTGTTATAGATTCAACAGTTTCAGAGTCTTTTCGATGCCGTATAATTTGAACGTGCAATGCGATAAATCTGCAGTACGGAGCTTCGGTGTAATACGCACGTCGCGGGAAAAATTTTAAAGTGGTGATGATAAAAAAAAAATTGTCGCGACATAGAATTGTCGATATATTTTTTGAATATAATTGAATCGTAACGTACGACCTATGTGGTATAAAACTTCTCGGCTCTTAAAAACGAAAATCGCCCGTTTTACGACATCAAAAAGCTCATCGTCCAATAGTCCAAAATCGGAAGACATTTTGTTGAAAATGTTTTACAGCCGCGTGTTCGGTGTACATCTCAATACATTGTAGGACCGTTAATTTTGTAGTTTTTCCTTTTTTTCGCGCAGCGTTCAAAAGCTATTGAGAAAACAGTATTTTTCCGATTGTTTTGAATACTATACGCGCCCGCGTGGAAACTGCGCTGAGAAAATCGAAAAACGTTTCGAACAAAACGTGTGCCTATATACACCGACTAGAACGTAACGCACGTCGAGATTGCCCGAGCACATTCTATCTAGTCGAAAATTTGCGCGCAGAAAGAAATAAATAAAATAATAAACATCGTGGCAAAGCCAATAGCTGGTTTTCTCGCTTCGCTCGGTACGTATAACGAATACGAACAAAAAATAACGAATAATATCGTCACAACAATAAGACGTCATATCGACGTCGACGTAGCCATCGGTCAATCCGACCGCCACCATAGAAATCTACAAATTCTTTACTAAACACTAAAAAAAAAAAAAAATCAGACCCTCGGCCTTTGGACGATCTCGTCGTGTCCAGTCATTGTGCGCACAATCAAAGCATTGGCCACGACTCGGGAAATCGGTATTCCTCGTGGACAAGTATGGTACGGTCCGGCATCGCACCTCAAAAACGTCTCGACCTCTTTTTTTTTTTTGTTTTTGTTTTTTTCCCCAAATCATTTTATCCCGTTGATTCGTCGTCTCGCCGAGCTTTTTCTCGAGTCGTCACACGGTCCGCCAGAAGAGTCGAAATCCGTGTAACGCACGCTTCTCGGCAGACACCGCACGACAGGACCCGCGGACAGATGAGGTATAAGTTTTGTTTTTTTTTTTTTTTTTATAGAGCGTGTAACAACATTTATCTCGCATTTTCTGTTGCGATTCACGAAACGCTCCATTATCCGTCAAAGTGAGTAAGGCGACGACCTCAAAACGAATACGTTCGATCACTTAACGTTAATTTCCTGTCGAGATTTATTTGCGTATTTCTCGTTTCTTTTTCGATTTTTTTTTTAGTTATTACACCGTTACGGACGTTACCGCGCCGTACGCGCTTACGATTAACGTTCGTTAACGTTTACGTTCACCAATTTAAAAGTCGTACCCGTGCGCGTGAATAACAGGGGGCATTTTACACCACGTTCACCGCCGTGCCTACGTTGAACGCGTGTAGAGAGAGAGAGAGAGAGAGAGAGAGAGGAGTCGGTAGTTTGTCGGCGTGGAATCGCGTGTCAACGAAAAACCCATACCGACTGTTACACGTACTACTTCGCTCTCCGCGATTTTGAACGCCGCAATAATAATATATTAACATTATCCTTTTTTTTTTTTTTTTTTTTCGGAAAACGCTCGGAATTAATATCACAATATTCGCTACGGCGGCGGCGTTCCGAGCGCGTCACAATAGCCCCGGCCAGAGCACGCGAAGCCGACGAATTAATCGGTTCTTCTTCCGCCCCGCCGACCGAAAGCACAACGAGTGCCACACGAACGGACGTCCGGAGTTTAATTAAATTTAGATTTGTATCGTTTACCGTTTTTCGTTTTTTCAAAAACACTGTACGCTGCGATTATTTCGAAACACGCGTTGCGTAGGTATTGCGGATTCGAACGGCGGCGGTGGCGCGAGAGGGGCATCGTTATTGTATTGATGGCGTCGTGGAACGCGTCGGACATGAAGTCGTTTGGAATATTTCTCGTTAATTAAATTTGTTTAAGGGGAGAAGAAATCATTGGGCCGCAGCAGCAGCAGCAGCAGCAATAAAGGACGGAAATTCGTCCGATTCCGGTGCGCGTTTTTGAACTTTTATTTTTCGACGGCGAAACTTTGAAACGGTTGAAAACGTATACGCGGGACGGGGGACACGTCACCGGCGAAGAGTTTCGGAAACAATCTTCTCAGTCAGTCCTTTTCTCATTTGAAACGGACACGGGTTCGTATTGTGAAAACTGCAGACGGAGTTAAAAACGTAAGCCGAAAACTTATCCGCCGTTTCACCGTACAACGCACTCATACGGTTTATATTAATTTTTTTTTCTACAGAATCACAACTTTACCGCGTGTATATATAACTATATTTATTATACGAATCATTTTCTGCCTCCCTCCAGCCGTGCCAACCACAAAGAATAAAGGTATATTGAACACGTTTTTGAACATTTTATAATCACATTTAAACGTCGTATTTTGAATTCTCTTCTTTTCTCGATACAAAAACTGCGCGCGCGCTTACGGTTTTTTTTTTTTAGTTTTTACTTTTCGCGCGACACAATAATAATCGCCGTCCCGGTTGTTTTGTACAGAAGTTTACGAATTTGAAACGAAACAAATGTTGCGGCGAAACAACCGTTTACAGCGCCGTACTAATATATTAGAATATCGTCGATATAAACACCGGACGATTTCGTGTAAAATAGCAATTACACGTCTTTACTAAACACTAAAAAAAAAAATCAGACCCTCGGCCTTTGGACGATCTCGTCGTGTCCAGTCATTGTGCGCACAATCAAAGCATTGGCCACGACTCGGGAAATCGGTATTCCTCGTGGACAAGTATGGTACGGTCCGGCATCGCACCTCAAAAACGTCTCGACCTCTTTTTTTTTTTTGTTTTTGTTTTTTTCCCCAAATCATTTTATCCCGTTGATTCGTCGTCTCGCCGAGCTTTTTCTCGAGTCGTCACACGGTCCGCCAGAAGAGTCGAAATCCGTGTAACGCACGCTTCTCGGCAGACACCGCACGACAGGACCCGCGGACAGATGAGGTATAAGTTTTGTTTTTTTTTTTTTTTATAGAGCGTGTAACAACATTTATCTCGCATTTTCTGTTGCGATTCACGAAACGCTCCATTATCCGTCAAAGTGAGTAAGGCGACGACCTCAAAACGAATACGTTCGATCACTTAACGTTAATTTCCTGTCGAGATTTATTTGCGTATTTCTCGTTTCTTTTCGATTTTTTTAGTTATTACACCGTTACGGACGTTACCGCGCCGTACGCGCTTACGATTAACGTTCGTTAACGTTTACGTTCACCAATTTAAAAGTCGTACCCGTGCGCGTGAATAACAGGGGCATTTACACCACGTTCACCGCCGTGCCTACGTTGAACGCGTGTAGAGAGAGAGAGAGAGAGAGAGTGAGAGAGAGAGAGGAGTCGGTAGTTTGTCGGCGTGGAATCGCGTGTCAACGAAAAACCCATACCGACTGTTACACGTACTACTTCGCTCTCCGCGATTTTGAACGCCGCAATAATAATATATTAACATTATCCTTTTTTTTTTTTTTTTTTTTTTCGGAAAACGCTCGGAATTAATATCACAATATTCGCTACGGCGGCGGCGTTCCGAGCGCGTCACACAATAGCCCCCGGCCAGAGCACGCGAAGCCGACGAATTAATCGGTTCTCTCTTCCGCCCCGCCGACCGAAAGCACAACGAGTGCCACACGAACGGACGTCCGGAGTTTAATTAAATTTAGATTTGTATCGTTTACCGTTTTTCGTTTTTCAAAAACACTGTACGCTGCGATTATTTCGAAACACGCGTTGCGTAGGTATTGCGGATTCGAACGGCGGCGGTGGCGCGAGAGGGGCATCGTTATTGTATTGATGGCGTCGTGGAACGCGTCGGACATGAAGTCGTTTGGAATATTTCTCGTTAATTAAATTTGTTTAAGGGGAGAAGAAATCATTGGGCCGCAGCAGCAGCAGCAGCAGCAGCAGCAGCAGCAGCAATAAAGGACGGAAATTCGTCCGATTCCGGTGCGCGTTTTTGAACTTTTATTTTTCGACGGCGAAACTTTGAAACGGTTGAAAACGTATACGCGGGACGGGGGACACGTCACCGGCGAAGAGTTTCGGAAACAATCTTCTCAGTCAGTCCTTTTCTCATTTGAAACGGACACGGGTTCGTATTGTGAAAACTGCAGACGGAGTTAAAAACGTAAGCCGAAAACTTATCCGCCGTTTCACCGTACAACGCACTCATACGGTTTATATTAATTTTTTTTTCTACAGAATCACAACTTTACCGCGTGTATATATAACTATATTTATTATACGAATCATTTTCTGCCTCCCTCCAGCCGTGCCAACCACAAAGAATAAAGGTATATTGAACACGTTTTTGAACATTTTATAATCACATTTAAACGTCGTATTTTGAATTCTCTTCTTTTCTCGATACAAAAACTGCGCGCGCGCTTACGGTTTTTTTTTTTTAGTTTTTACTTTTCGCGCGACACAATAATAATCGCCGTCCCGGTTGTTTTGTACAGAAGTTTACGAATTTGAAACGAAACAAATGTTGCGGCGAAACAACCGTTTACAGCGCCGTACTAATATATTAGAATATCGTCGATATAAACACCGGACGATTTCGTGTAAAATAGCAATTACACGGTGTAATATCGCTACATCAGTATAATACGTTGCATTATAATATGTATATATATATATACGACGATAATGGAGAAAGTCCGAGTAAACAGTTTCGTCGTAGGATTATTATTATTATTATTATTAAACGAATAATATCGAATTCAATGAACGTAACGCTATTTTAAATAATCCGCGACAAAACGACAATAACGATATAATCCTCCTCCTCCCCGTAGTACAACAGCACACTGCAGGAAAGCTATACCGCGTGCGCGCAAAGCGATCGTCGCGGTGTTTGTTCAAACATTTAGTCCCTCGCGATTCCGATGCGCACCGACGGTGACGCGATATTTCTATTTGTCTCTCCGCGGAGGAATAATTGACGGGTTTTCTCTCACTCTGCCTGTTTGTCCGTCTTTTATTATACATGCACACTATATAATATTCCGGATATTTTAGACGGTAAATATTTGTTCCGGGCATAAAAACGACTTTTTTTTTTTTTTTTGTAAAGCCTATTTCGAATCGAATTTTTATAGAAAACGTTCCATCTCGTTCCGCGGCGATGACGAGACGCATAGCAGTATAGCAGTTATCGCGTTTACTTTGAAAATCCATCGCGATCGCTCGAAGACATTACTGTCATTAGGCAGAGTGCAGGGCGTGAACAGAGATTTTTTTTTTTTTTTTTGCGCCCGCTAAAAAGAAAAAAACGCGTTCTCAGACGTATATTATATATATATATATGTATATACATGTATTCATATCTGAAGCGTCGTCGGAAAGAACGAATTCTGTTTTTGTTTTATCACTCGGAACGCGTGAATAATAATAACACAGTCGAAAAACTTGAAGACGACAACAAGGCCGTGGTGGTAGACTGACGGGGATATGGGGAAACAGTTGTGTTTTCGCTAAAACGTCCGGACATTCAAGAGAATCCGTCACATTTATCCGCATGAATCTTCTCTGTATGTACATATCATCGCGTTTCCCTCAATACAATCGCAGGTGCAGTTGGTGCCACAAACAATTTCGTTTTGTTTTTAATTGTATAATAATTCGTCGGCAAACGATCGGTGGATGGACGTTGGATTAACGTGACCATCACCACCGCAATCGCAACAATTATAGTAAGTCGTCTCTTTATTGTTTTTTCCACGCCCATTATTCTGAGTTTTTTTTTTTTTTTTTGTAAATTAATTTACGGAGTTCGATAGTTTTCTTACTACGGGTTTAGCGTTCTCATAGAAAAAAAATCTCTCGCGACAAAAGGAAAATATTGTATGAATTGAAAATACGAAATTGGCAAAAAAATATCGAAATTAATCGTGAAATAAAATCTCAGTGCGTTTCGTACGTACCGTTGTTCTCGGTGGAAAAATGATGTTTTTCTTCGGAACGTTGTCGTCGATAACATTTTAATGGCAACTGTAAATCATTTCCGACACATATCGAATTCGAGTTTTGCGCATTATACACGAACTTACGGCTCTTGCGGCGAGACGACGCTTTTGCGTCCTAAAATAAAAAAAACTATTAGAAAAACATTACGAATAATATATTATGGCATCGTCCGAACGGAAGACGAGCCGTCATTCTGAATTCGGACGCCGGTGTGGTATGTGGACCACCTCTACCCGCGGGCTGCACATTTATTATGATATCAGTGTCTCGTACACTGATAGAAATTTCACGTTTCAACATTATAGTGCCAATTTATTTTTTACATAAATTTGTGTGATTTAAACAAAAAAAAAAGGGGGGGGGGATTTATTTTTTATTTTTTGACAAGGCTATTATGTCTTTGCTGCGTGTGCACGTCCTTATAAAACCCGTCAGGAAAATGACGTCTCCGTCGCACAATGATTTATTCACCAACTGTTCCATATAATATCGTAGGTGCGTGTCTTACAAATTTATCCATGTCGTTTAGGTGAATGTACCGAATATTGTGATCGAGACTGTACACATTTTATCCGTAACCTGAATTAAAAATTATGTACATTCGTTCATTTCTGCAATGTACATAGTGTTTTTATTTTTTTTTTCATATAACAAAATAATGAATCCAGCACTTACGCTGTAATCAAATGCACAGTTATTCGGATACGCCTCGAAGACACTGCAGTCATGTCACTATACCTATGTGTACTTCCTTATTGATGAGATATACCAGTTAGGTTCAGTGAAAAAAAAAAAAAGTGAAAGCTGGTGTCATTCTATAAATTTGTGCGACACCGAGAACGTTACCATGACGTCATTAACCCGGCTCTACTCACCACCCGGCCCACTTCTATACCGTCGTTGCCAGTTACATTGGAACGGCGATGGCAGCGCGATCTATATATATATATATATATACACGAGTATATAGAAATAGATATGTCTATATGTACGAGGAGAAGAGGACTAAGCTATAGGTAATTATAAGACCAATAATGTGACCAATTACATAAATTTAATAAATTACTGTTATAGCAGTAACTAACCGTGAACGTGTTAAATATTCGAATGTTGTAAAATTTCGAGTATAAATATTAAATACTATTAAACACTGCAGCTATTTCGAGATACATATATATTTTTTAATCATTTTGTATTTTTGTTCATTATTTTTCTAACTCATTAGACACAGTACTATATATACTGTGACGGTCACAAAAGTTAAATCATTTATGATTTATGAACGAGCTGAACAGTTCTCGAGCATTATCGAGTGTGATTATATATTTCTTGAGCGCGATTCGCGAACAATGGCAGCACTTTGGACGAGACAAAACGAGTTCATTCGATAAACGCGGCCGCGTTATACAATACTCTTTAGATCATCATTAAAAGTGTTTCTCGATATTGAAAAAAAAGAGAAGAAAAAAAATAAGTACAAAACAATAAATGCTTATTAAGAGGTACATTATCAACACGCATGCAGTCGTTTGACAGGGCAAACACTTGGTCATTTGCGGTGAAGTTTTTACATTTTACATTCCGGGCGAGGCAAAAAAAGCGCGTATTGATTTCACACAGTATGATGCGTTTTATTTTTTTCGTGCGCTTATCCTATAAACAAATTTTCGCGTAGACCGAGTGCTCCGGTAGTAATTTAGTATTCGACGTGGTTTTCTTAAGCGTAATTATAATAAAAAAAAAATTGCAACCTGGTAAAATTGTCTACACACGAGCTAAGAGCTGAAAATTCGATACTGACTTAGACGTACTTAACAAATTTTAATACGATATATTAAAAAAAAAAAAAGAAGATACTTTAAATAATTAAAAATAAAAATGATAAAGAATCGCCGTGAATGTCGGCCTACTTGGTCGCTTACACCGAGAATTCAGCGTTATTTTGAATTTTCTAACGATACGATAAACCGTTGTATTGAAAAAACGGTTCCAAACGGAATTTCAGTGTAATTTACAACAAAAAAAACCTAATTGCTGTCAGTTTTTTTTTTCAGTTTTTGAAATTGTTCACCCTTTACAATACGGTACAATAATGTAGGTATTCATTGAAAATTTCCAAACTCTACGACCCAGTGGCGTATTTAAGATTTCTTTGATCGGGAAGGAGACTAAAAAAACTTTTCTCCCTCCACTCGAAATACATAGATAGTAGGTACTATCAATTTTTAATAACTACATAATACATATATATATATATATTATGTAATTCTCGCCAAATAGCTTTATTACCGTGTTTATGCGATTATTTCGTGTTGAAAATCGCAAAAATGAACACCGTCTAAAGTGCCAAGTACAAAAGACAGAATTTTTTTTTTTTTTTACCGGATTTCAATCAAACGTTCGGACGTTCGGACTAGCTCGTTCCAGTCGTATACGCAGAAAAAAATAAGAATTTAAACGGGAATTGTAAAAACGCTATATGGCTCCTTCGCTCAGAAATCAGAGTGTAAACGTTCAAATAACGTAACAACGGAACGTTATTTATGTAAGAAATGGCCATAGGCGTATTTAATGGGGGACGGTTATATAGATGTTAAAACAACCCCGTCTGACGGTGTCTATTTTATTTTTATTTTTTATTTTTTCATACTAGAGTGTCTCTAAAAGATATTTTGGAATAGCTATCGTGGCCAACATAAATTAAATTATTTCGATTGTACATTCGATGACAATAATAATACACGTATTTTTTTATAATACCTACTTGAGCTTTTTTGAAATGTGCGCTGAGGACATTGGAGAAGAAGAAGAAATTCAACGGGTGCAGAGTTCTTAGTCTGGAAACAACAGCTTAAAAAAAAATCAACCCCGAAAAACGTTTTAGATGCTTTGATTAATAATTGTAATCTTAGAATTTGTCCAACAATTTACGAATCGCAATGACGGCGCAACAAGTGCAGAGCGCTGATTTTCCACACTATACGACTTGAAACTTATTTAAGAAATACCGATGCGGAGAATAGATTAAATAGCCTTGCACTGATGAACAAAGAACACTGGGACCACATTCCAGTATACCTACGAATGTTGAGAAATAATCGATAAACTCGTCGTCTCCAGTCCGCTTGGTTTTGTATTTTAATAAAAATTTTAAAAATTCGTTAAAACAAAAAAACGCTAGAGTTTTGAAAGGGGAATAGTTATGGAATAAATACAGTGGCGTAGCCAGGGGTGACTAATGGAACTGCAGCCCCCCCCCCACCCCACGCACCGAAACGAATAAATAATCAGTTTTTTTTTTTTTTTTTTTAGTAAGCACCGTCTGTACATATTAATATTGTTAACATAAAAATTAATTAATTATCAGCCTCAGCCCCCCAACCAAATTCAAATCCTGGCTACGCCACTGGAAAAATATATGTTTTAATATATATATATATATATATATATATTAAATATTATCTTTAAAACATCCCCCCGTAAAAATGATTGCTAGATACGCCAATGGAAATGGCATTTATTGATTGCGTACGACGTGTTCGCGCTTATTTGTGCACTTTTTTTAGGATATAAAAAAAAAAACCACACAAATTGTTGTCATATACGTGAAATAGGAAAACGAGATAATATTATGGCAAAGCTTCGCTGAAAGCCGTAAACGACTACTTTTTTTTTTTTTCACAAACTCTGTACATACCATTTCACCGTGTAAACGTATACTTCCGCGTATACACTTACTTATACAAAGTACACTAGCGGTAAATCAACTTGACGTCGAGAAAAATATTATACACTTATATACCCTCCCCGTATTTAAAGTCCGTAATAATATTATTCGGGCCGATGATAAATGCGCGTATTTATCTCCATCCCCTACCGAATTTGAATCGACACGTCTGGCACGTGTGTACCGGCACCGTGTTTTCATATTATATCGTTTATGGAAAATTATTATTATTATTATTATTATTATTATTATTATTATTATTATTATTATTATTATTATTATTATTATTATTATTACTTTTTTTTGTATATTATCCAACACGGTCGTTTAGCGGTAAAAAACGATACAAACTATGCTACACCGTTTAACCGGAGCGGTCAAGTGCGAAATTTAATTTTCACTAATATTACTTATTGGTCACTGTGCCGCCCAGTAAAACTTCATTAAAATATGCTCTGTCGCAAAGTGTATCTAATGGGTATTCGGCACGTTTTTTTTTTTCTCTCAAATTGGTCAACGTATACTTTTTGCACGAGTGTTTTTTTAGTGTTTAAAATCCAACACGAATTTGGACACGTAACGTTTTTACAACGTTTATCGCGTTTATTAATATTGTAATAAAATACGTTTCGAACACGACGATCCATCATTGCATTTTAAATTCGAACCAATTATTGAATTCTAAAAAAAAATTCCTTTTTTTTCTGTTTTTTAATTAACTAGCTATATACGTTTCGTCGTTTTTTTTTCTTTTGATACACGAATATTTCCGGAACAGAAAAAACGGCGTGTAATATTCGATCGAATCGCTTCTTTTTTTTTTCGGTTTTTAGCCACATCGTGTAACACTTTTCATTTGACAGTTTGGTTCTTTGGACCGAAAAAAAAAAAAAAAAAAACGTTTATTGTACCGTGACAATACCGCAAATGTGTGTGTGTTTGTGTGTCACGCGGCGTGAAACACATTTCGAATAATCGTCCGACAATTATTATTATTGGAAGATAGGTAGCGCGAAAAAAAAACAATTGTATTATTGAAATTCGGTTCCCGTTTGGAATTTAAACGAAAATCGCTTCTTTTTTTTCAAAAATAAATATTTTCCGTTTTATTATTATTATTATTATTATTATTATTATTATTATTATTATTATTATTATTATTATTATTATTATTATTATTATTATTATTATTATTATTATTATTATTATTATTATTATTATTATTATTATTATTATTATTATTATTATTATTATTATTATTATTATTATTATTATTATTATTATTATTATTATTATTATTATTATTATTATTATTATTTGGCTCGCAATACACTTATTCGTACGGTATGTAAAAAAAAAAAATGTCCAATAATAATAGAAGCTTAAATTTTTTTTTTTTTTTATTAAAAAAAAAATGTTTCAATTTGATAAAATATTGTTGTGCTTTGTTGCAATACGACACGCGGGTATGTATACAAGTGTACTCGTACCGGGTACGTGTCATTCAAATGACAAAACATCA
The DNA here is from genome assembly GCA_032441835.1 of Slavum lentiscoides. Classification (NCBI taxonomy): domain Eukaryota; kingdom Metazoa; phylum Arthropoda; class Insecta; order Hemiptera; family Aphididae; genus Slavum; species Slavum lentiscoides. The sequence continues at coordinate 3,342,313 of CM063716.1, forward strand.
CTCGGGAATATCGAAATTCGTGTGTAAACGACGTCGTTTATTACAATTTACAATACATATAACGAGTAACGAAACACTGTCGCGCAGTGTCGCATCCTATGTATGTATATGTGTGTATATATATATATATATATATATATATATATTATATAGGGCGTGCAAGGCGTGTATTGAACACCAAAACTAATTCAAGTCCTCGAATTGACCCCCTCCCCACAATGTTTTAGCGTAATATGACAAGCATCTGATTTTAAGCAATAAAAGGTTAACATTTGTATATCTCTACAATACTGACGTATCAATAATAATTAATACATAATACGTGTATATATATATACATTTGCGCAGCTGTATTCAAGATTTTTCATGAAATTTAATTATTCCAGTGGCGTAATAATTGCGCAACCGTGCATGTTTGTCTATGAGGAGTTCAAACATAAAACGTTCTTTAATACCGAAATTTTATAGGAAATTTTTAATTAAATAAATTAAAAATTTCGTGACGCAATATTCGAACCCAGAATCCTATCACAAAAAAAAAAAAAAATTTAACGACTTAAAAATGAATATAAAACGGTACAGTGTCGGGGTGGTGAGAGGGAAGACGGCAACCGTTGGCCACTGTCAATAATAATTATTTATTCAACAAAGTCAAGCTCCGAAACGAAGATCGCTGCACACCAGCCCCCGTCGTGACGTGTAAGTCTGGCGAGTCGACGAATTTTCGCGGGGAGAGGGGGAAGAAATAGTAAAAAAATTGCGCCGTTAACTATATTTTTTGTTAGAAAATTTATAATCGAGAACGAAAAGCGATAAAAAAATTCGTCGTCGTCGTGCGTAATCTATAATATAATCGTTGTAGGCATTCGTGTGGATAAAACAGTAATCGAATATCGAATTTAATAATAATCATTAAGTGTAATTTACGTTTGTATACTGTGGAAATAGTCGAATAATAATTTAGTATCTATATGATACCTATTTGTAACGAAACTCTGTCAATAGAACGCATAATAATCAACTGCCCCAAATACACCGAAGCCCGCAAGATCCTTAACATCCCTCCTATACACTTCAACAGTCACTCAACGAAGAGAACACTGCTGCAATCAGTACATTTTTTTTCATAATATAAACTTAAGCCATACATTTTTGTAATTTCTCGAAAACATAATGTTCGTACTTTCATTAAGATATCATATATATATATATAATATATTAAGATTTATATTTATTATTAAGTTATTGTAGGCTAAAAACCATTGTTGTTAAAGCCTTTATCGATATAAAAAAAAAAAAAAGGTAGCGAGCCGCGGGGTGTTGTGGATATCGCTTGAGTGAATTACTTGGATACAGATATTTTAAAATTTTGTTTTTATTACATGATAAATCATTGCATTCGATAAAACGATTCTGAGCGGAGCTTCGGTGTAATACACTTTGTCGAACAATTTGGAAGAGTTATAAAAAGAAATTGGAACAATAATAATAAATAAATCAATATATTTTTATGGTATATTTACCGTGACACGTATATAATTGACAAGTACAAAGACTCGTACTTGCACGTCATACACGTTATTGATATTTTCTCCGAGAAACAATTAATTTACTTACGCAAAAAAAAATAATAATAATAAACAGGAAAAAACTTAATGGACTAAAAATTGCTATGCGACCGATATAATTGTTGAGCTATATTAATTTTTATTGAAAGCTATATAAATAAAAAATAAATATTTACAAAAAAAAATACACACGCGTGTATACAATTTTGTTGAAAATTTCAAGACAATGGAATGGTTATTTTCGGAATTATGGCGAAAAAAACTATACGTGATATTGACGAAGTCCCATTTGTAGCGGTTTTTCGTAATTTTCCGGTAATTTATCGCGTCGCGTTAAAAAAAAACTATTGAGAAAATCGAAAAACGATCTCTCTAAAGTACCAACTAGATGCGAATTGCTGCCGAAAACATACTGTGACAAACTCCTTCTGGTCGAAAATCTGTACACAGGATAGCAAAAAAAAAAAAATCATTGTAAAACCACTGGATCCCTCGCTCCGCTCAGAATCTAAAAACAATACTAGTAATTTAACAGGTCGCGACAATGCGATTGAGCTGAGACAGCAAAAATAATTATATAAAAAAAAAAAAAAAAAACAATTTAAACGCCAAAGAAGAAACGAGAGAGAAAGAGAGAGAGAGCCGCGGCGACTGTATGACACGCGCTCATTTCAAGCGTTTTATTAAAATCGAAATTACTTTGTTGATGATTTGTGACTGTTGTAATAATATTTTTTATGCTGACATTATCCAGAATTCTTTGGCTAATTTCGTATTATCCGGATAATGTTAACGTTATCCAAGACTTTAAAATTATGCAAAAATGTTGCTGGCTAAAATATGTTAATGGCTAACGTTACATTATCCGGCTAATGTCAACGTTACCCGTGACATTTATATATATATATAATAAAGAGATATTCGAATGTCTCGTTTTACGTGCGGTATACATATTATTAATTCGTACTCGCTGTATTTTTTCCTCCAAACATATAAAATGACGTTTATCTCGAGGAATGATAATAAAACGAGCTCGGTAATTTTTAACAGCGGACGTGAGTAATATGTTTTTATTATACGAAGCCGTTCGCCGAGTAGTGCGTACGGCGATAATACATTCCTTTCCGGTCGTGTACAACAACAACGTATACAGTGCACACACAAAAAAAAAAAAAACACCCCGGTTTTCCAATTTTTTTTTTTTACTCGCGTATTATTTTCTACGACGGTTCGTTTCGTTACAGGAATTTCGATTGGAAAAATCGAACTTTTCACTTAAAAGTATTTTATCAACGGCCCGAAATATTACCGCGAAAACGTACCGTTATTCCGAAACGTTGAAAAATGTGTTTTTACGGTAAATAAATAAAAAAAATAAAAAACCAAGAGTACCACGTCGGATCTCTGTTGTACCGTTGGACGGCGTTACAACGGTATAAGGTTTTTTTATTCCTATTTCTTATATCCGTTACCGGGACGGGTGACGTTCAAAATCCGATTCGTTTGACATTTACATAGTTCAACGCGACGGCGGTTCATGGATCGGAACAAAAAAAATGTCGAAAATGATATAATATATAGTTGTTACAAATTATTGTGTTTTTTTTTTTTCACGTCTGTACTCGAAAATCCTACAAGAAGGAGTACTTCGCGTGTAGCACTGTTTTTCGGTAGCGAATCGCATCTATCTAGTCGGTACTTCAAAGACGTCATTTTTCGATTATCTCGATACTTTTTTTTTTTTTTTTTCAAGCGTTACCGAAAAATTACGCAAAAACCGCAAAATCGATTGTCGTTTTTTTTCTACGTAATTCCAACACGTAATGGTCGTAGAAATCTTAAAATGTTCACCAAACACGTACGTCTGTGGACCGTGTTAACGAGAAGAATTTTCAAAAAGAAAATCTCAAAAATCGTTAATTCGCTATTTCTTTTTTTTTTAACCGTTCGACATATATATATATATATATATATATATTTGGTATATTTTATTCGATTTATTTTTCATATACTACGGTCGGATCCGTAATATTACGGGGACGAAGTGCCAATGTTTCGTATATAAACCCTCTTCCAGGGGAAGAATTGAAAGCACGCCACTGCGCGTAAGGAAACCGTTGTGGGAGCCGAACTGGCAATTTGTCGAAAGCGCAGGCACGCGATCGATTTGACGGCGGTGCGAAGACCGCGGAAAACGTTGTGGACGGCGACACGAGATCGCTGATAATCGGAAGGCGCAGTGTGATGTGGCGAGGTGAACTCTCGACGAATCCAGTGTAAACAAGAACAACGGAAAGCAGAAGAAGATGCTGCAATGACGGTTTGCAGCACAGGGAAAAGATGATGAAAGAGAGAGAGAGAGAGAGAGAGAGAGAGAGAGCACAAAATAAAATTATAAGCTTACCTGCACGCGGAATATAGTATAAAACGCCGACACTCTCGCGCGACGACGACGATTTCGTATGTGAGTCTGTCTGTGCGTGTACGCAAACCGTATTTCTTTTTTTTCCTGCGTTTTTCACAATCGTAAACGAAACGTTTGCGCGCGCGGCCGACGTTGTGATCGCGACAACGACGACGACGACGACACACACACACACACACACACACACACACGCTTTTCACGACGACGTTATTTTATTAGCGTATACGAGCGCGCGCGCGCGCGCGTGTGTGTGTTTGTGTGTGTTTGTGCGCGAATAGCTTTCGGGTGAACAACACAGACGGAAACGGACCACCACCCGCAAGGGACCGCGACTCTAGAGTGGTATACCGGCGGCGGCAACAGCAACAGCAACAGCAGCAGCAGCAGCACCACCACCACCACCACCACCACCACCACCACCACCACCACCACCACCACCACCACCACCGCCACCGCCACCGCCACCACCACTACCGCCAGCGGCCTCGCGTGTGTCGCTCAGGGTTGTCAACAGGTGCCGTGCGCGTGTCGGCCGAGGCGAGCGTAAAGGGTGGCAGCCGCCGGCGCGCCGTCCGAACGGCCCGTGGCGGCGGGTGCGGCGCGCGTTGTTATGGCGGCGCCGGCGGTGGGTGGGTTGGGGAGCGGCGATCCGGGTGTTCGCCGCCGCGGGTCGTTCCGACTGCGCGCAAAACGGTCCGTTCGCCAAACCTCCTGCACCGCGCGCCGCGGCCCGCAGCATTTTCAACCCCGTGTTACGCGCGCAGTTGCCGAAACCGGCCACCGGGCCGCGGAAATCCGCGCGTATACCGCGCCGGACCGTACACCCACACGCCGTACGGTATATTACTTAATATTATATTATAGTGTTTCGCGCGTTCCCCGCACAGGTACCTAATATAAATATTTATACGAGAAAATCGTCTTCAGAGCGTGCAGGAATACGTCCGCGGACGTAATATATTATTGTGTTATTATTATGTACCCCGGCAATAAAGGAAAACGTTCCTGGCGCACGGTCCCCTCCCCCCGCAGCGTCACCATTAAGGGACCGGCAGTTAGCGCTCTGCGGCGAGCCAATCTTCTGTTGTTCGACAGTTAATGAACAATGCGTTGACCTTAACGAAACGGTTAGGTTCATTACAACGTTATTTCGGTGCGGAGGGGGAGGGAGGGAAGGGGAGGAACACTCGTGTTTGCGACGAAAAAACCACGCGCGATTACAGTGGCGATTATACATGATAATACATTACGGTTATACGTGGGCGAAATATCCACATCGACGAGTAATGTCCAAGAAGAAAGATCTCATAACGTACCGATGCAGACGTAGAAAAAAAGCAGTAAAACGAGAAAAAAAAAGTAGTCGCCAGATAGCGCCACGACGCGACATGTAGGGCGTTGCAGAAAGGCGCGCATATAAACAGCGGTCAGTCTCGAACACACGCACACGCGCGCACACACACCGAACTGAGTTGTTGGCGCCTGACCGCAGTGACTGCACTGAGCGGTCCGATGGTTTCCGACCGATATTTATATGCGCCTTTATGCCACGTGACATGTGCCATGTGTTGTGTCGCTATCTGGTGACTAATTTCTTTTCCCGTTTTATTACGATCGGCTGACGCGCCATGTCGGTGTACGCGGACGTTTAGTTTGACGCTGACCGAGCGACCCGATCGTACGCGAGTATGCAACCAATATTATTCGTTAATTTTATTATTATTATTATCATCATTATCATTATCATTATCATTATCATTATCATTATCATTATCATTATTATTATTATTATTATTATTATTATTATTATTATTATTATTATTATTATTATTATTATTATTATTATTATTATTATTATTATTACTGAAAATATAACTACTTCGCGTATTTCAATGACATGAAATGAACGTGGGGATTCATCTATAATTATTTTACACGTTTACTATTTATTTAACGTTTACACTGTACACGACCGACCGAGTTTGTAGTCAGTTAAGCACTAAACGCTCGATCACGACCGATGATCAGCGCGTACGATCGTCGGTCGAGCACTAATTGCAGCCGTATACATGATGTTCAAAGGGGTGAGGGCGAAAATGGAGCATAACCATAACATAATTGGACCAACTTACGTGACGCTGTTAGGTCAGAGCATAGATAATACATAATGGATAGGCCATGTGTATACAATATGTGTAGCGGGCAGCGTTCCTGAATAAAGAAGAGATATAGCAATATTAAAACCATATTTTAGAATCCTACTCAGCAAGAAATTATTTTTTGTTCCATGAAATAATTATTTGTTCCATGGAATAATAATTGAAAAATAGTGTATTCTGTTATCAACGTGTCGGTAATCTAAATATATTTGCTGTGTGAGACAGAAGATTCGGGAACGCCTTTTAACGAATATGGCCTATCCATTATGTATTATCTATGGGTCAGAGACACACTAAATTAAAAAATATCAAATCCCATGGGAGTCGATCTACCTATCGCCCTCCCCCCTTATTACCACCACTGCGCAATTATTGCAACATTGTGTGTCGCGTGCGAGACGGTGGTCTAGAAGGTGCAGTTCTCTATTACGAAGTCGTATCAACCGTTGCAGTTCCACGTCTAAAATATCCAGTGGCGTGGCGAACTTAAAAAAACCAAAGAAGCAAACAGTGCACTAATAAACCACCCCACCGATTGTAGTTTTGTACCGATGTTTCATTTTTTTTTCACTGTAGATATTTTTTTCGAGTGTAAAAATATTGCTTCGATTTTTACAAGCATATATCCATTTTCCGGTAACAATTGTTCCACGGACACTCTACATCGAAAGGACCGAAAAACAAGGATTTCGTCAAAATTTCAAGCACGACTTTCAGGACCCACCACCGATCCAACTAAAATCCAGAAGCAACTGCTTTTTAAAAGCACGGTTCGCCACGCCACTGAAAAGATCGGGGAAAATCTATCGTATTGCATACGGATACGGACGATTTTCGGAATTCGTCAATAATTCGAAAGGGTTTAATCGCGTCTTGTGCGCACGACACGACGACAAACAAAAATGTAATCGCGCTCGAAAGGGGAAAAAATGTTTTAAAACGCTTGAACTAGTCGGCTTGTTTCCTATACGTTGTTTCGGATGATTTTCATCAGACGTTTTCGTGTCTTTCGTTTTTTTTTTGCAATAGTACTGCTGCACTGTGTACAACATATTTTATAGTCGTTACAATAACGAACGGTTTTTAAAAAAATTTGAGCCTTTTTTTAAAACGCCATCTCGTCATTACGTTATTTTTATTCATTGGGATAAAAAAACATCATATTATTTAAGTGCCTAGGCAATAAAAAAAAAATGTATTACCAACAGCGCATTTTCGTGCGATTTTTCAATCGAAAACCATTTTTTTTCTTCTATTCGGAACTCGACGATATTACGTTTTTTTTCTCTCCCAATTTTCAAGTGTGACTTGACTATATAGATAAATTATTTTTTCTGAATTGACTTCAACTAGTTTGAAATTAAAAATAACTTGCCCAGCCTCGCTCATACTACATAAGTTTCGCTCAATCAATAAACACATTGGTGCGGCCAGACGCACGGCGGGTTTTTCTAAGCACACCGAGTTAAAACTCAGTGCGGTTATGTAATTCGTGAAATTTTTATTTTCGACGAAACGAAGAAGTTCGAACCGCGTATTATTATGTTTTATTTTCGGGGAACGAAACACGTGGCCTAAAACTTTTTTGTTTTTCTCTGAGAAGCTACTCGTGATTTCGATCTGTATTGAAATAAATGAAAAAAAAAAAAAAAGAAAAACGTGTCCGTGCTATATTACGTAAAATTCTACGAGGTAAAAATGTAACAAACACACTTTTAAGTAATAACACCCGATTTACGTAACGTAACGTTACGCAATGTCTTCGGTCGTTTTTTTTAGTTATTTTCGGTAAATTCGTTGGAAAACGACAACTGATTAAATAACATGAAATAAACTCTTAAAATCTGTCGGCCGTTTTGAACAATTTTAAACAACGAAATGTAATTATCATTCTTTTTCGTGTGGACGCGATTATATTATTACATATAAGGTATACGCTGCTATATTTCAATAGATTTAAAAATCCATCTACCGCGACAATGTCGCGGAGAGAAACGACACGTACATTGTGTGCGTATAATAATAGTACGTTGTATACTTGCCCTTTTCGCTGTACGTTTTCGAGAAACTTAAACTCGGAACTTATTTTTAATGTTTCGTATAGCGCGCAACGCGCTACATCTCCGTGTAGTAGAGTAGTACACTATACTGTATCACGCATACTGTCTCAGTCTGGCATTAAGCTTATAAATATAATCCTGGAAATTAAACGATCCTTATATATATATATATATGTATATTGTATATATGCGCTTAAAGTCCTAAGACAATGTACAAAAATGATACACAAGGATTTCACGATACGCCGAGAACAATGTGACACGTCCCATCTCACCTTCAATGCGTCGTCTGAGTTTTACCTTATTCTAATTTTGTGTCTTCGCGATTACAAAAAATCCACCGATCGTTATTGTACTGCAGCGCATCTCGGACAATTGCAAAACACGAGACCAGAAATAATCTCATTCCTAATCTGGCTTTTAGATTTCGTTTCTGAGATATGAGCGCAGCGTAAACAAATTAACACGGATTTGGAAGTGTGAAAGAATTCGGTGTAATTATGAGTTGAAACGCAAACAGTCTCGAAGTGATTAAAAAAAAAAAACGAATACAGTAACGAATATAACAAGTGACACTTCAGCTTGATGTCACTGTTTGAGATAAATATATTGGCACGGGTAACGAAGACAATTTTCTACAAAGTTCTATTTGGACCAGTGTCGCTTTATGCGCGGTGGACGGGGGGAATGCGAGCTAATGTAAAGTCGGATGAGAAGAAACTTTTTTGAGAGAAAAATGTACAGACCGAAGAAAAAATAAGACCAAATATAGAAGCCAGCGTAGTAGAAATCGTGAGGATCAGAGTTATAGAGTAAGTTTGGCCAGAGACACGCGTATATCGCATATCGGAGAGAACAATTTGGAAAATTAGCAAAATGGTGATCAGACTCGAAAGTGAAAAAGACCTTAAGTTGTTAGAAGCGGATAATACGGAAAAGACGACGAAAATAAGGAGAACTGGAGGAATTTTTCGTTGTTGCGGCAGAGGACCTATAAGTCCTGTAATACGCCCCCTCCAAAAAGAAAAGAAATATACTTACATTTTCAGTAAAAGCGAGCGTCGTATCTCTTAGAGATTCGAACAGTATCCATCATAAGTAGCTCGAAAAACTTCAAAACGATCGTCGAGTAATGCGTATAATATTATAAAACAACGTTCAGCTGTACAGTCGTCATCTTTTCCGAAGCTCTCGACAGACGTGGTCTGCACGTGGACGGCATTGTTGATATTATTTAAAAAAAAAAAAAAAAAGAACCAAAACGAACGATCGTGTACACTTAACGTTTATTTGTGTAATAAAATCTTATAGATATACTTGCTTTTAGTACTTGTCTGAATAGTACATGTAAAGTCCGTTTTTATAAAATAAACTTCCATATCGTCCACGTGATGTCGATAGTATTCGATACAAAACATAAAAAAAAAAATTCTCTTTAGATTTTCGCCTAAACTAACCTAACCAATCCGGTTTTATTCGCTCACGGTACATCTTTCATTTTACAAGTGTAATATAACACGTACCTATAAAAATAAATAAACCGATTGAAATATATTACGAGTATGTATACGTGTACTGAATGTCCCAAGGAGAATTTGACAAAAGCAATAATCGTGTTCTATTCCATATTTTAAAGTCTCGTTTCTCCCCACCTCAACTATACAAGTGTTAATTAAACGCGTTTTATGCACTACAATAAACAAGTTTTTAATTTCATTCTAATGATAAGAAAATCGAAATGAAAAATTGTATTTTTTTTTTTTAACGAGATACCTATTTTGTATAAATAGAATTATTAGGAGAAAAAAATCTTTTAATTAATTAATTTAATTGATTAGGTTACGGTGGTTCTTTTCTGGGTTTATTAAAATTCAAATATTTTTCAAATAAATTTATGTTAACCTTGAAAAAAATTAAAATTTCTTAAACTTTAAATTTTTTTAGGAAAAAAATAACTGTTTCGGATTAATAATTCTGTCGATGAACAAAAATAAAAAAAAAATTGAATAAAATAAAAGTTATTACGTTTATCGGAACTCCGTGATGCACTGCACTGTATATAAGAAAATTTCATGAAAGAGTCACACACACAAGACAACATTTGAACTTAAAATTCAGACGTAAATCGATAATATTGCACGCTGACCGACTCTTGTAGAGACGGCGCGGCGCGTCAATTCGACGGAAATTTTAACAACATTTAAAACAACAACAAAAATAAAAAATTTTGTTTAGCCACAAACGGAATCGATCTTTTTTTTCAGCCCTGGCGGAATTGATGAATCGTTGGAAAATGGAACGATCGGAAACTGATGATATTATATGAAGAGTTTAATCGTATTATGCACACTCAGCGCGATGATTTACACCTAAAAGCTAGACGAGAAATCAAAGTGTCTACACTGCATGCACACACACATCTGTACATGGATATATATATGTCTTATGGCTACTGAATTTAATCGACACAAGGATGTTAAAATAGCAATAACGGTTATATAGCAACGGTCTGGTTCATGACGTCATAATGGTAACATTATCGGTGTCTGACAATTTTTTCGGAATGACCCCCAGACGTAAGACATATCCGTGTCAAAAAAAAAGATAGACTGTAATCGTTTAGAATGAATAAAATGTGATTTCGACGTAAGATTTTTATTAACGTGTAACAACTCGTTTTCTTGTGGAAGAACGTTAATGATAAAGTGATTTGTTTTCTGTGCTAGAAAAACGTACAAATTAACGTTTTTTTTTTTTACAAGTAGTTTCAATTAAAATATCAAAAATCTAAAACAAAAAAAGAATGCGGTTCTATGTATAAGTGGTCGAATTTTCGTCGATGTTGTATCATCTTATTGTGTGTGTGTGTTTTGTGTAATATGCAGTGCTTTAATTGGGACGGAGTAGGTACCACCTACCTCTTTTTGTTTTTTAATATTCTAGCGTACTCCTTCTAATTTTTCCTAATGCGACGCTGAGAACGGAACGGAACGGTCAGGACTCTTTTTACAATTTTGTTGAATTAAAATTAAAATTGTGTTTAAATGCTTTTGTCGACGCCGAATAATAAATATTTGATTTTTATATTACAACATATTAAATAGATTAATTTAATTTAAAATATAGTGATAGCAGAGTGGGGAGTGGAGCGAATCCCCCGCACATTTTCAAGACATTAAAATTGTCAGGCACGCACATTTTTTTTTTTTATTTACACTTTTGCGTCCCCCTTCTGATTTTTTTCCAATTCAAGCACTGGCAATATGCGTGTGAATAGTCCGTAGAATCGATAGTACTTAATATTTTAAAAATTTACAACTGGCCAGTCGATTATTCCCCCGTGTAACTAATTGAGAACGGGACGAATTCGAACAATTCGATAAACTGTATCGTATAACCGCACACACATGGAAAACGATCGCGACCAAATGTACATACCTAATAATAATAAAGCTCTTTTCGTGTAATAATAATAACCGGCTTAATGATCGGCCTGTCTATAATGATCGCGGCTCTGATATTTCAATTGTCGAAATACCGCTTCGTCACATGCGCGTTTGCATATTTTCGCCGTAAAAACACGCGCCAAGCAATAATAATAAAAGACAAATCCGGGTTTTAAGTTTTATTTGATATCGTTTGGGTATAGATTTCATCAAATCGATTGCGTTTCATCACATCAGTATAATACAGGTTTTTCGAAATTAACATTGAATTCGTCGCAAACAGTTTTATTTCAAAAAACACGCTTACACGATATCGTATAAAGAAACGGGCGTTTCAAATGCAACCATGAGTTCATTGCGAAACCATTGAATACACGTCATGTATTTCTTTTTACACTTTCACTTCACAAAGTCGTTCTAAATATTTCCCCTCGGGTGTCACTATAATACGTATTGCCTTTTAATTTACATTTTTCACCTTGAAGAAAGGGGGCGGGGCTCGCACAATTTTTCTTTATTTTTGTTTTTGTTTTTGTTTTTTTTATCTATGCGTAATACAATGAATTTGAATCAATAAATGACAAGGAAACCAGCTGGAACCTATATATATATGTACTTACTGGCGAGCTTCTTACCATCCCAAAATTAAAATTTTAGAATATGACTCGGTAACGCGTTTGTATATTAAATAATATACATATACGTATTATAATATTAATAAATAAAAGCACAGACGTATATGTATATATATATATATATATATATACAAATATCAATACAAAATAAATTAATATATAACAAAAGTATGTACAGAAACGAATTAATCATTGATTTGGGTGAAACCGGCTGGTTTAACTAGATTCTATGTATAAAATATATACACTCGATTCCACATAAACTTATTGATATAAACTACGCAGTCATTTGCACACATTCTAAACGATTATGTTAAACTCGAGTCGAAATTTAATTCAATATATTATATTTTAGGTGAAATCATCGATTTATGTTTGTATATTATTAACACTACGGCGGCAAACGAAAATGAGAAAATTGTATATATTTAAAATGGCGATATATGTTTGAGAGATATACAGTATTTTTTTTCAAGTATATAATATGTTTGTGATTTATTGCAAAAGTTTTCGACGCAATGACTTTTCGGCACAGTTCGTGTAGAACGTACTATCTTCTCTTCGACTACTTATGTGTACTGTTTTATTAATTTTCTTCGGAAACAAATACAAACGTTCGTCTATATATAATACGCATTCAATATGTTACTAAGAGAATCCGGAATTCCGAATAAAACCCAATCATTGCTGCGGTCGATACGGTTAATCGAAATTTTAAAAACGCGCAAAACCACATATTATATTAATATAATGTGTTATAGTAAAGAAATTATCCCTATAGGGTATAGACGACGCTTTTATACGGTCCAAAAAACCGCGTGAAAACGACTGATCGTTCTTACGTTATATAACAGTACACTATATTATGTCCAACGCAATATTTTAATAATTTGACCCGTTAATATTATTAACAGGTGTATTAGATTATTTTTCCCTCAAGTTTCTCTACAATAATCTTGTTAAAATTTGAAACTTCAATTTAAAACCCGTATAATATATAATTATTCGAACGGGGGAAATTATACACTCGAATAATTACGTGTTATACGCGTAGTATTATGTAAATATAAATTTAATATATACGTTCGCGTTCGGTTTCGGTTCAAAGTTATTTTAAACGAGAAATGTACGTAGTGTCGTTAATGAATACTTTTTCGAATTCGTTTATAAATACAATCGTTCATTTGCACAGTGTACGCGTTTTACGCGTAATTAATTAATTGTCAAAATCGCGTACGGACAAATCAAACGAATAAATAATAGATAATATACATATTATTATATATATATATATCAAAATTTAAAATTTCGTCATTCAAAATCGAGAACCATTTTCCCGTATTTTATTTTTAAATTCACGTTGATAAATTATATTTATCTTATAATGTTTTATTCAATTTTCAGATGATGGCAATAAAAAAAAAAAATTCATACAAAATATATTAATATACATTAATTATTATATCGTTGTATTCCAATTATTCGTATTCGGAAAATTAATATAACATTTTTCTCAACAATATCTTCTATGCGTCGTGGGCATAATATTGTATTAAAATTCTAAGCGAGCCCTTTGTTTCATTATAATATGTTTGTTTTTTATTTTTTACTCGGGGAAAACTTTTTTTTTTTATAGTAGAAAAATAATTTTGAACTCTCTCTCATATAGTCCCTCGGATTTATTGCAAAGCGGACGCAGATGTTACGCGTATACATTATATGACCGCCAAAACAGTAAAATGTTCACTAATTTATTTGTTTTAAAAAAAAGTTACAGAAATCAGTGGAAAATCTTTTCTGTAAATTTGACACGTAAAAAAAAACCACGTATAATATTTTGAACACAACACATTTTCGGAAGGAATTAAGGGGATTTTGCGAAATGTATTGTTATTTACCTGCGTATATTATTTAACAGTAAATCGTTCATACTGAAATAAAAGTTTTGTTTGAATATAAATGCGAAATTCAAATTTAACGTTTAATTCAAACTGCTGACGATAATATTACACCATATTGTTTACGAACAAAACGCTGAATAACTAGGAAACGACTGAGACATTATACGCGAATATAATTTAGAGTGGATATTTTTCAAATTTCAAATTCAATTCAAATACTACAATTTGAAATATAACATACACATTCGTGTATATGCATGCACGGGCGAATTGAATAATGTTCCCCGAAAAACTACATCGTTACGCACTATACGAATATTTAATAATAAATTTAATATTCACTAATTCGGATATTTAATACACGCGTAGGCGTGTTGTTCTAAAGACTTTATTCGCGCAATAACTACGATTGATAATGTGTTATTTCACACAAAAAATTCAAATCCTAACTTTTAATCGAGACAATCGACACGTGCCTATAATAGTCGTTATTTGACAAATTTTTCGATTTTCCCAGTATATAGTTTCTTTAAGAGTAATTGAAAATAAATAAATTCATGACCTAAAGACTCGAAAAAATGTCCTATAACGAGCTGAGAAAATTATATATAAAAAAAAAAAATTCACTTTAAATAATTACATTTTTATTTTATTTTGACAATCGGCAAAACGTTATCCGTACGATAAGAAAAGAAAAGATGAAAGATGAACGTCCGCAACACAACGTAATCGGATAACCGGCATTCGTGACGTCATATATAATTATTTTGAAAATCGTTTCATTTAAAAACCGGTAAAAGTTACCAATACCTGATGTTGTATTATTACAGAATCGCACGCTTGTATTCCAGTGTTTGGTGGATTTTTTTTTTTGTCTTCATTTCGTAACATTACAAGAAATGGGTAAAATAAAGTCGAAAACCGTTCAAAATGTCGAGAATCCCCCTCCCCCCCCCCCAGAAAAAAAAAGTTTGAATTCAGAATAGCGTGTACTGTTAAAACACGTTTGTGTCTTGGAAATCAACGTGTCAAGCATTTCAGAAAAAAATATGATACGAATCCCAGCCCGAGTAATAATGTACCCAAGAAAGTCGGACTCGACGCAGTGGCGCAGGAACTATTTTTCACTTGGGGGGAAAAATATTTAAGGCTTTATATATATATATATATATATATTTTTATAGTATATATAATGCATAAAAACTCTCACCAATATGTTTAAATATAAAAATATAATAATTATGTAAAATGTCTAAGAAAGTGTGAATAAAAATATAATACTTCATTTTTTTTCTTTATAATAATCTTATATAGGACATATTTTATACACGTCACATATTATGTAAACGAAAATTTGTATACTTAATGATTGACACGTGTACAAGTTATAAATAATCTCGATAATACCTACGTCTTTGGAACAACATAATATTGTTAATGGAGTATGAATTCATTCAATCCTTTAAAGTTTAAACGTATAAATTATTTAATATAACCGTGGTATTTGTCATATTTATCATTTTTTTTTTTTTAAACAACACAATAATAAATTAAGCGTAAAATTAATAATATGTGAAAACATAATTAAAAACCTTTTTTAAAAAAAACAACATCAAAACCTTAATAATAAAAAAAAAAACGTTGTGAAAATTTCAATAAAAATAATTTTAAAAAATTAAAAATAATTACTAAAAACTGTTAGGTTCACAAAATCAGGGTAATAAATTATTATTATTATTATTATTATTATTATTTATACAAGAAAAATGTTATAGAGTGAGTAAAAACATTCGAATTAATTTTATCCGAGGGGGCAAACGTATATAATTTTGCCCTCTTATAATTACATCTGGGGGGTGGGGGGCAACTGCAGGCTCGACTTAATACGTAATAGACTATACTTCCATTAGGAATTCATAAGAAATTCTTTTTTTCGCCGTCTCAAAAGGCGATATATTATTAAAACCGTATAAACAAATTACGGTCTCGTTTGTCTCGTTCACCGCGCGCGCATCGCAAAAGCTACGTGTACCTGTACCTCTTTATACATTATAATATCGCCGTATATATTCGTTTATATAATAATTGAATCATGACGACGTCGTCTATATTATTCATTTCCTTCTACTTGAGTATGCGCTGTATTTTAGGCAAAACACGTTCCGGTAAATTTACCGGGCGGAAAAAAAAAACGAAAGACGTTTTTAAATTTTAAATAATACATCTACGCTGCGCCTTTTAGTAAATTTATTTCGTACTAATATCACGTTGGAGAACACATTAATCATCGCGCGGCGCGTTCATCTAACTGCACCCCGTGTTTCTTCCAGAAAAAAAAAACCCCCCCGAAAAACCACGTTTTCCAAATAATTATTATATTATTATATTTTAAAATTTTAAACGAACTGCTGGAGCGCGGACTTACTTTTGCACGCGTTACAGTCGCGCCCGCTCGTTATGCAAACGTAAACTGGACACATCCGATTGAACTCAATTGGGCCGTTTAAATTATTCGTGGACGACAAAGTAAATATTTGAAATAGACGATATTGTATGGGCCGGAACAAAAAAAAAAAAAAAAAAGAAAGAACGTAAAAGTGACGGAAGTATTACTGTAGATTTAAAACGTTGTTTAATTTTTCGAATGAATATATAATACGAACAACCGAATTTCACATAAAATTCATATATTATATTTTTTTTTATGCGTTAAATTTCTGTGAAAATAATTGATAAACACTAATCGATAAAATGTATACATCGTCGAAATATTCCAAAAAAAAAACTACGGTTTAACGTTTTTTTTTTTTTTTAAATATATTATAATGTTCTTGCACGGTCTACGAACGCGTTATAATTATGGACGAAATGAATATTGTATTATTATTATTTTTTTTTTTTTATTATTATTATATATTAAATAACATGTCTAACGTTCCATCACTATTCAACATCTCAGACGAAATAATAAATTGTAGTAAAAAAAAAAAAAAAAATTATGTTCGCTACAGCATCGTATTATACGCGATTTCAGCGGTTTCAATAACCACAAGTTCAAAACATCGTAAAAATAAATTACTTATGGTTTTTGTTTTTTTTATTAGTTTCTAGACGTTCGATATATATATATATATATATATATATATATATATATATATGAATACGGGAATAAGATAAAATTAAACGCGAAGCCGTAGTACTGACAGCATTATGGTTTGACGTTGTTTTTGACCTATTTAAAAAAATGTAAGAAAATAACAAATCAATAAAAATTCTCAATTAATTGGAACATAAAAATGATTTCGAATGTTATTTAATTTAATTTCCGATGAAATATCGTTAAACGACGATAAAAGTCCAAAGCTGGAACAATGACAATTACTTTTTTTTAAGATTACCAATATTTTTTTTATGTGTAAACATCTATTACGGCGGTATGAGGGTAAATCTCGGGAAATGTGTAAGCTGTTGTCATGACAACTAATAATAATATTTATTAATATTAATTCATTTACATGCAATTATAAACTGCGTGTAATGTGTAAGCTGTTGTCATGACAACTAATAATAATATTTATTATCGAAATTACTTTACTACTTTACTGCGAATACTAGCAGACTCGTTTTTTTTTTTAACTTATAGTCAATGTTAAGTAAATTATTACTGATTCATTTATATATCAGTTAACGAAATATTTTTAACTTAATTTTAGTTTATGGTCCGTTCGATTTATTATTATTAATTTTTTTTTTTATAAGAAAATTAATAATTAATTTACACGACTTTCAAAGATGCATACGAAATCTGAAGTTGTTTGTCCCTATACTCGGTCAGATCGTTACGTCCGGCTCGTATGTACATTAAAATAATGATAGATCGACCTTCAGCAACAACCTTGACCATTAGAATTATTCGGAAGAAGAAAGAAACTACATTGATGCTGAGGAGAGGAGGTGAAATTTGATAAGTCAAAATGAAATTAATATTAAACCAAAAGTAATCCGTTGAGCTAAATTAACTTTTTTAATTATATTAACTCGTTAACGTCCAACCTCGGATGGAACGTTGTATTTTTATTTTCACAAATTCGAATTTAATATCGCTCGGCCAATAAAATAATATTAAACACGGCCGTTTTGTACGGATTTAGAGAACGATTGCGGACCGAAAATTTAATTTGAACAATACGAGCATACGACCTTTATATATATATATATATATATATATATATAATTTATATAATACGATAAAGGGGTACATTAGAGAAACTTAATAGCGTTGTTGATCAGTTTATCGGGAAGAAAAAAAATCGGTAATTCTTTACCGATTTTTTCGATTGGAACAGTGTATTCGACAAATTATGGATAATTATATTTCAAGCGAATTCGGAAATTATTATTGTATACACCGTCTCCGCGGGGAACGAAGAAAACTATCACGTCGGTCCGCTCCATATGAAATTCCAAATTATTCTCTACCTATAATGATATAGGTATGTCATTTCACTCGTAACGACAATATAATAATAATATTGTAAAAATTATATTCACGTCGTTAAATAGGGTTAATTTGAAAAAAAAATATGCGTACAAATTTTTAAAAAAAGATTTTATATTCATATAAAAAAAAAAAAAAAAAAATGATGAGAAAAATTCTGATAATTTTTCAATATAAAAATTAAAACGAAATTTGATATTGATTCTTGATATAAAAAAAAAAAAAAAAATTAAATACTGCGCAGCAGCACAACGTACGACGTAATGTTACTGAATACCTTTTTTTTTTCTTATATGGCCGTTCAACGCGTTTCCGTTTTTGTTCTCGTTCAAATAATATGGGATATTCAATAATATTTTTTTACTAGCTGTCCCCGTGCACTCCGTTGCCCCCGTAAATAATGCCACTTCTTATATGATTCAAATTTCGTTCAATTCGCAATGCGATACTCGGCGTGAGGATGTTCGAAACTTAAAAAAAAAGAAGAAAAGATTTAAGTTTAACTTTGATTTTCAACACGATAAAATATTATATTTTGCACATTTCATCGCACGTACTGCGTTTAACTCATTTTGAAACTTGTTTCATTATTAACTGACATTGTGGGGACATTGTCGGCGCCCGACCCAACGCGCGTCGCATCGCTCACCCGCACTATTACTTCGTTTTCGCTCAGGCGTTCTTTCCGACTCTTTTTATTTTATTTTTTTGCTCGGCTCCTAATGGTCGTGGCGTGATGTCAAAAAGCCAACAACCTTCCTCGAGAATTGAGCTATCAAACGCGAAAAGAATTTTTCAAATCGGTCCAGAGATTAGCGCGTTCAAACAAAACACAAAACAAACTCTTCAGTTTTATTACATTACAGTACAGTATACAGATCGCAGCGGTCGGAGTGAAAAAAAAAATTTTAAAAATAAATGATGAGAATAACTATCCAGTGATAAACGTTATTATAATTGATCGACTCCCCCTCCCCGTCCGTATAAATATTTATTATTTATGTTATTGAGAAAATCATTAAAAACGTTGTCGACGATAAATCCAACTCGCGTAATGTTCGCGCTAAATATCGTGTATTTATTTTTTTTTTTTCTCTTATATAAATAAAGTAAATTAAATTAAATTTGTTTATAATTTATAGTGCGTAGTCACGCGCAATTTTAGGTTTTTGCCCGTATGTAGCTAGGAATTTTTTTCGCGGGAGTCTTATTGTGTGATTTCGCTAATTTTGTTGTTGTCGGCAAAAAGGAAGACTTCTTACTGGGCGCATTGGAATTCGATTTTAGATTACCTTACTAAAAAAACTATAAAAAAAAAAAAAATGCGTTAAATATATTGTAAAAATTGTTCATATTCAAACTCTTATTATAGCTTTTAGAAATAAAATTTTTTAGAATCGAAGTCCAATGGCGCCCAGTAGGAAGTCTTCCATTCTCCAACAACAACGAAATTGGCGAAATCGGATAACTCTAGGAGGCGTGAGAGTTTTTCCTGTAAAGCATATCATATCGAGCTTTTCATTTTCTGTCTGCCGGTGCTTTTGACGTGTGCAAAATAAAATTTTGACAATCGAAGACCGACGCGCCCTGCAAAACGTTTTCCTATTTCCAAAAAAAAATATATATATATATATATATATATATATAACGAAATCGGATCGCTCTACAAATGCGTGAGAGTTTTTCCAGTAACGTATATATGTATTTCAGTTAGAAACACAGCCGTACTTCAGGTCGGGCGCAGGCCCCTTAATGAATTTTCAAACTGTATAAAACGAAACCTTTTGTCACGACGGCGGCGTACGGTTTCCTTAAACCGCAGGATTGGCCAAAAAAAAAAAAAAACTCTCTGTGCACAATGTGAAATATTGCGTATTGTCGATGGCGTTTTCACGCGGTACGCTATCGTAATACTCGAATACGTGTACGTTTAATCGCCATATTCTATATACAAATCGAATTGACTATTTTAATAACGCGCGAGGAGTTTTCCATCGAAATCCAATGGATTTTTCTCGGATATTGTTGGATTTAGTGGTTAATACTTTGGGCGTTATTGTAAATGCGTACGGGATTTATTACAAGACATTTTTTCGCGCCACTCCAGAAGACGTCGGTCGAGACGTAATCGTCAATTATCTGAAAATATTTGTGGTGGGTTTTTTGTGAACGGAAACTGCTCGGATCAGCCGCTTTAGGGTTTTTCGGTCGATCAAAAGTAAATATATTTTTACTATTCAGTGGCGTAATCACGGGGATGGGTGTCGTATCCCTCCCCTCCCCCCTCATGACCTTTTTTTTCTGCACACTGACCACTGGCTCCAAAAATCTCCAAAAATGTCATCCCCCCCCCACACACACACACACACACACACACACACACACAATCGTGACCAAATTACTGTCACTATTGGAAAAGTCGAGGGGTTCCTCGCTATATTATAGGGACGCCAGCTCGTATTTTGTGCGCAGAGAAACACATGTGGAAATACGTCTTTTACTCTCTGATCGCAAAACGCTTTAAATGCGCTTATATAAAGACGTCGTTTTCAACGTTTATTAATATTCCGGTGGAAACGTCACCTATAGTCGCCTACGTGTACACGATAATGGCTTTATATAAAAATACCAGTGTCTGTATAATATTATTATGCGCGGCGTTCAATAATATTATTTTCAAACGCGTATTTTACACACAATACGTGTAGTGCCTACCTACCACAATTCGAGTTATATTATGCGAATAATACAATAGCGCTTGCGATCAAAATAATCGTATTCAAGTTTTCAAGTTTTCAGAAGCAATTATACTTCATTCGGCGAGTAATCGAATTATACACGCGCTTTCCGAAAACTTCCGCAATAATATAACGTTTTGACGTTTCTCGATAATTTGTTCGCCGAGTACCGTATGGAAACAGGAACGTAAGTCATCAATAAGAGACGCTACGGGGACTTGATGCCCCAAAAAAAAAAAAAAAATACCTTAAAATGTGCGTGATAAAAAAAAATCACTAAATATGCCCTGTAAAATATGCAGTGCAATCACTAAAATATGCGGTATAGTAAAAAAAAAGCCGTTTGAATGACGGTAAACACTACACTACTGCAGGTACCTATTTTAGATAAATTAATTAATAATGAAAAACTAAAACCGATTAATTTATATAAATTATAATTTTCGTTAAATATACTATACCGTAATTCGAATAGAAATTATTGTAAAGTTATATAGCAACCGGATCCGAGAATACTCAAGTACGAAATTAATTCAATTATTTGGGCAATTTTTTTTAAAAAGTATTTTGTAACGCCGCCGTCACCGAATTTCGCGTGACCTCCCACTGAACCGCGGAAAATTTTGAGTACCGGTGCCGAAACGCGACGTCGTCCCAGCATTTTTCGTTATATTCCCCCAGAAATTTCCACCCGGGTAATATTATTATTATAAAAAGTTTTTAAAAAAAAATGCGTAAAACCCGGTACAACAATAAGTAGGTATGTGTCTGATGAATACGATGACGCGCTTGTTAAGGGCATTGAAAGCGAGCATTTTCTCTCTTCGTCTTACACACACGAAACACAGCAAAACAGACGTTCCGACGTATCGATCGATCTAGTGGATGCGATAAGAAATTTGAAAACAGATTTTAATTCGTCTCGAATTTTACTATTTTTTTTTATCTTAATATCTTCAAAAAATGTTGTTATTAGCGTTTTTTTTTTTTTTTATTTTAAATTTGTTCGATTAATTTTTAATGATTTATGAAAAAAAAAATAAAAAATTAGAAACGTGGGAAAATCGATGTCGAGTAGGCTTCACGACGAATCCGTTTTCAAATTTCTCATCGAACCGATAATATGTGTCATTCGGTTTAAGAGTATACCGAAACGCGCACGTTGAATGAAAGCCGGAGGCGGTGCCATATAGACCACCACCAAGCGGCTAACAGCTATTCCGTCATTGGCTGTTGCCCCCCTCCAGGCGGCTAATAGCTGCTCTCTCGTTGGCTGTTGCTGTCGGCAGCAATCGGCGGCTCACGACGGTTTCCGCCAATCGGAATACCGACAGGACCTCGCCTGCGCGGAATGAACCAATTTTCGTCCGCCGCCGCCCCGTTAAACTGCTGAATAGCGTATAGATCGACCGGGTACGTTAGAAGTAGGAAACGTCTGTTTTGCTGTGTGTGCGCGCGTGTGTGTGTGTGTGTGTGTAAGACGAAAAGAGAAAATGCCCGCTTTCAATGCCCTTAAGTGTCCTGACGCACTGTATATATAGGTATACGAACGCTCAACAGTTCCATGCAGAACTCTGTCGATCGATCCATCAACGGTTTCGCGTCGTACGAATCAATCGTGAAATCGGCAAAAAAACGCGAAAAAAAAGGTCCGCGAACCACTGCGCATTCCGATTTATATACACACAGCGCCCGCGGATCAAACACAATAAACATCCCCGCTCGAGACGACATTATAACGATTTCTGCTGCTGGCCTCCTCCACGGCGCTTTTTAAATAATTTTGAGTTCTAAATTGATACGTCGAGTAGAAATTTCGGTTTGGCAAAGGATGTTTAAAAAAAAACCCCCCTTTTGTTTCTCTCAAAAAAAAAAACCAACGAAATTCCAGTTGTATCGTACACGCGAAAAAAAAAATAGAATTTCATTACCGGGCTGGGAGGGGGGGGGGGAGGAGGAGGAGGAGATAAAAATTGTACCGAATCGAAGTTTGCTTCCGACGCAAGCACCGCCGCGCGTTAACCGTGAAAATGAAACGAACAAAAAAAAAAAAAAAATACGAAAAACCGACAAAAGACAAAAGTGGGTGATGAAAAAGAAAACAAACAAAACGGCGAAGGAAAATAAAAAATGCGAACGCTTGTCCGGAGTGAGCGCGGCCGTCGGGTTTTTGTGCGGTGGGTGTGTGACGGTGGGATGAACGGGCGACGACGCGCGGTGGAAGTGGGTCGCGCGTGCGCCGATTTCGCCGTACGCTCGCGCGGGCGACGCGATCAAACACCGCCGCCGCCGCCGCCGCCGCCGCCGCGAGAAAAGCGAAAGGAGGAATCGGATCAATCGGCCCGGCGCGGCGCGCGTTTTGCCGCTTCGATCGCGACCGTCGCCGCATCGCCGCCACGCCGCAAACATTTTCACGTTTATCACACGAAGTTGTCGTTGTTGTTGTTGTCGTTGTCGTTGTTGTTGTTGTCGTTGTCGTTGTCGTTGTTGTTATCGTGTAATATATGTATTCTTACACTGTTTTTCAACACTTTTTTTTTTTTTCGACACCGTATCCCCTTCCGAAGCGTTCGTTATAGCGCGGGCGCGTCAAAGTTCATTGACGTGCCGTTTATAATAGTCGGGTTTACACGCGACGCGAATCCGAGGCTGCCTCGCCGGACAGCTGATTCGCCCGACGATCCGCATCTGATGCGCGGGGCCGTGCGGTACAGAGCGAGCCATTCGCTTGGCAAATATGACATCACAAAATTCCTATGAATTTCAATGAACTGAACGCGTTGCTGAACGGCGCGGCACGCACGCGTTCACGTGATGCGAAACAAACAGTTGGAATGTCCTTTGATGCGCGTCCAAAAACCGGCGAGCTTTCGGATCGCGCGAGGAGTCGCGGCCAGTGCTGCCAAATGGTACGATCTTGGTGGGGGATTACGATAATTTGGAGACAAGTACCAAGATCCCCCATCAAACCCTGTGATTGGTCATGAAGAATACGATCTTTTTAAAAATAAATAAGTGTAAGAGAAAAAACAGATTTTGCAATCAATCATAATAAATGTGCGATATTTATTTTTCCTTTATCATGTTTTGGAAAACAGTTACAGCCCATATTTCTGCTGAACCATATAGATATTATGCTAGTATAATATATAATACCTATATTAACCCATGTCTTACACTCATGTATCAATTGCTGGAAATCAGAAAAATTTACATTCCTCTCGATTAGATATGTATGAACACAATGGTGCCCACTGTCCAGCACTGAACCATTTTAACTCTACTTACAATTTTAAAAAATACTTTAACATAAATAAAATAAAATTTTAATTTCAGTACTCGTAAAAAGTAACAAAAAGTTATAGCCGATTATTATTTCATTGTAATTAACTTAGCTATTAAACAAAGACACAGGAACAGATGTAAAATCTTGTGAATAATATATTTTGATAAGCTAAAAATGTAAAAAATCGACTAAAAAAAAAAAATTAATTATATTTTACACCACCCGTGTATTTCTTATGGAATGAACCCGTGATAACAGTTTGTTTTGAACCGTTCACGTTATCAACTGTAAATGTGACGTCATTACTAATTGTGTCTATTGATAATTGATTTTGATATGCAAATATGCAATCACTTTTTTTGGTACGATCTTTTTGTTAAAAATACGACCTTTTGAAAATTTTCCCCCATTTTTTGAATTACCGTGTTTGGCAGCACTGGTCGCGGCACACGTTCGCACCGGTCGAATCGTGTCGAAACCTGCCTCGCGCATCAGAATATGCTTGGTCGTGTAAACCCGGCTTTACAATAGCACACACAGACATCGCGCCCAATCAGTGGCGTCGCTAGAGACTGCCGCTCTGCAAATTTGGTTTTGCCCTGTACCCGCGGGGTTAAGTTGGGTCAGGGGTTTTTCGTGTTAAGGGGCCCGGTGCCCCGGTTATTTATTAAGAAGCGTAATACCTGTAGGCATTTCGAGTCACATATCGGCGGCCTTTGGACAAGCGGGTGAATGAATATTGATGCGAATGAGCCATGTCAACCGCCTGGCCGCGTACTACGCGTTACCTCGTCACCGAAATGACTTCACAAAACACCTTTGACTAGGTATAATGCCCAACACGAATCAATAATGAGTTGACAACGAGCGTGTGCGCACCGCGTACCAGTCGTTTTCCGGACACGCGAGGTCAAGGATTGATCACTTCCCCGGTTTACCCGAGTAAATGGTAGAAAACGTAACGAACGAAGATGTTGCAAGAGAATATAATATTATACCGAGAAAAATACGAACGCAACGGAGAGAGAGACTCAAGGATTCGTGTCCATGCCGGATTCTGGGTAGTGGACGAGAAGACGCGAGAAATATATTATTGTTCTAAAGGCCAAAGCGAGAATCAATTAAGAAAACGGTAAATTTCGTTTGAAAATTACTTTTCGTATCTATATATACCTATGTGGTAAAATTTCAATAAAATATAATATCATCGACGAGACGAGACGAGAGAGTTTAATCGTGCTGGTCTCACAACGATGATGCTACCGATTTTGTCTGCGAACACTCATTCGTGTTCAATGAGTGCACGGGTGATCTCGACATTTTGATTGCTTTCCCCAACGGCGAATCCGTAACTATATTTAGAGTACTTTATTTGACACGAATTTCGTTTTTCCCGGCAGTCTTCAGTGTATGGAAAACTACCAAACACAATTGCCAAGAGAAAAAACCCGTGTGAAATTGTCGACGAACTCCGTTTTGGACACGGACGGTTTTTGTATATTTTTCCCTCTTCTACGAGCTTATATATACGTAGCCGCATATTACGTTTGAATATTTGAACGAAATTCGTCACATCCGTCGATATTTTAATGGAACTACGAAATAACTCAGAACCGTTTTTCGACTATAATCGCCGTTTTCAAATTCGAAATGATAATACAATATTATTCTAAAAATCTCTGTCTATTGAGCGTAATATTACCAACGTGTCCGTTTCACGTAGGTACGAAACGTGTTAGGAACAACTCGGCATAAATTGTAAATATCCTAGAATTTAAATATCTTTTTAACGGTGCGAAAAATTCCTTAAAAAATATATCCTTTGTTTCTAAATATAACATTCATTTCTGAAGAAGCCGTGTGTGGTGTATTGTAATATAAAACGTTTTTTTTTCTCTTGCGCGAGAAATGAATACAAAAGTCGAAATAACATTTCGCGATATTATTTAATATTATTTATATTTACATAATAATATTCAATAATATACGATACGGATTACGTAATTTTTATATTGAGTGAAATTGTTACCGAGCGCAACATTTCTCTCCTGTGTGTGTGTGTGTGTGTGTGTGTGTGTGTGTGTGTGTGTGTGTGTGTGTTATTCTCCATTAATTTTAAGAACTTTTATAATCATTTTTAATAGCTTTATATATATATATATATATATATTTATTTATTTATTTAACATACAACATTCACACAAAAATACTTGGCGTATTTTCCTCGTCGTTCGCTGAAAAGCAACAATACATAACGGTTCAAATGTGACTACTATGTACTGCAGGCTTCTGCGTCCTGACGTCGTATAATATAAAAGAAGCTTTTGCAAATCGAATTTAACCATAGCGAATCTAATCTATTTTGATATTCGTAAAATGCGTTCAATGTATACATATGCATTGCAGAGAAATCCATTTCGCCCATAGCATTTCTCATCAGTTTTTCGAATTGTTGATTTTAGTTCCTTTTGTATACAAATATATAAAATTTCAAGTATAGTATAATATAATACGGCTTTTTTTTTAGAGGGTGGGGAGGAATGGGTGTTTTTAAAATTGTTTAAGTGCTATATCCGGTTTTTTTTTTAGAAAGAAAAAAAATCTACATTTTGTTCACGGAACAATATTTGGACTTGAAAATGTTGAGTTCTTCAAATTGAAAAATGTAGGTGCCGAATTCTCAATGTTTTGTGTATTATAACATATATTGTCTGTCGTTAATTTTAAAATTATTTAATTATGAAAAGTCCAACAGGCAGATACAATAATTTTGTTAATATTGTTAAAACATTATAATTGTGTCTCAAATACGACCAATTGCACATGTTATAGCATTTTTACAGGTTTTTTTTTTTTTTTTAATTTTTTGTAATTTCTTTTGTTGTTTTTTTTTAATTACGCTAAAAGAAATCACTGGAAAAAAAAGGGTGTATAAATAAAAAAAGGCCTAATAACCGGAAAAAGCGGAAAGTAACGCATGTCGAAAATATCCGGACACGAAAAAGTGTTCGCAGACAAAAGAATAATAAAACACCGCGTTATTATAAAACCAGTACCACTTTCTCTAATCTTTCGTTTCAATCAGAATCTAAAAACTTTTTTTTTTATGTATAATTACGATTTTATATTTACGAGTATAACACGTTATTATATATATTATGTTAATGTTATATACATATATTCGAATATGTTTTTATGTGAAAGGAGCTAAAAATTGAAAAAATACGACATTTCAAATTAAAGAGGCCGTCAACGCGTATTGTTACCGCATATACGTCGTAAATAATGGATTTGAACAGAAAGATGTATATCGTATAAGGAAGGACGAAGGAAACACAATTGGAGAAAATAATGATGATGGAACAGACAGAACAGATGATCACTCGAAATGTGTTCATTAATTATTACTCAGACTAAAACCCGCACACATCAATTATACACTATTACTATATATACTATATAGGAATGGTATCCTCGCTGATAAAATTGTTTTTAAATAAACTATGAGGATAGTTTTTAGTATTTTAGTATAAAATTTACCTCTTTATTTGAAATCGGTCGATGACAATGTGCGTTCAAAAGCGTATCGTACGAGTATAAAACCGCGATATTACCGATACTGGGGGAAGGGAGAACGGAGCTCCTCTTCAATTTTTTCATATTTTGAGAGCACCCCTTCAAATTATTATTTTCATTAGAACGAGGAGACGGAACGTGTTATTTTGTTAAAATATTATTGAAATTTTGATTTTGTAAATTTGCATTGAATATAAAATACAACAGTAAATCAAAGTTACCGACAGTTGTGGAATGTTATTTAAAATTAATTAGGTACCAAATTAGCTAGAGTAAATTTTTACATAATTATTAATTTTTATATGTTAATAAATGACAATTTAAAAAATATATATTCATTATAATTTTTGGTATAAATTATATTATTGTAGTAATTTGATTAAGATGAACGGTTGGGAGGTGTAAGGGCGAAGAAAGACGGAATCAGCCGTGCATTAACACGTGCATCATTTGTTTGTCTTGCGTTTTAATACGCATCAGACATTGATTATTTTGCGCATTCTAAAATACTGCAATCGAAGCGATGGACAAAGTATGTCAATATTGTCAGACGTTAAAATTCCGCAACGAAGCAGGCAGCAGCCGACATGTATTGCGCACCAGGAAGAGATGTACCGCCACCTCTTCACTCTCCGTCGGAACCTTTGCAATCACTTCTTGCTGGCGAATCAGACGATTCGAAATTGTTTTTGCTCAAGACACGCAAATTCAGTTCTTGCTTTCAAATGACGTCCTTTGGGGCAACTAAAATTTGCGATCTCACATCTCATGAACATAATTTTGAAACTACATTCACAAGACCAGATGCACCATAAGATTGGGTCGCTGATGCCGATGCCTGACGATGACCCCAAATTTCGCCAAATCTATGTTGTATGGACATTTGTGAAGAACGCGTGACAACTCGGTGCCAGTATAATTGTATTATTGTTGGAAATTTTTTTTGGAAAATCTTAATCAACTTGTTCAAATGTTTAAAAGAGTGTCACCACTCGAATACGAATACGTACACATATTTTTAATGTACCTACCGTTAACGTACATATCGAATGGCAATAGATTTTGTATTTTCTGCATTTCATATACATCTGTAAAACATCTGACACAATAAATCATGCATCGAAAATGTCAAACACTTATTTCGTGTACCCACTTGTAGTTACAAAATATAAAAACGTATATTTTGAAATATAAAAAACCTGGTGCAATCGTTGGGACTGCGGACAGTAGCTATGCTTAAACTCCACGTGTTTTCTCCTATTAAATTACATGGAAGATATATTATGAACTAATCGTAACACATAATAAATTCAATGAACACAAGTTGATATAAATCATTATAATATATTTTAAAAATCGTATAAACTTTTTTTTTTTTTTTTTTTGATCCAAAATAATGTTTTTAGCAATATTTTTAAATCTATTCAGGCATTCGTATCATAGAAACTATATATATATATATATATATATATATATATATATATTTATTTATATATACGTTTATGGCAACTAAAATAAATGACACATAAGTTCGTGATTCAATTTTCTTCAAGTATCTCGAAAAAACTGCATCAGTAGTGGTTCAGTATTCATGAGTAGTAGTATATAGTAGTAAATTCTACTGGGTTGTTGTTAATTTTTAAATTGAATTTATCCAAAAGGAATGTGTTTTAGTCTCGTATAATTTTTCATCAGCAAATTTAACATAGAAATCACCAGCCAAAATGAATGGAAGTTGATGGAAATTTCTACGAAGCGTTTGAGAACCCTCTCTACTATAATATAATATAGAAGTGCTCGATAAATGAAAAATTCTATATCCTCCAATTTTGTATCTGGTGAAACGAAAACAAAATTATGAACGTACTGTTGCCCGTACGAAAATTAAGTATTATAGAACAAAAAAAGAATGAGTCTAGAACCGCGCATGTATTTTAGGTACTGTCGAACAGAACGCGGTGTTAACGTCGGCGTTATTACCGTCGCGTCATTAACGCTAACTCTGACGTTTCATACATTACACAAAAACCAAAGCTTCGCGTCATAGTGATTCGTAGTAGTTGACGTGTATAGTCGTTGGCAGAAATCGGGGGACCTTGAGGGCTTAGTCCCCCAAATGTTTAGTTAGCCTTCTTAAAAATGGTTAGTATAATGTCGAGCGAAGCGAGAACAATTTTTTTCAATGGTAATTATGTATATTTTCTTAGCGACTTAGCCAGCCCCCCTCCGCTAATGAGTACAGTAAGTGTATCGTTCGTACGTTTGTAAGTTATAGAATATGTTAAAAACATTTGCTCACCGTTTTAAGACATTCATAAACTCAAAAACGCGTATTTGATTGTACGTTGAGCTAGTACTGTTAGGTACTTATAGGCTATAGGTAATACGATTATTTTAATCGGATAGTAAGACAGTAGGTCGCGATTCGTATCGCCATTCGACGTAAGTACCTACACTTAAACATTTGAAATCACCTGGTACAGTATTTAGTACGTCGAAAATGTTAACATTATTGACATTGTGCCACACTTTGCCATTTTTCGAAAAACTTGTGTAAACACAAAAATACGTATTTCTGGGCATGTTGTGTACTGTTAGCGAGTACTACACCGTAGTCATACACAAGTATTTAGGTACCGATTATATACATTTTTTTGTCGAAAAATAATACCGTTTGCCGTGTTTCGTTTCGATATTACACATACGTTTAACCCACCTGGTGTAAAAATTGTACGACGAAAATGTTAGTATCATTCAAAATTTTAACACATCTTGCTGTTTTTATATATTTTATATTTTTAAAAAAAATATGCGGCAACACAAAAATACAAATATCCATGTGTACTGTTAGCGAGTACTGCACCTTAGATATCCACAACTCACAAGTATTAGGTACCGATTATACGTATGCATTTATTTTATCGAACATCAAGACTATTTTATTTTATTTTTTTTTATGACTGTACCCAAAAATTCTACCAGAAAAAATTCTCCGGACCTTATACAGTCATAACTTGTTTCCGGTAACAAATTTCATCTAGTTGGTACTATGGTTAAGTTATTTTTCGATTTTCTTAACATTTTTTTTTTTCTCAAGCATCAGAAAAAACTACCGAAAATTTTCATAAAAAACGGTAAAAACGCGGTTTCGTCGAAATCGATTATCGTTATATTTCTTCGTAATTTTGAAACTAACGGTTATAGAAACTCGAAATTTTCACCACCAAATATGTAACTTTATATTAAATCGGTGAAAAAATTTTTTCAAAATACTTCTTTACAATTTTATGCAATTTTATAGCAATTATAGATTTTGAGGTTAACTCCGAAGCTCCGCTCAGGATCGTCACTTAATCGAACACAGTGATCTACCATTGTTTTCGAATTTTATAGAAATAAAAAAAAATTCCAAAATCTTTATCCAAGTAATGCACTTGCGCAACATGCACGACTACTGTACCCTGCGGCCTTTTATATTTAGTGTCAGTCTCGGTGTTTTTTTCAACAACGGTTATCGCTGATATTTTATTACTTTTCTTAATTCAAAAGCAATATAAATATTTTATTATTTTGTTATTACACTGCAGTATTGTATTTTAAGCGTCTGCGCTGCACCGATTTTTTTTTTATATCGTACGTGTCACGATTTCTATCGATATTCGACACGCATTTAAACATTTAAAACCTCCTCGTATAGTAAACTATATAAATCGTCGAAAACGTCAACATTATTTACACTTTACCATATTTTGCCGCCATATTTTTAAAAACATGCGTAAACACAAAAGCACGAATTACCGGGTATGTTATGTATACTGTTTGCGAGTACTGCACCGTAGTTGTAGTTTTACACAAGTATTAGGCGTACCTATATTATCTGAATTTTTTTTATCTAAATATTACCTACGCTATTTGCCACGTTTCGTTTCGATATTACACATGCGTTTAACCCAACTTGTACAATAAATTGTACGACGAAAATGTTAGTATTACTAAAAATCCTAACACATTTTGCTATTTCTTATTATTTGCATATGACATATTCGACTTATTGAGTATAGATAAAAATTGATAAAATTAAACAAACAAATAAATAAGATAAGATAATTATATAATAATATTTTGGTTGGCAAAGGGATTCATTGTTACTTTGTACGCCATTCATAAAACAATCGACATAATTATTATTCAATAAATTTATCATTATTTAGTTGTTTTGTAGTTATACGATAATTATTATTCGACAAAATTGTAAAATTCAAAATTGTTCACAACACGCTTGTGAAGTAATAAAACATAAAATCAATTACCTATGTTATTATCGACATTTTTGGGTATAGAACTATTGGTTAATGTTCAAAACATAAAAACATTTTCTTAAGTTATTTGTCTTAATATTGTAAAAATTTACAATAAATATTTTGTGAGTGGTGTGCGTGTTACCTACATAAAATGTTTTCTGTTTAATTTTTATATTCGATCAATTGGGAATTTATATTTCAAGTTCGACAAATTATTGGTACGATTTAAACATTCATTCTGTCGTTTAAAAATTTGTTAAACCATTTTTATTATTATAATTATTCGTGACTAAAGTCTTTAGCTTGGAGAATTTCTGAATGTTTATATCTTTCCACACACCTATGGCCATAAACTGCGTTTAAAATCACTTGCAATTTTGTACATTTTTTTCATGTTTTTCAAAACAAAAATAAATACAAATACAAGAATTTCAGAGTATTTTATGTTGACTATAGTACTGCACCTTAGATATACTAATCACCAAGGTTCGGGACTTGTAGCACTTAAAAACATGGAAATAAGCGCTAAAAGCCCGTAAAATATGCATAAAAAAAAAACGAAAAATATGCATTTAAAATATTTTTTATTGAATTATTAATACAAAATACATTATAATTTAAAACAATAATGTTACTTTAAATTTAAACAAATTTCTTTGTCAGACTGAACAAATAAATAAGTTTTAAACTATTTTCGGCTACCAGCCGTTGCACTTCCGGACGGTGTTTACCGGAAATAACAATACAATAAAATAGATTTATAATTTTGTCGATATACTATATCCGTCGAGTTAATAAACGTAAGCACTTCGATTTATATATGGTTTAAATGGAAACGCGTCTATGACGATCCGGCGATACGGGTCATGATATAAGCTGTAGATAGAAGGCAAAATCATACGATTATGTTGATATTAATTTTTGTTCGCGTGGTTCTCGCTTAATTTCATTAATTGGTGGAAATTTGTACAATTGTTATTTAAAATTTGAAGGATTTGTTAAAATACTAAAAATAAAGCACAAAAACGAAAGAATAAATACTTTACTGAAAAATCTATAAAATATGCAAAAATATGCATATTCAAATTTCAAATTTGATATCACGTTATCGAGAAATGAATTTATTTCGCACACTGCTGTTTTTTTACAATAAATAACAAACAAATGCAAATGCTTTAAGTCCCGAACCCTGCTTATAGCATATTTGTATAATATGTGTACTGTGTAGATATCGTCGTCATACGGATAATATGAATATTTCTATCGAACAATGAAAAATGATTCGTTTCGGCATTCCAAATGCATTTATACCACCCAATCGTCAGAAATGTTTATAATATTTGCATTTTAACACGTTTTATTATTATTCATAAACAAGATTGAACAGAAAAAAAAAACGGATTTCAAGATAAGTTGATTGTTCATAATTATCGTGTAAAAAGAACTATGCTATATTTCGTCGCAATAACGTTCTAGAAAACGTTATATCTAGGTCATCGTAATTTTTCGAAAACGACTACAGAAGCAATAATAGTTACGTACAAGTGGCAGTAAAAATAAATACAGTTGCTACAAAATATATTTATTCAGTTTTTTGTGTGTAAACAATTCTTTTGCAGGCGTGTTTATTTCTAAAAAATTATAACGTCGCAGACAGTATAGAACCATTGTCATACGGTAGTTCAAGTTCAGTGATTATTGCCGAAACAACGAGTTAAAAGAAAAACTTTAAACCAAAATGATTCATTTTAGAACACAATCGGTCATCTCAGTATTGACACTGTTTTCCATTCACCGTCATGTATCTGGTACGTAAATATACATTTCAATGTTCCTTTAAAGAACCTATAACATATTGTAAAACGTTGTTTATAACTATTATATTGTATATAATTACTATAAAAAATTTTTGTTTTTTCTCAATTATTGTAAATACTGAAATCGTTCTGTTGAATTGTTTAAGTACTTCGTTCAAGTGACGACGACAAGACGTCAGTCGTTCGGTTTTAGTGAACATAACGTGCACCTATATACGTTTTTGTAATTCAAGTTTTCGCGATACGTGATATTAATCTTAAACCAATCATAATAATTGCTTACTGAAAAAATCTAACTTTGCCTTCGGGTTTTCGTCGTCTTCACTAACGTGACACAAGTCAAAAAATATTTTTCATATGACATATGTTGTCGACCTTCATATTAAAACTTGATCCCAGCACAGATTAGATGAATACAGATGGATCACTCGGCCCGAGAACAAAACAATTGCAAATACGCTCTTCTGATTGGTCCCCCGCCCACCACATATCAATGTAGGCGCACGCGACGATATAAATTATTGTGTTGGTATTATACAATATTATGGTACAACTTCTTTATTATCTCAAATAATATTATCCATAATAATGTTTATCACGTGACGGTAAAAATTTAACGCAGATTAAGCACCGATTTTTTTTCAACTGTGTGTATGAAACGAGTATATTTGACACGAGATCATTATATGACACGATCGCCAAACCAGAATTCACTATTGCTATGTTTACATGCACACATTAATTCGGATTAACTCAATTCGCATTTAGATATCGCGGATTGAGGTGCGTGTTTATATGCACAACTGAAAACCGAATTACTGTAATACACGTCACAATCGATTTAAAATATTATCTTATTCCATGAGAAATGTACATGTTCCATGATAAAAATATTTTTTATTATCATCATATTATTATACTGATGTAATTTACGGAATCTTATAATGAAAATTGTTCAATTACGCGACTTGGCGTAGTATAATAGGTATTTTTTTATACATTTTTTGTTTTATATTGTTCACTATGTATTTATTTATTGCGAGTACATTGATTCATTTGATCCATTCTGTTTAAAGAGAAAGAATGGATTTTTTTTTTATATAATATTAAATAAAAAATGAATGATAAAAAAAAAGTTAACAGATAACAGTTATCTTGATAACAAAAATGTAATTCAGTTATAACAGTGTTTACCGTTTATATGCATTTTATAATCCGGGAGTTATTTTCAATACGCATTCCAAATGTGTATTAGATAAAACCGTTTTAATTCAAATCGGGTTGACTCAAACCGAATTAACACCTATTTATATGTACCCAACTCCGTGAGTTCACTAATGCGTATTGGTTTAAACTGCGCACGTAAACGTAGTATATGTAAACAACACAAATAGATTACCTCACGGGAGTAATGTTTAAATTTTAGGTAAATATATTGTGCTATCATGCGGTAACACTGATACGGTGGAGATTCGAATGACATCATTTTTTTTTGTTTACATCGCGAGTGATCCATCTGTATTCATCTAATCTGTGATCCCAGCATAAATATAGTTTAGATTAAAAAGAATATTTTCTATATTTTCTTTCTCTGTCTAAGCGAGCTCCACGTTCACTTTTTTTTTACTCCTACTTATTTAGTATATATCTCAATATAATAGAGTAATCCATCTATTGGATCGCTTTCGGGAGGGTAGAGCGCGCTGTCATATTCGTTAATTAATAAGCTCACGATTATCGAACTTTCGAGATGCGTCTCTGCCCCGCCCGCACCGCCGTACCATACGGAGACCACAGGAAACCCGTTGTCCAACAGATTGGTGGGGGCAGAAATTGATAAGAAAATTTTTGTTACCAACTATAGAAACCTAAAATCCAAAAATATAATAATGAATTTAACGAAAATATAACTAAATACTTAACTACTGCTTATCAATTTTCTGCTACAATTTAAACACGTGCACAAACAACTGAACCACAAAAAGTAAATGAATACAACGTTAAGTCGTCAACGAAGTGTATAACTAATTCTAACTACATCGAACAAAATTCAGAGACACATATTATAGAACACAAAAATTCTTTTTAATAATTTTAGGTAAAATGTGTGTTGGTGTCAATGATGAGTCGTACTGATAAATCCTATTCCCCTTCCATTTTGTCAGACAACGGGTATCCTCCCTACGGAGACACACCGGTTTTTCGACACTGTTGGTAACATTTCTCTTACCGCCGGTATCTGGCGTGCACGACGTAACGGCCGTCGCTGTCGTTATTCGTTTTTTTTCCCCCGTTGGCATCAAAGTTTTTTTGTTATACCGTCGACCTCACGGCTCGTGTCGCTGTAGCCCGTCTTTTTTCTGTTATGTTTTGCGTGTGCTACCGAGTCCGGTCCATAGACATAATATAATATATAGACCGCGATTGGAGAAAGAAGTACGGAGCAAAGATACGTGCGAGAGAGAGAAAGAACCATTTGAGATTTTTCATGGATGAATAAATAATCATGTATCATCATCACGATAAAAGATAGACAGGTTGAACAACGAGCTCTAATAAAGTGACCAGCAAACCTTCTTTTTATCAAATTCTAACATTAGCGCTCCTAACGGAAAATGTTTCAAATAAAACATCGTAAATATTATTAATATGTATTATAATTATTCGTAATTATAAAAAATAATAATAATAATTATAACAATATAATTAATAAATAATTTTTAAAAATAATAATGTTTTTCGTCAAATAACAGTTCATTTGTCAAATAACTTATTTTACCGTCAAAATATCATAATCTCTTTGTGTAGTATAATCACAGGTTAGATGAATATTCCTCTAATCCGAGGTATAATAACTAATAATGTAATGTAGCCACTGAGCAAGCTGTGCTTAGTGAGTGTGTATATTATATAATACAGTATATTAATTTTAAGCGTAATATAAAATATTTCGTAGTTGAGTTAAGTTCACACGCTTACGTCCGAAATCCGAGCGAGGAAATCGACCTTTGCCCTGAGATAATTGAAAATAATTATATCTTATTGCTGTACATATATTGCCGTCGCGCGATTACTATTCAGCGCGCACATTATTGTTTAGATATCAAAGGTATTGATAACTATTACATATATTTGGTGGGTGTAAGTGAGCGACCTTGACATTTTGTGACAATCGTATAAGTATTATATTATAGCCCGTACTAGCTAATAAAATAGTGTTTGAGATTTATCCGTGTCTCGGTCATTATTTATCATTATTTATTGTTTTGCTCTTGCTTCGATTATACGTTATTTATTATGTTCTCGTTGATTATCGTTTTCTACAAGCCGTGTATATCTGTGTAGTTGTCGTTATTTTATTTATTTATTTATTTTTTCTCTTCTTACCGTTACTCTAGCACTCGCACAAAATAAACTTTAATATAGGTATATTACGTAATAATCTGTGTCGATTTTTAAATTACAATAACGACTTTTTACTGTAATTAATATGGACAACGATCGTGCGTCTCGTAGTAAGAAACGAGCTCTTACCAAACGTTTATCCGTAATTGAACGCATTCGGGCAATTCAAAAATTAGGTGCAAGTTGCGCTACCAACCCAGAGTTTATTCGGAGATTCTTGATTGCCGCAAATGATCTCGATACTCTTTGGAGGGAGTTCATAGTTGAAAATGACGCAGTGTTGGACGCCATGATTGATTTAGGTGAATGTGAGACCTTTTCAAATGAAGTCGAGCTTGATACCCATGAGTTGCTTCTAACCGTTAAAACACTAGCTTATCAATATCAGGATGACACTGATGACCATGTAAGTGGGTCTGTAAAGATCGTTTCTAGCTCAGTAAGGGTGAATGAAAATCGGAATAGCGTAAAAGAGTACGGAAGTATAGGAGGTAGCCGATCATCTTCCCCTATATTGCAGGTGGAACAAGTGCCATCGGAGCGCCCAGGTCACACTGTTCGACTTCCAGAAATTCCGTTACCACGTTTTGGAGGTAGTATTCATCTTTGGCCCGTATTCCGTGATCGATTTGTCGCGCTCGTCGATAGTCGTCCAAACTTATCTAATATTGAAAAGTTTTATTACTTGTTAAGTTGTTTGGAGCTAGAGGCCTCTGACGTAGTAAAGGGTATTACTGTATCGGACAGTACGTATAGGTTGGCCTGGTCGGCACTCGTGGAACGATATGAAAAGCCGCGCCGATTAGCTTCTTCGATTGTGGAGTCTCTTCTCGCGGCACCTGTAGCTCAGCAGGAATCCATGATGTCACTTAACGAGTTCATAAACACCTTTGACGAAAATATCGCATTATTAAATTCGCTTAACATCCCAAATATAGGTGATTTTCTACTATTCACAATCGCGTCACGTTGTTTACCGATTTCGTCTCGTCGCTTATTTGAGACAGCCAATACCTACGAGTATCCCAGCGTGCAAGAATTAATCAAATTTATAAAGGGTCGGATACATATTTTAGAGAACGCAAGCGTGAATTATGGTGCTTCTACATCAGTAAGACAACCCACAGCGGGAACCTTTAAGAATAGAAAGGAGTGGCCTCGTAAAGGGAAACCAGTTACCTCATTAATGACCACGAAATCATCAGTTAACGCAGCTCTTAAGTGTCCTAATTGTAGCAGTACACATAAACTAAATAACTGCCCGGTCTTTAAGAATTTAGGTGTAGATGAGCGGTATGACGTTATTCGTAAACATCGGTTGTGTATGGCGTGCTTCAGCGATCAACACTGGTCAAATAAATGTCAGTCTGTATGTCCCGTATGCAAACGCCGTCATCATTTACTACTACACCGAGACCATTCGGCAGGTCAAAGTAGTTCTTCTCAAGAAGCTTCTGCGGTCTTAATTGGATCACGATCGACTCATTCCGTATTGTTAGGGACAGCCATGGTATTAGTGCGCGACGCTGGAGGAGATGTGCAGTCAGCTCGGGCTCTCATCGATTCCGGTTCGCAGATCAGCGCTATCACGTCCTCTTGTTCAGACCGTTTAGGTCTTCGACGATCCCGTTGGACAGCCACAGTGACAGGGCTCTCTGGTCATTGTATCCCAGAAATTTTAGGAACGGTACAGCTTCAGGTACAACCACGACATGAATCAGCTCCGATCATGTCAGTTAAAGCGTGGGTACTTCCAACGATTACATCGGAAATGCCCAGTCATAGTTTGTCTACGAGTGTAAGAGAAAGCTGTTCTCACTTAAATCTCGCAGATCCTAATTTCGATACCCCAGGTCCGGTGGAATTGTTATTAGGCGCGGACATATTTCCGCAGTTGTGGACGGGTGAACAATACTCGCTAGGAGACGGGTTGCCATCCGCGTACAAATCAGTCTTTGGCTGGATTTTGATCGGACCAGTACAGCAAACACCTGACATCACTGCGAGATGCCTCCTAGTTTCGGTAACTCCGTCGATCGAAGAGCTAATGAGTAGGTTTTGGAAAATCGAAGAACCAGAAGAGGCACCTCTTATTTTTACGGATGAAGGTCAATGCGAAGCAACGTTTCAAGAAGAAACCACCATTGACGATGCTGGACGTTACAGTGTTCCGTTTTCTTTTCGTCCAGAGTATTTATGTCCTAAGTTTGATGGTATGCGAGAAGTAGCGTTAAAACGGTTTGAGCATCTGGAGCGCAAGCTGGCGCAAGACGAGGTACTAGGTGAGGCTTACCGAAAATTCATGTCGGAGTACGAGTCCTTGGGACACATGTCATTGGCACAAGGGCCAGGCCTTTATGTCATACCTCATCACGCAGTATGCAAACAGGTGAATGGTGAGCTGAAGCTACGCGTTGTATTCGATGCATCCGCTCGAAGTCGATCAGGCCAATCCCTGAACGATGTATTGCATGCTGGGCCTAAGTTACAAAGGGATATTATTGACGTTTTGTTGGGATTTCGATTATATCGATATGCATTTTCCACCGACATCTGCAAAATGTATAGACAGATAAGAATGAACGAAACCTACCGCAAGTATCAACACATCGTCTGGAGAGCTTCTCCTACTGAAGCCATACAAGAATATGTCTTAAATACAGTGACGTACGGTGTAAATTGTGCACCATTCTTGGCTTTACGAGTTCTCCAGGATATTGCGGATCGTCATTGCTCCAGCGTGCCAGCGGTTAAAAACGCCTTACGACTCCAGACGTACATGGATGACATTTGTACGGGTGCAGATACTATTAAGGAAGCCTTAGTGCTCAAATCCGATTTAATCAATAGCCTGTCACAATTCGGACTTGAATTGAAGAAATGGTCCAGCAATTCGACAGAACTATTGAACAGCATACCGGTGGAAGATCGTGCGTCTGGCTGTCTTCCGTTCAATGATGAAACTACCGCGATTCAAGTGTTAGGTTTGAAGTGGACATCAGAGGAAGATACACTTGGTTACGACGTCAGTTTCCCTAGTAATGTGACAACCAAACGAGGGGTTCTTTCGGTAATCGCTCGGATCTTCGATCCATTAGGATTTTTGGCCCCAGTAGTGTTATATGCGAAACATCAAATGCAAGATATCTGGCGGTTAGGGGTGTCTTGGGATGAACCGTTGCCGGAAGTCGTGAAGGACAAGTGGTCCCACTTCATGTCTGAATTGTATTTATTATCAGAAATTCGGGTTCCTCGGTTTGTTGGTGTGCTCCCGCGACATGTGTACCGTTTGTGTGGTTTTTGTGATGCGTCGGAACGCGGGTATGCTGCACTTGTTTATCTACGGGTGACGGACTGTGATGGTCACGTAAGTATGTACTTGTTAGGAGCTAAGACCAAACTCGCCCCGCTCCATACGACGACAATTCCGCGCCTTGAACTTTGTGCAGCGGTTTTACTCGCACGCTGGATGGCTCGCATCCGAAATACGCTGACAGCTCAGTTAACGGTTTCAGATACGTTCGCGTGGACAGACTCATCCATTGTATTGTCATGGCTTACCACACAGCACGTGTCATTCAAAATTTTTGTGTCTAATAGAGTGAATCAAATACAGCAGTTATTACCGAATTGCAGCTGGAGACATGTGAATTCCGTTGATAACCCTGCCGACAGTGCTTCTCGCGGGCTTCTGCCGTCCGATTTGAAGCTGCATTCCTTATATTGGCAAGGGCCTCAGTTCTTATATGACGAACCGGATACATGGACTACAGATTTTCTTCGAGTACAAGCAGCTCAATTACCGGATGTCAAGCTCACCTCGTTATTGGCATCTGGTCCAGATATAAGTAGTGAATGGTTTAATCGATTTTCCTCGTATCTACATATGCTACGCGTTACCGCTTGGGTTAGACGTTTTATTTCGAGATGCAGACGGGAACCTCCTACTTCGAGTGTGTTATCACGTGCTGAGCTCGATGAAGCGCTTCGTGTTTCAGTCATACATTCCCAGCAATGTTATTTCCGTACGTTATTCAATGAGATATCGCGTAAGTTACCAATATCTTCTAGTCACTTAGCTCGTCTTTCTCCGTTCA
This sequence comes from Slavum lentiscoides, assembly GCA_032441835.1. Lineage (NCBI taxonomy): Eukaryota > Metazoa > Arthropoda > Insecta > Hemiptera > Aphididae > Slavum > Slavum lentiscoides. The sequence continues at coordinate 3,384,225 of CM063716.1, forward strand.
TTGACTCCAAAGGGGTTATCCGCGTTGGTGGACGCTTACGCAATGCTCAGTTGTCAGAGAATCAGAAGCATCCGATATTATTAGCTAAGCTGTCTGTTTTGTCAGTATTAATTACGCGCCATTGGCATCTGTATACGTGCCATTCTGGTCCACGCGTTATGACCTCTCTTATCTCCAAGCAGTTCTGGATAATCTCCGCACGTAGGGTTATTGGGAAGATTATTAAGCAATGTACGATTTGTGTGAGGTTAGCTGCAGCTGGGCCACAGCCGATAATGGCAGATTTACCACAGGCGCGCGTATTACCTTGCAGACCATTCTCCAAGGTTGGTGTCGATTACGCAGGTCCACTTAATATGCGGGAGCATAAACTGCGGAAGGCTCGGGACTACAAGGTATATATTGCAGTTTACGTTTGCATGGCAGTGAAGGCTGTCCACCTAGAAATAGTTTCCGATCTAACGTCCGATGCTTTCTTAGCCGCTTTAGACCGTTTCGTAGCTCGGCGAGGTCTACCGTCGGACATATATTCGGACTGTGGCACTAATTTTGTAGGTGCGTCCAAGCAGTTGCGCCAATTATTTGAGCTACCGGAAAATCAGAATAAGTTATCGTCACATCTCCCCTGCAGCTGGCACTTTAACCCTCCCAGCGCTCCACACTTCGGCGGTTTGTGGGAGGCGGCGGTTCGCTCCATGAAAAGGCTTCTAGTTCGCGTTTTGGGTTCTCATACATTAACGTTCGAAGAGTTATCAACCGTGACGTGTCGCATTGAGGCGGTCTTGAACTCTAGACCTTTAATACCGATGTCTTGTGATCCTAATGACTTAGAAAGTCTTACGCCCGGACATTTCTTAATAGGACAACCATTGTTGAGTGTACCCGATACCAGTGTTATAGATAGACCCAGCCGATTATTGACGCGTTGGAAGCTCCTGCATCAGAGTCACCAGTCGTTTTGGAAACGGTGGTCCAATGAATATCTAAATACCCTTCAATCTAGGTCAAAATGGTTGGTGACCCGGACGCAAGTAAAGGTGGGTGATATGGTGGTAATCAAAGATAATCAGCTACCTCCTTTAAAATGGCGACTAGGGCGAATAGTCGAGTTATTACCGGGATCGGACAAGGTCGTTAGGGTAGTGAAATTAATAACTCAACTAGGTACTATAACTAGGCCAGTTGTAAAGTTAGTTCTATTACCAACCGAATAATTTGTTAATCGTATATTACCCGTTCTGCTATCAACGTAACAAAATTGTATGCCTTTCGTTCATTTATTTATATTTATATGTATTTTATACTTAATATTTACATTTGTTGTCCGTTTACACGCGAATAATTTTCTAAAATTGTTTATTTATTTATATGTATTTTATACTTAATATTTACATTTGTTGTCCGTTTACACGCGGATAATTTTCTAAAATTGTTTATTTATTTATATGTATTTGTAATTTTTTATTAGTTGAAATATTTCATTGTATCATTTATACCATTTGTTCAAATTTATTTATTTATACTGTTGCAACTATTGTCACGTAGGTAAACTCAAACTATTTTGTAAGGCTGTAAAGTTAAAATTTCCTTTGTTTCCATCGTTCCTCACGAATCCGGACAAGTCAGTACGAACCAAGGACAACGCCCTAACGCTCCAGAATTGTGAGACGGTGTCTCCCAAGGGGGGAGTATGTTCGTGCCAGTGCAATTATTTAATCGTGATGAGATGTATTATCTTCACCAAGGTGCGAAGTACACGCACGATAAGCTCGGTACGCGCGCGAGTCGGGAGAGCCCGAGGTTCGCCGCAGTAGTCGTTGTGGTGACAGTCCAGAACTCGGACCTGTTACACGTTTGAAAGGAACGTCCAAGTCGTCACCGTTAATATATCAAACCACTTTAAGCGCTAGTAGTAGTGAAATTTCTCAGCTGATTTACAAAGAAGATTTATTGGTCACGATGAACGGCGGAGTAGTAGGTATAGCTCGTTGTTCAACCTGTCTATCTTTAATCGTGATCACCATTCACTGCGGATCCGGATATCTTGCTGCCACAATTTTGTTTTATCATCCATGAAAAACCTCTTCTAAGTCTCTCTCTCTCTCTCATCTACCCATTAACTATAATTAACAGGTCTATGGTCTCTCTCGCACATATCTTGGCTCTAGTGCAGAGGTCGGCAATTAGTTTCTACGGAGGTGCAGATAATTTGAAAAAATATTTTCGAGGGCCAAACAAAACTTGAACATTAGTGAATTAATGTATAATATACATTATAGAAATATATCGAATATCTATTATTCTATTACGTGCCGAAAACCAGCATTAAACAAAAATATTTTTAGCGGTCCAGTTATTTCCCCTCTGCGGGCCGGATGTGGACCACGTGCCGCCTATTGCCGACCCATACTCTAGGGCTCTGTTCTCACCAAAGCAACTTGCAACCACAACTCGATTGCAACGCAACTTCAACGCAACGCGACGCGTATTATTAAATAGACATGTTCTCAACGATCGCAACGGGACTAGATAACAGGACTAGTGTACGCAGTTGCGTTGCAATCGAGTTGCAGTTGCGAGTTGCTTTGGTGAGAACAGGGCCTAGTAGTCTAGTGCATTACATGTGATACACTGGTCGTTCGCGGTCTACATATTTATGTCTATATGTCTATGGTCCGGTCGCGCGTCGGTCAAGTGTCAACGTGATGCCATTGTGGCCTAGCGAATTATGTGTCGCTGCCACCAATCCGTTTACTCGCGTATTAACGTTTCGTAGGCCGTCTATCGCACGTATAAGGCCGTTCGGCGTTCCGGGCGAGCTTTGACACATGGTGTTCATTGTATCGCACCACCGGATCCGGAGCATACTAGTTGGGTCCCAGATTCCAGTTGTTTGCCAATTGGGTCCCGTGTAAAAAAGCCTGCTGTACTAGTTGGGTCCCAGAAAAAAACATTTTCCTTCCTATTTTTACAGACTTAGGACAGTCTAATAACACCTAGTTATTACAGGTATAGTTGAAAATGTCTTATTTTTCTAATTTTTACTATTTTATTTTCGTGATTTACAATCGTTTGCCGTCTAAATTGTTAATAGGGTTTTTAATTAATAATTGGGTTGACTTTAATAAGATACAGATTTAACAAATCCGTAGCAATTAATTTTTCCCAATATTTTATCTGTCATTTTTTTTCCTTTACGAAACCTTCCTTATATATTATACAGTTTCTTCTTCTTCCCTCTGGACTTCTCATTTTAATATAAACGAATATAATTGAACGGAATGTGAATTGTGAGCTAAAATGTCCATGTAATGTCGTACCTTTATTGTATATCAATAAATAGTTCAGATAACTACGAGAACTACGAGTCGAAGGTCGTAACACGTCCATAAATCTGGACCCAATTCGGTCACATAGTTTTATACTCCCGGACCCAATTCAGATAAAATATTTTATGCGACCGGACCCGATTCGTACAAAATTTAGAAACGTTATTGTTTTCGGACCCAACTAGGATGCAGCCACCGGATCACCGTGTTAACGTCGCATGCCCTGGTCGCCGCGTTTGTACGCCCACGGGTGATCCGGAGCTTGTTGCAGTCGTAATCGTTGTACTGTCGAAATATCGTATGCCGTGCTGTCGGCACCTACCGATCGTGTTCGTATTACCATTGATTATTATACATAAATACACAATATTATGTATAATCAATGGTATTACATAAAATGTTGCCTGTTGCCCACCACCGTGCCCGGGGTTACAACCATTGCCATTCTTTGCCGTCATCGTCACCGCAGTTCAAGGTCAGATCGTTTTCGTTTCATAATTATTTATTTTGTCAGTATGTACATCATAGACGTAAGCATTCGCGTGTCATGTGCCGTTTTTATATATGTGTCCCCACAGGTCCCTCTTACTATTTTAAGTACGATTGCATGTGTTTTTTCGAATTTACTCAATTAATACAGTCCACTCTATTTGTTATCAATAACTGTTGTTTCAAATGTATTATTATTATTATTATTATTATTATTATTATTATTATTATTATTATTATTATTATTATTATTATTATTATTATTATTATTATTTGTCTCTTGTGCTATTCTGTTCTTTCCCTACCACATTATATCCTCTAACCAGCATTTTAGCGCTGTGCGCTTCGCTCTGGTCTTCCTCTCGCAAATCATACTACTTGTCGAGAGAGCCTGGTGCGTACACCATCTGGTCCATAAATTATGCTTATAAAATTAATCATTTAATAGATCTTGCCTTGTGATTAACGACCCTTGTCAATATAAGAATGTGTCCACTACAGAAGTGTTCTAAGAGATATTCTTTGCGACCTCCCTCGATATCCTTTTTGTTTTTGGAAAAAAAATCTCACATTTTTTGACATAGTAAATCGGATCGCTATGATCATTTCTTCTATCACAGCAAAATAATCAGTGTGAATCGGACCGAGAGCATAAAATAATAAATAATATGTGATCTCGGACACCACAAAAATGAAATTCGCGTCAATCCGATTGTATATACGTATATACGCGTGTGTATAAACGAAGTTACTTAAATCTACGAATAACGATAGTAACTCAAATAATATATATAACCGATTCAATATAATTAACTCGTTAACACAATATCAAAATAATCGCCTTTTTGGCCCGAAAAAATTTAACTAAATACAAAATATAAATATGTAAAAATTAGCCTTCTTAATTTGTCAATAATATAATAATGATAAAAATGTGTACTCACAATAGGTAACACGATAATATTATATCCAGTGGCGTATTTACGGGGGGGACCAAAAGTACTGGACCCCCCAGAACCAAAAAAAAAAAAGATTATCCAAAGGTATTTTTTATTAAATACCTTATATCAATATATCCTGTTGGAATTTTCAAAAAAAAGAAAATTTGGGCCCCTCCCCCCAGAAAAAAGTTGAAAATACGCCACTGATTATATCACACAGACTGGCCAGTCGCCTTTCACCTAAATCTATGAATTAATGTTCACACACACACACACACACACACACACACACACACAAAACAAATTTAAATACAAATATAAATACTAAATTAACATACAAGTTAAATATTGACTTGTTGATATACACGCGATGATAAAAAAAACTCATAACAATTTTCACACGACAAATTTAAAACGTACGACGCGACGGTACAACTACGATAAGACGGCAACAACGAACGAACAACGAGGGCGTTGGCCGTATACAGAAATAAATTTTATAAACAGTCAGATAAATGCGTATTTGTATTTATGGCTTCGGTGTCGATAATGATAAGATGTCTGTTCTTCCGTTAAACACAGTACATTCTGTCTCTATTTATATAAATAAATAATCATCCTATTATCCCAAATTGAAAATCTTCTACTTAAAAACCAGCTACTTGTTAATATACGAGTATTAGCAGTAATATTTCTATTGTACCCAAAATTAATGCTTGAATAAATGTCAAAATAAATAAATGTTAACTTTTATTGCCCACACGAAAATAATTATATTATGATAAAATATGTTTTTTAGCTTGTATCGGAGGTAAAACTATTATTTTACAAAAATATTATTTCTTTTACTAAATATGTTTTTATCGAGTAAATATACAAATTCAATTATTCTGTTTCCATTGACGTACAACTTTACTATGTTGTCGATAACATTGATCTTAATACAACTGCATTTTATTTGATAACAATATAAGTATTATTTTTTATACGAAAGAAAATAATAAATAATTTTGGCAAGAATTGTTAAAATACATTTTTTAAAGTACTAGCATACGCGCAATTTGTTGAGGGTTTGATATAACTTAACTCTCCGGTGTTCGTCGGCTTCACTAACGTGGCACAATTCAAAAAATATTTTTCATATGACATAATATATTATAATATGTTGTCGACCTTCATATTAAAAATTGATTCCAGTATAAATATAGCACAGATCAAAAGGAATATACACACTTTTATCTTTGTCTATCTAAGGGGACTCCACGTTCATTTTTTTTTTATTCCTTCTTATTTAGTGTATATCTCAAAATAATGGAGTAATCCAACCAATTCATAAATTATATTTATAAAATTAATCATTCAATAGATCTTCGTTTGTGGTTAACGATCCTTGTCAATATAAAAATGTGCCCTCTATAGAAATGTGCCAAGAAATATTCTTTACGACCCCCTCAATATCCTTTTTTTTTATTTTTTTCTTTTAGAAAAAAATCTCACATTTTTGACATAGTAAATCGGATGGCTATATGATCATTTCTTCTATCACAACAAAATAATCAGGGCATTCTGTCTCTATTTATATAAATAAATAATTATCCTATTGTCCCATATTGAAAATCTTCTGCTTAAAAACCTACTTGTTAATATATTAGCAGTTATATTTCTATTGTACCCAAAATTACTGCTTAAATAAATGTCAAAATAAATAAATGTTAACTTTTATAGTCCATACGAAAATAATTATATTATGATAACATATGTTTTTTTAGCTTGTTTTGGAGGTAAAATTATTATTTTACAAAAATATTATTTCTTTTACTAAATATGTTTTTATCGTGTAAATATACAAATTCAATTATTCTGTTTCTATTGACGTACAACTTTACTATGTTGTCGATAACATTGATCTTAATATAATTGCATTTTATTTGACAACAATATAAGTATTATTTTCTATAGGAAAGAAAATAAAAAATAATTTTGGAAAGAATCAAATTAAGATACACTTTTTAAATTACCAACATACGCGCAATTTGGTGAGGGTTTGAGATGCTTAGCACCCCTAATTTTAAAATTAACTTCCTAAAAGTTCAGTAGTATAATAAAAGAATGTTTTTAAGTCTTTAATAAATACAGTTGTGTTGCTTCAGTACTCCCAGAATTTCTATTGAAAATACACACCTACATAATAAAAACAATAGAAATGCTGTTAGACCAAACATTACTGTTTAAATAAATGTTAAAATAAATCAATATGATCTTTTATTAAACATAAATATTTACTTCATAATAAAATGTTTTTTTTTTTTTTCAGCCGGATCCATGAAAAGTAATTATTTCACAAAAATATTTTTTCTCCTACCAAACGTTTTTATCGAGTTACGATAAAAAAAATCAAATATTCTGTTATTATTGACGTACAACTTTACTATGTTGTCGATAACATTGATCTTAATATAATTGCATTTTATTTGACAACAATATAAGTATTATTTTCTATAGGAAAGAAAATAAAAAATAATTTTGGAAAGAATCAAATTAAGATACACTTTTTAAATTACCAACATACGCGCAATTTGGTGAGGGTTTGAGATGCTTAGCACCCCTAATTTTAAAATTAACTTCCTAAAAGTTCAGTAGTATAATAAAAGAATGTTTTTAAGTCTTTAATAAATACAGTTGTGTTGCTTCAGTACTCCCAGAATTTCTATTGAAAATACACACCTACATAATAAAAACAATAGAAATGCTGTTAGACCAAACATTACTGTTTAAATAAATGTTAAAATAAATCAATATGATCTTTTATTAAACATAAATATTTACTTCATAATAAAATGTTTTTTTTTTCAGCCGGATCCATGAAAAGTAATTATTTCACAAAATATTTTTCTCCTACCAAACGTTTTTATCGAGTTACGATAAAAAAAATCAAATATTCTGTTATTATTGACGTACAACTTTACTATGTTGTCGATAACATTGATCTTAATATAATTGCATTTTATTTGACAACAATATAAGTATTATTTTCTATAGGAAAGAAAATAAAAAATAATTTTGGAAAGAATCAAATTAAGATACACTTTTTAAATTACCAACATACGCGCAATTTGGTGAGGGTTTGAGATGCTTAGCACCCCTAATTTTAAAATTAACTTCCTAAAAGTTCAGTAGTATAATAAAAGAATGTTTTTAAGTCTTTAATAAATACAGTTGTGTTGCTTCAGTACTCCCAGAATTTCTATTGAAAATACACACCTACATAATAAAAACAATAGAAATGCTGTTAGACCAAACATTACTGTTTAAATAAATGTTAAAATAAATCAATATGATCTTTTATTAAACATAAATATTTACTTCATAATAAAATGTTTTTTTTTTCAGCCGGATCCATGAAAAGTAATTATTTCACAAAATATTTTTCTCCTACCAAACGTTTTATCGAGTTACGATAAAAAATCAAATATTCTGTTATTATTGACGTACAACTTTACTATGTTGTCGATAACATTGATCTTAATATAATTGCATTTTATTTGACAACAATATAAGTATTATTTTCTATAGGAAAGAAAATAAAAAATAATTTTGGAAAGAATCAAATTAAGATACACTTTTTAAATTACCAACATACGCGCAATTTGGTGAGGGTTTGAGATGCTTAGCACCCTAATTTTAAAATTAACTTCCTAAAAGTTCAGTAGTATAATAAAAGAATGTTTTAAGTCTTTAATAAATACAGTTGTGTTGCTTCAGTACTCCCAGAATTTCTATTGAAAATACACACCTACATAATAAAAACAATAGAAATGCTGTTAGACCAAACATTACTGTTTAAATAAATGTTAAAATAAATCAATATGATCTTTTATTAAACATAAATATTTACTTCATAATAAAATGTTTTTTTTTTCAGCCGGATCCATGAAAAGTAATTATTTCACAAAAATATTTTTTCTCCTACCAAACGTTTTTATCGAGTTACGATAAAAAAAATCAAATATTCTGTTATTATTGACGTACAACTTTACTATGTTGTCGATAACATTGATCTTAATATAATTGCATTTTATTTGACAACAATATAAGTATTATTTTCTATAGGAAAGAAAATAAAAAATAATTTTGGAAAGAATCAAATTAAGATACACTTTTTAAATTACCAACATACGCGCAATTTGGTGAGGGTTTGAGATGCTTAGCACCCCTAATTTTAAAATTAACTTCCTAAAAGTTCAGTAGTATAATAAAAGAATGTTTTAAGTCTTTAATAAATACAGTTGTGTTGCTTCAGTACTCCCAGAATTTCTATTGAAAATACACACCTACATAATAAAAACAATAGAAATGCTGTTAGACCAAACATTACTGTTTAAATAAATGTTAAAATAAATCAATATGATCTTTTATTAAACATAAATATTTACTTCATAATAAAATGTTTTTTTTTTCAGCCGGATCCATGAAAAGTAATTATTTCACAAAAATATTTTTTCTCCTACCAAACGTTTTTATCGAGTTACGATAAAAAAAATCAAATATTCTGTTATTATTGACGTACAACTTTACTATGTTGTCGATAACATTGATCTTAATATAATTGCATTTTATTTGACAACAATATAAGTATTATTTTCTATAGGAAAGAAAATAAAAAATAATTTTGGAAAGAATCAAATTAAGATACACTTTTTAAATTACCAACATACGCGCAATTTGGTGAGGGTTTGAGATGCTTAGCACCCCTAATTTTAAAATTAACTTCCTAAAAGTTCAGTAGTATAATAAAAGAATGTTTTAAGTCTTTAATAAATACAGTTGTGTTGCTTCAGTACTCCCAGAATTTCTATTGAAAATACACACCTACATAATAAAAACAATAGAAATGCTGTTAGACCAAACATTACTGTTTAAATAAATGTTAAAATAAATCAATATGATCTTTTATTAAACATAAATATTTACTTCATAATAAAATGTTTTTTTTTTTTTTCAGCCGTATCCATGAAAAGTAATTATTTCACAAAAATATTTTTTCTCCTACCAAACGTTTTTATCGAGTTACGATAAAAAAAATCAAATATTCTGTTATTATTGACGTACAACTTTACTATGTTGTCGATAACATTGATCTCAATATAATTGAATTTTATTTGATAACAATTTTTTTGACATAAGTCAGTTCGATATAGCTACTTCCCCTATTTTGTACTTCGTAAATTTCCCATTATATAAATGTGTGAATATTTTAAAACCAACAAAAGGATCTGAAAGAAACTATTTAAAAAATTATATTTTAAGGGCGAAATTTCCATCGAATATTACTTATATTTTTAATAAATTATATGTATAATTTACAACTGAACATAATTTAAACGCATATTATTAATTGTTGAATCTTATATATTTTAATGGCAAGAATGTTTGGGTAAATGAAATTTTATATAATGTAATGTATGTACATGTATTGACTTCAAAATTCAATCGCTAACACAGGAATGTCTTTGACATTACAAAATATATGATTGCACAAGTGTTTAACGTTCACTAATTAATTATTACATAAGTCACAGGATAAAATCGTATTTTTCAAAAAAAAAAATTATTGCCTAATTTTAATTTATTAATTTTGTCGTAGTACATTTATCCAGCGACACGGTAGTGTCGCGAAGCTAAGTAAAAAAAAAAAAAAAAGAGCGTAGCATCATGACCGTGTATATACTATATATATATGTAGGTACACACAAAACCAAACATTGCCGTTTAAACCGTGTAAATATTTTAGTTTTCTTTTGTCAAGCCTACGGGTCTATTACACGGACCAAATAGTTAGAATGAGGTGTCAATCGATCGAGAAAAACATAGGGTATGTGCTTTTGTAATTTTCAATGGAATTAGTTGAATAACGTTTGAGTTATGAGCAAAAAATATTGAATATTTTAGTGGCCAATTTATATTATTTTAGCTGCCGGTGTCGCGCAGTGCGGCGGCGGCGTGCGTTACCATAATTCTCCCATTACTTTCCACCACCGTTAGCACACACGCACTCATCACACGAACGACGGCGACGATGATCGACGGCAGACAGCGTACTCGCGTTCTCGCATTCGTAGCTCATTAGTCATTAGTCATTTGGCTTTTGCATGTATGTGGCGTTCCATCACGTATCCCGTGGCAATTATTATTTGATTGTTTCGCCGTGTTTTATCCAGCGAAAGTTTAGATTATTTATTTAACGGTATAATAACGTAAATACTATACATATTACAGTGGCGTATTTACGAGAGGAGGGGGGATATGGGGGGTCATATTTCCCCCCCCCTCCCCCGGGAGGTTATTTAAAACAATAATTTGATAATTGTATGAACGAAAATTAATGATATTAAATTCAATTTTGAAAAAATAAATAAATAAATAAAATTCCGTATACAAATGACAAATGTTTGTTTACATACAACATATGGTAATTAAAATGTCAATATTATAAATGACGTGTATAATGAATAATACGTACAATAAAAATATCTGTTATAATAATTTGTAAATACCCTGCCGTGGAAAAATCCTAGATACGCTACTGAATAAATTGTACACCAACGAGTAGCCGTCAACGAGTTAAGCTGGTCGACATACTCGTCATAAAAACATAGTCGGCCGCCTCACGCGTCCGTCGTCGGTACGTCGAAGTTTATGTACACGGTGCCGTGCATTTTGTGGACCTACCGTGTCGCTGGCTGTCATATAATTTCACGTAAATTGTACTACCTATATATAAATAATAAAAATAAGAAAAAAAAATAAACACCATTGTAAAACCATAAAATTATGGTTAAACTAAAATTATCTAGTATTTAAATATAATTTATAAAAAAACTAATGATATCCCAACAAAAACACTCCGTTCACTCCGTGTAAATAAAAAAAGGCCAAGTGAAAATAAAAACTTAAAGATAACTGCTTAGAAATGTGTGATATAAGGTAGGATCTAAGTAAATGGTCTTATGTGTAAAATGTAAATACTAGTAATTAATCAGAATTTAATAAAAATGAAATATTTATATTTATTTATAATAAGAATTATTTTAACTGAAATAAATCCAAATTTAGTTTACTTAGCCGGAAAATTTAGTCTAAAAGTGTAACAACCGGAAACAAATTATTTATTTAAATAGGATCTGCATTATTTATTGCATAATACATGGTGCTTGACTGTTGACTACTATACACTTTTAGACTAAATTTAGAAATAAATCTTCCGGCTATGCAAATTAAATTTGGATTTATTTCAGTTAAAATAATTCATATTATAAATAAATATTAATAATTCATTTTTATTAAATTCTGATAAATTACTATAGTATTTACATTTTACACATTAGACTATTTACTTAGATTCTACCGTATATCACACAATTTAAAACAGTTATATTTGAGTTTTTTTTTTTATACGGAGTGAACGGAGTGTTTTTGTTGGGATCACTTCATTACGGAATAGTTAATATTTCAAAATCTTATTTACTTAACCGAAATTGTATACATGACCTATCCGTTTAGATCAATTAACTGATCTTTGTGGCGGTAAGTTATTCATTTATAAGTCAAAGATTGGTTGGGAAATTGTATGTAATATTTATTATTCATTTTTCTATTATAGAGCTTAGTGCAACTGTTCCACAATGTTTTAATAACATATACTTTACAAAGAGTAAGTAAAACGATCAATTTGAATTATCAAATATAAGACGGTAATACTCCAAGACTTTAATTATACTCCTATAAAATTAATATAATAGTAAAATTACACATACTACAATGACGCAAAAGGTAATGAAAAAAAATAAATCGAATGCATTATGGCGAATTCAATATGTAATTCGCAGTTAAAAGGTTTTAGCTAACAAAAGACAATTTCAACCAGTTAATTCGGTTTCAAAAATATTAGTTCTCTTTTATGACGAAAATTGAATTTTAGTGAAAAATTATTTTACAGAAATAAAAATTTAATAAATTAATCTACATTTTACTTTTGAACATAATTTATGAAAATATAACGATTTTGATATTAAAATGTAAATATTAATTACTTAAGGGGATTGAAAGCGAATATTTTCTCTCTTCGTCTTGCACAAGCGAATCATAGTAAAATAAACGTTTCGTACTTCCAACGACCTAGTGATGCGATAAAGATTCTGAAAACAGATTTGAATTCATTGTGAATTTTTCTATAGAACGATAAACCAATTTTTTCATTTTTTTTTTTTTTTTTTTTTTTTTTTATCTTGAGCTGCTTTTCCAAAATTGATTATTATATAAATTTTATTTTATTTTAAATGTCTGCAAGTAATTTTTCAAAGATTTATGAAAAAAAGATTTCAAATGTGGGAAAATCATTCTACAGTCAAATTCACGACGAATTTAAATATATTTTCAAAATCTTTATTAAATCACTATAGGTCGAACGGTATACGTTGAAAGTACGAAACGTTTATTTTACTATGATTCGTGTGTGCAAGACAAAGAGAGAAAATACCCACGTCTAATCCCCTTAAATTTAAGTTTTAAACTAGATAATGCTCGTCTTTAATAAAATAATTGGTAGTACAATTTTTATATGATCCTCTGTTTCATATTATCAATGATAATTTGATCAACTCATAATAAATTATGATTCTGTTAATAAGGAAAACACAATATTACATTTTTTTTTTAACAATGTCTATATAATTGATGACAGACAGTAGTGCATTTGCACACATTTTGGTATAGCATAACTTTTACAAACGTTGAACTAAAATATTTTATCAATTTTTTAGCGTACGAAAGTATTAAAGAAAAATGTAAGTAACTGTTACTTAATTTCTTAATTGGCTATTAAATAAAATTAATTGCATGTTAGCTAGATGTGGTAACCTTAGTAAAAAAAGCAAGATATTTTGTATTTAACTTTAGTAGAACTTCGAAGGATATTGATAAATGCTCCTTTACCACATCTGGCCAACATGCAATTAATTTTATTTAATAGCCAATTAATTTTCGTGCAACGGTTTCATAATATTTTAATGTTTAATATTCGTACATGCATACTTCCAGACGTTTAACATTTTATTAATATTCTAGTTCCAAATTCCAATTTGATGTTAAAATACAAACAACTACTTTTAAAGGTCGCACATAGATTTGAAGATACACAATACGTTTCCTACTTAAACCAGAATATAGACACTATCAAATCCAAATTATTTTCCAAAATTAAAACCGGACTATTGGAAATACGTATGATTATGTTTGCTACCGTTATTCGTCTAAAAAAAAGCACAGGGATCCTACAGCTTCCCTTAAAACTATCAGAATTATAAATGTTGTAATGATAGCCACTCATTATCAAATTGTGTAATGACTTTTGTAAATATAAAAGAGCGACTACCATCATATTCTACATGCCATTTTATAAAAGTAATTAAATTAATATCGGCGACGGGCGACACACTCTCGGCCCGTCGCACCAGAGATCCGCTGACTGATCAACAGCGTAATGCTACTCTTCAATATCAACTTTTATAATTTAATATTTCTAAAGTAACGAATTGTAATACAAATTAAAGTACTGTATAAAAATTTAAATAAATTAAATCTGTTAACAATATAACTTTATATTCTTATTTTATTAAATAAATCGTCCATGAAGATTCTATAAGAAAAGAAAATATATATTACTATAGAAAAATCTTCAGACTTATCATCTCGAGTGTCTCGAGATACTTAATAAGAGATTAGTAAAATTTAATAAGTTAAGTGATATATTTTTTAATATAAGTTTATCACTATTTAAATTTTACTACAATGTATTTATGTTTTTCGAATGACATTTAATTGACCTTCATTAAAAGTAATAAATTATATTCAAGGGCGATTTCAGGGAGGGGCGATGGGGGCGATCGCCTCCCCTGTCATAGACATAAAATGTTATTATATTATGGCACAGAATTTTATGGCTAAATTACAAAAATATTGGTTAGTAAAAAAAAAAAGAAAATATTGGTGTTAAAAAAAAGAAACCGTTCGTTTCGTCCCCCTCCCCCAACCACCATAAATTGAAGTAAAATACGCCCTGATTATATTATACATAAATTACAAAACCAGTAGTAACATTTGTTTTGTAATTATATAAATATCAACGATCACATTTTTTAGCTTATTCAAAAACGTTTTTTGAAGAAATTACCCCATTTATGAATACAGGTATAAAACTACTTACCTAATAATTTACGTTTATAACATAACTATTTTTAACATGTTTCACATATTATTTAACTAAAATTAACTAATATATTGTGAGATATAAGTAATCTAAAAATAAATACATTTAAATAAATACTTATATTTATATACATGATGCACTAATTTAACTCATGTCTGCATTTACGTTATCAAATAATTTTTTTTATATTGTAGGAGATTTTAATAAAAAAATAAAACGCCTTAAAAATCACACACCTATCAAACAATAAGTGACATTATTTCCATTCTGGAAGTTAATAATTGTATCTATATCATGCATTATTGACACTTTATTCAATTAACCCAGTAACTTGATTAAACATGATCAAAAACTGCAAAAAAAAAACCAGTAAAATTGTCGACATATTCGTTTTGGACATGACTACGTTTGTACATTTTTAATGTCATAAAATTGTAAATATATAAATATATATATATATATATATATATATTATTATTATTATTATTATTATTATTATTATTATTATTATTATTATTATTATTATTATTATTATTATTATTATTATTATTATTATTATTATTATTATTATTATTATTATTATTATTATTATTATTATTATTATTATTATTATTATTATTATTATTATTATTATTATTATTATTATTATTATTATTATTATTATTATTATTATTATTATTATTATTATTATTATTATTATTATTATTATTATTATTATTATTATTATTATTATTATTATTATTATTATTATTATTATTATTATTATTATTATTATTATTATTATTATTATTATTATTATTATTATTATTATTATTATTATTATTATTATTATTATTGTTATTATTATTGTTATTATTATTATTATTATTATTATTATTGTTATAATTATTGTTATTATTATTGTTATTATAATTGTTATTATTAGTATTATTTTTATTTTAACAATATAAATCCCACTCAGAAGTCAGAAACCAATTTTTGAATACAATAATTTTTATTCATTTTAAATCTAAAATAATAACAACATTATTATTAAGTTATTGTTCAAATAACTCACTGTACCTATACACAGCATATATATGATATCCACAGTACACCCGGATCGCAATCAATTTATTACTATTTTTTTTTTTTTTACCTTAATATTATTTTTAGATGGGGTCGAAGATACAGAAAATTTTTGTAAAAGAAGTATGTTTTATTATTATTATTATTATTATTATTATTATTATTATTATTATTATTATTATTATTATTATTATTATTATTATTATTATTATTATTATTATTATTATTATTATTATTATTATTATTATTATTATTATTATTATTATTATTATTATTATTATTATTATTATTATTATTATTATTATTATTATTATTATTATTATTATTATTATTATTATTATTATTATTATTATTATTATTATTATTATTATTATTATTATTATTATTATTATTATTATTATTATTATTATTATTATTATTATTATTATTATTATTATTATTATTATTATTATTATTATTATTATTATTATTATTATTATTATTATTATTATTATTATTATTATTATTATTATTATTATTATTATTATTATTATTATTATTATTATTATTATTATTATTATTATTATTATTATTATTATTATTATTATTATTATTATTATTATTATTATTATTATTATTATTATTATTATTATTATTATTATTATTATTATTATTATTATTATTATTATTATTATTATTATTATTATTATTATTATTATTATTATTATTATTATTATTATTATTATTATTATTATTATTATTATTATTATTATTATTATTATTATTATTATTATTATTATTATTATTATTATTATTATTATTATTATTATTATTATTATTATTATTATTATTATTATTATTATTATTATTATTATTATTATTATTATTATTATTATTATTATTATTATTATTATTATTATTATTATTATTATTATTATTATTATTATTATTATTATTATTATTATTATTATTATTATTATTATTATTATTATTATTATTATTATTATTATTATTATTATTATTATTATTATTATTATTATTATTATTATTATTATTATTATTATTATTATTATTATTATTATTATTATTATTATTATTATTATTATTATTATTATTATTATTATTATTATTATTATTATTATTATTATTATTATTATTATTATTATTATTATTATTATTATTATTATTATTATTATTATTATTATTATTATTATTATTATTATTATTATTATTATTATTATTATTATTATTATTATTATTATTATTATTATTATTATTATTATTATTATTATTATTATTATTATTATTATTATTATTATTATTATTATTATTATTATTATTATTATTATTATTATTATTATTATTATTATTATTATTATTATTATTATTATTATTATTATTATTATTATTATTATTATTATTATTATTATTATTATTATTATTATTATTATTATTATTATTATTATTATTATTATTGTTATTATTATTGTTATTATTATTGTTATAATTATTGTTATTATTATTATTATTATTATTATTATTATTATAAATATTATAAATATGGTAATCTCGTAGGTACGTTAATTCGGCAAAATTCTTAACATTTGGTAATACGTATAACCGTTTATTTTATAGAAACTGAAGGGACACCTGTTGATAGTAAGTTTTATTTTTAATAATATAATAAAAGATAATTTATAAAATTACATACATTTGTTATATGAAAATCGGCTCAAAATTGGAAACATTGGAACCGAAATTAATATTTAATGTTTAAACACAAAATTGTTCGGTTCGAGTATCGAAACTTAAAAAACGAAATGCAAACTTAGTTTGTCGAATAAATCAATAAATGTTTAAATAAATTGTTAAAATTAGTTTGTTCTATTTTTAGAATTAAAAGTAATTTTTTTTCTCAATCCGCAATAAAATCGATGTAATTTAAAATATACCTACGTTATTCGTATACCATTATTCGTAGCATTAGTTAGCCAATAATAAATTATTTTTTCGTTATATTGATATTACCCAGTGGCCAGTGGTATATATAGATATATATTAAAAAAAATTTTAAAAATCGCCAAGTTACAATTTCATTAACCATTTCAAATTTGTCGACAAAGTGCATTACGCCGAAGCTCCACTCTGAATCGTTTTACCGAATGCAATGAACTATCACTGCTTAAAAATGTATAGTGATAACAATACACTCTCCAAGTAATTCGCTAAAGTGACATTTACAACACCCCACGGCTTTTCACCTTTTTTTTAAATTTTTTTTTTTAGCTAAAGGAGAAATAGTCGAAGATGGTAAGGACGAGTATACATTTTTTTTTTCTAAATCGACTAACTTAAAGCTGTGAATTGCTGAATAATTTAATTTTTTTCTATTACCCTTCTTATACAATAGGTATGAGATCTATATTAGCAACAATCGTTGTATTTGTTTAAAATAATTGTACATCTATTTATTGTTTCATCCTTTTTTTTTTTTGTTTGTTTTCAAGAGCTGGACAAATGTTTAGGTAGGATTATATCTAAGTATAATAATATATAATCATTAAACTAATAATCAATTATCGACTTTTTCAATACGTAAGAAGTAATTATGTGTGTATGTGTTATTTCTGGTAGTTGAAATATGTATATGCCTTTTTTTTTCAATGATTTATTTATTGTATAATTGACTATGGACTTGTTCTTATATAGGTGAATTCAATAATTTATATCCGCCTTCCGGTATAGGTACGTTTTTTTTAAATTTATTATTGCAGTAGCCATTTTTATGTTTTTGTTATAATGTTCTATTTGAATGTATTGAAGGGGCAGTGTTATATTCGTAATAATTTCGACATTTCTGTACATTAAATTAACTGTCTTTGTCTAGAATCTTGAGAACAAATAACAAATATACTCTGAGTATTGAGTAATAGTTTTACAATTAAGCATACACAGATGTTTCCTAAATGCATTCAAAAATCGAACGTCCCTATCCTTTACATAACTAAAAATGTTGTTGGTCATGTTTAAATTCTGGAAATGAGGCATTGAAAAAAGCTCAAAAGAAATTAATAATGCAGTCTTTTAATTTCTAATATTTTAGATAAGAAATGAAATTATTTTAACACATTTATTAATATTTAACATTTTTTTCCTAAAATTTTGTTTTTGTTTTTGTGTTTTTAGATAATTTTGTGCAGAATCGTAAGAATAAATATAAATTTTTTTTAAATATAACTATCATCGTTATACTTTTCTATATAATTGGTCATTTAATAGCTGTCAATTTATACCACACTTTATTTTATTTTGTTACCCTTCGTATAAAATATGAGAGCTGTTTTAACAATAATCGTAATATAATTTTTAAAAATATAATTAGTAATAGCAAATGTTTTATTTTAGATAGTGAAATTATACACGACAGAAACAAATATGTATTCTATGCATATTTCACATTAAGTATGTAATATTAATTTAGTCCGTATATTTTTTTTATAGTAATTTCATTATTATTATTATTATTATCATTATTATTATTATTATCATTATCATTATCATTATCATTATCATTATCATTATCATTATCATTATCATTATCATTATCATTATCATTATTATTATTATTATTATTATTAGTGTTATTACGTATTATAATTATATTATACTAAACATTTGGTAATAAGTAACAAGAGTTTATTTTATAGCATGGAATATGTTTGAAAATAAGAGTAAGTCATATTTTTATAATGTAATATATAATATAATTTTAATACCATATGTTTCAAATATTGATGAAAATTACATATTTCTTTTATTATTTATTAAAATAGTGTGATAAAAATATTACTTGCGTTTTCTTTAAATAGCTTTTCGGGGTTATTATTATTATTATTATTATTATTATTATTATTATTATTATTATTATTATTATTATTATTATTATTATTATTATTATTATTATTATTATTGTTATTATTGTTATTATTGTTATTATTATTATTATTATTATTATTATTATTATTATTATTATTATTATTATTATTGTTATTATTATTGTTATTATTATTGTTATTATTATTATTATTATTATTATTATTATTATTATTATTATTATTATTATTATTATTATTATTATTATTATTATTATTATTATTATTATTATTATTATTATCATTATTATTATTATTATTATTATTATTATTATTATTATTATCATTATTATTATTATCATTATTATTATTATCATTATTATTATTATCATTATTATTATTATCATTATTATTATTATCATTATTATTATTATCATTATTATTATTATCATTATTATTATTATCATTATTATTATTATCATTATTATTATTATCATTATTATTATTATCATTATTATTATTATCATTATTATTATTATCATTATTATTATTATCATTATTATTATTATCATTATTATTATTATTATTATTATTATTATTATTATTATTATTATTATTATTATTATTATTATTATTATTATTATTATTATTATTATTATTATTATTATTATTATTGTTATTATTGTTATTATTGTTATTATTGTTATTATTGTTATTATTATTGTTATTATTGTTATTATTGTTATTATTGTTATTATTATTATTATTATTATTATTATTATTATTGTTATTATTATTGTTATTATTATTGTTATTATTATTGTTATTATTATTGTTATTATTATTGTTATTATTATTATTATTATTATTATTATTATTATTATTATTATTATTATTATTATTATTATTATTATTATTATTATTATTATTATTATTATTATTATTATTATTATTATTATTATTATTATTATTATTATTATTATTATTATTATTATTATTATTATTATCATTATTATTATTATCATTATTATTATTATCATTATTATTATTATCATTATTATTATTATTATTATTATTATTATCATTATTATTATTATTATTATTATTATTATCATTATTATTATCATTATTATTATTATCATTATTATTATTATCATTATTATTATTATTATTATTATTATTATTATTATTATTATTATTATTATTATTATTATTATTATTATTATTATTATTATTATTATTATTATTATTATTATTATTATTATTATTATTATTATTATTATTATTATTATTATTATTATTATTATTATTATTATTATTATTATTATTATTATTATTATTATTATTATTATTATTATTATTATTATTATTATTATTATTATTATTATTATTATTATTATTATTATTATTATTATAATAAGAAATATATTTATATGTAATGTTTGAGGAATTCTGTGAATATGTTATTGTGATCAAACCATTTGTAACAGAATAAATTTATTGTATTAGATTCTCTTGTGGCTGATTATTACCAGACAGCATGCAAAAATACTCGTTTCGAGGATCCAGGTATTAAATTTATTATCATAAAACTTTTTTTTTATCGCATAAATGAATACAGTGGCGTAGCTGATGGGACTGCAGCCCCCCTCAGAAATTGAAGGAAAATTTAATACGTAATGCTTTCTTTCGATGTATAACAGATATTTTTCAGTAGTTTTTACTAATTTATAAGTTTACCAAGAATGTAGAAAAATTAAAAGATAATTATATACCTATATGAATTTATGGGAATAAAATAAATTTTTTTGAAAGACAAGTCTTTCACGTGGAAATGTATTACGAGGATCAACTGTCCGTATACGTCGTTTTTTCACGGGCACCAACTGACGTTTACCCGTAGTTTACTCGTATTATAGCACAGAACATTATAGTGTCGCACGTGCATAATTCATTATAACACATTATCCCACCACGTGTTTTATTTCGAGCAGTGCTATGTCATTGCGATTTTAGTTTTTCGTAATTCGTACCGTTTCCATAGTTTTTTTTTCTGTTTACTCAGTACTGTGTAATGTATAATACTTACGTGTATTAAGTGAAAATGGCTGGAAAAAGAAAAACGGAAAACTTATTAAAGTATACTTCACAAAAAAACCAAAAAATATAAATGTACTTATGTAACGTTTATTTCATTTAGTACCTACTTTCCTACTAATAGGTTTTAAAAACAATAATTACAATATTCTACGCACGTTTACTTCGTGTCCTACGTGAATTGCGAAATTGCGGCGTTGTGCCGGTTTTTTTTTTTTTTTATTAAAACGGTGAATCCAAATTTACAAAAAACAAGTCATACAAGTCTAGGTGTCTCTGCATTTATTGTTAAACATTTGTTCCGGGGCACGCTGCTTTTTATTTTTTTGGTTTTATTTTTTTTCGCCCATCGCCTGGGTACACTCATACACGGAACAAACATTTTTTTATGGTAAAAGGTTGGATATTTTATCATAAAATGAATAGGCTGAACATTAATATACTTGATTTATATAATAAAATTAGCCCATAGTGAAAATAATTCCTACGTACGCCACTGATTTTATGGTTGGGGCTATTATTTATATGGTTGGATTGAATTATTATAGTTTAAACCAACCATATTGTATTGTGAATACAATTACATAAAATAGTAAATTAAATCTAACCATGTAAAATAGTTGAAGCAACCTTTTTTTAATGGTAGATGCAAGTATACAACTGTATAATATAAATGAAAGTTTATAGAAATTAATCCAAAATCTCAGGCACATGAACTTAAATCACTATATGAAACTCGCTGTGTTCTACGTCATGATGCCATAAGGATATTTTAAAGGATTTTTGTGGCAAATAGTTATAGCGAATTGAAAACGATTCTAAAAATGAGGAAACTATAAAACCGGCGCATAGTCTTTTGAAATTGTATTTACAATTTTAATTTTTTAGTATCCATTTTTGTTTCGAATAAACTATTAATTTATCTGAATATTTACAAACCAGAAATATAGATTTAGTGAATGCAATTGGAACTGTATCCAGAGTCTCAAATATACTTCAAGAGATTAGAGAAAATTCATACGTCAAGTATCATGAAATTTATGAACATATAAAAAGTATTTCAGTTTTTTTGAATGTTAATGAAACAATGCTACGCGTTTGTAGCATTCAAAAAAATTGTCAAAATGTACCTTTTAAAGATAATGAAAAATATTGCGGGCGTACAGTTTTTTTATACAATATGCTCATTAAAAGATTGTTTTATTTTTCACAATATCATTACAATATGTATTGCCTCCTCTAGCTATTAATAATCCGTTTTCTTGTCTAAAAACAGCCGTTCAATTTTATGAAGATTATTTACCAGGTTATACAAAATGTTATTGAAACAGAATTTTAATTGTGGCAGTCCAAATGGAAATCAGTTAAGTCCAAATCCAGGCCGCTAAATGCAGTTGAAACATTAACAGTATGTGATAGAAATACGTTCCCAAACATTTACCAAATGCTAAAGGTAGTCGCAACTCTACCGGTATCAACTGCTACAGCAGAAAAAAGTTTTTCGACCTTAAGGACATAATACGAAAACCTACCTTAGAAATATAATATCAGAATCTAGTCGTCTTGGTCTGGCTTTATTATCTATTCATAGATAAATTAAAATTTCAAATGAAAGAATATTGGATGAATTTTCCAACAGCAGAAAAGATAGAAGATTTAAATGATCTCTTTAATTTGTTTAATTATCTCTTTAAGTGTTTTGCTATTGTTTTTATTTTATTAAATAGAATTTTGTTTAAATTTATAAATGTTGACATTTTATTAATATAAAAGGAAATAAATAATTTCTTCCATTCTAAAATTAAGAGAAATGATTTTATAATAGTATACAATATAATATAAGTATATTTATAAAACCAGTGGTAAGAGTTACTCATAGTACAGGCATACCAAACTTATGGAGGATCCTATTTGAGCCTCTACATAAAAAATTATCAGCCTCAGCCCCCAAAAAAAATAAATAAATAAAAATCCTGGTTACACCACTCAATGACTGTAACATTACAATAATTAACATTGATTTATAAGGCATAATAGTTTCCTATTTTTTAAATATTCAGGTTACACCCTTGAATATTGGTGCCAAAATAGAAACGAAGCATACATTGAAGACATTTAATTCTAAAAAATTATATTTAAATATTATGTAGGTTTATTTCCTGTATTTTTCACCAAATAAATTCTATTTGAAGATAAATCTCAATACATATTATTATTATATATTTAAGTCACTTTCAATGTACAATGTTTAACATTTGTTAATATTGTTACCACATAATTTCTATAACTGTACAATTTATAGTGCAACGTCCTTTATAATATTGTTTTGTTTTATTCAAATTTTGACTTTATTCTTATGTATAACTCAGAATAATTCAAATTATTAATACAATTATTATACAATATTCATAAATTATTATTATAATTTTTTTTCTTTTTGCGTTTCCGCAACAACTTTATTATATCATATACAATTATTCACCACTGTCATTATTTAAAATTGGATACTTCACGTTTTTCCCGTTCCCTGATTTTTATAATATTTATATATAGAAACAGGCGTAAACGATATTACTCCTCGAGAGAAACTCTGTCAAAATGTCCAGGGTTTTGTAGACGAGGATTAAACGGGACAACCTGAAATTAAATTAACCTGGTCAAGGGACTCCGTCAAAATGCCCAGGAATTTCCTATACGGGAACTCCTAGATGGGAAATAAACGGGACAATCCTAAGGATTCCCCGTGCTATTATAGGGCAAAAAAAATTAATTACGGTTATATACTACGTATAATATTATGTTCTCGAGCAATTCGCGGAGAAAGATAAAAAAAAAAAAGGTAACGAGCCGTGGAGTGTTGTGAATGTCGCTTAAGTGAATTATTACTTGGATAAAAATTTTAGAGTGTATATTGTTATTACTATACAAATTTGAAAGCAATGACAAAATCATTGCATTAGATAAAACAATTCGGAGTGGCGGAGCTCGCCAGTGCAATATTTTAGTAATATAACACAAAAACTGATTCTTTTTATGAATTAAATACCTCAAAACATATAACTGCTCATAGGCGTGCGCAGACTTCTGAGTCGGATATGCCTAAATTCAATCTGACCACCCTACCCCCTCCCCCCGCTGTCACGATCACACAAGAAAAAAATTATAGAAATTTTCACTAAAAACTTCGAAGTGACTGGAAAATGTAAACAATCATTTTTCATTATTTCACACATACAGTTCATCAATATCGGTTTAAAATTTTAACCAAATATAATCTAATAAAACAATTCAAAACATAATATACAAAAAAATTAACAATATTGTCAATTAACATTAGTATTTATTTACTATTATAAATTATTCATTGTGTAATTTTCTAATTTCTATATAGTCTCTCGGGTAAAGACTCGGGTAGGGCTAAAGCCCAATCAGCCCTACCCGTGCGCACGCCTATGTAACTGCTATAAACAATCCAAAATTAAAAGAAAGTTTTTGAGAACTTTTTTTTCCTTAACATAACAAACAGTTATATAATATTTGATGAATATTTCAAATTTCTATACGCGTTAGTTTCGAAATTACGAAGAAATAACGGTAATCGCGATTGTGACGAAATCGCGTTTTTATGTCATTTTTCGGTAGTTTTTCAGTTCTATTTTTAGATGCCTTTGAGAAAATCAAAAACTGACCTCTCTAAAGTACCAACTAGACGCAATTTGCTAACGGGAACAAACCGTGACCGTAAAGATCCGAGCACTCCTTCTAGTAGAATTTTTGGGTAAAGACAGAAAACAAAAAAAAAAAAAATACAGCTTTGTAAAACCAATATAAATATATGTAAATTCCGCTCAGAATCCAAAAAAAAAAACATTTAAATATTGGTTTTAATTTTGTTTTGCTTTTGGTATGTTATTTACTTTTGCCCCGAAGAAGACCATTTGCGTTAAAATTTCGTCATTAAAATATAAGAAGCCTTTAGATCGTATAAATACATAGATGATAAAGAAGGTAAATTATTATTGGTACGAAAACGAATAATCGTCAATTCAATTGAATGACTTTTATAATTTTTTCGAAAAATATTTTTCATTTGTTATCGTTATAAACTCGCTCTTTTTTTTTTTTTTATTTTATGATCGAGTATATGTATAGGTATATACACGTTTATATAGGCGCTCGCTAGTAGCTCCTGGTAGGTACACTGTCAAAAAAATTGCTGGGAACGTCACTGCGCGGATGAGTGTCCCGGAACGACTGTAACTGTGTGGTAAAAATTCGAAATTACTAGAGTTCGCCTCATAATAATAATATTTATCATTTTTTTTTTTTTTTTCGTTTCACGCATTTGGTTTAGAAAAAAGAAAAAAAGCGACTTTTTATTTATTTAAAAATTATACACACACGTTCGACTTGAAGACATCCGTTTTGTAGAATCCCCGTACACGTCTAAGAAAAATTTGGAGTAACAACTTCCTCACCACGACGCGAATTTTAGGAATTTTTTTTCCGTTCACTACGTGTATAATAGCTGACACAAAGCGCAATGTGTAATCGAAAGCAACATTTTCATCCGTTTCGTTTATAATATACGATCCGTTTTAGAACCGCGCATAAAATTGATTTCGCGCGCTCCACGGTACAAAACGATCACAGAAATGCAGTAATACCTACTCCGAGAAGCTGTGGCTATTGTACCTTTTATTTTTACTATAAAAAAAAAAAAACAAAATCCTAAATATCACCATTCCGACGCGAAATCAACAAAACGGTTCCCGACGATCCATAACAAATTCTTCGCTGTGACGAGGTAAGCGATTTACATATATATACGGAACCGTTATTATTGTTTTTTAATTCGTAAAACACTATACGCAGACTTGGGTAAAATACTTTTTAAAAGTATTTGGAATACATGTTCCGAATACTTTGTAAAAAGTATTCAGAATATGTATTCGAATACTTCGTGAAAATAGTATTCTCTAAGTATTCTGAATACTTCACAAAAATTATTCTAAATACTTTTAGAATACTTTTTTTTTTTTTTTACTAGTTTTCAGTACTCAACACGAATATCAAACAGTAATTATATTACTGTTTAATGGAATATAAACAATGTCAGTATGTATTTGAGGAGTTTAATAATTCTTTTTTAATTCTGTGTTTATAAATGAATACAATAACTAAGAAGTAAATTAATAATACCAATTAATTATAAAATATAACAGTGAAATCAAATATACTTGATTATTTGAATGAGACCGAGTTAAAACACCGAATATAGCAAGATTATTGATAAAATAATAATTGATGTTGTTTTAAATACCTACTGCTGCTAGTTTTTATTCATTTAAATAGCTATTGCTTTCACGGGAAATCCGGTTTAATGATTTGGAAATATTTGATAATATACCTATGTATCTAAAATGAGATGAACATTTTCGCCATATTTTATTGATAATTAACAGAATGTGGGCACTCATTTATTACGCCATCATAACGTGTTATCGTGGTTGCTGGGGCAAAAGTGGAAAAACCCATTATTATTTTATTAAATATAAGGCGTGTTTTGGCGATGCAGTTTTAAGTAAACAGGTTGCTCGACCAACAAATTGTTTTGGCGAGATTGTTCGATGCGATTGTTTGGTAGACGAATGCATTTTGTGGCAAACGGGTTACTGAATCGGCAACCAAATAAAATCTTCTGAATTCGGTTGCTCATAATCTCACTGATAAGGATTCTCATATTCTGCGATTCTACTTTCTTTTTTTTTTTTAAATTTACGCGTGTTTTCTTACAATTTGTTTATATTTACAAATATATAACTACAAAATATGGAATTTATATTTAGGTATTACATTTTGTAAAGATTTAGAAGGCAACAACATATACAACGGTGAAAAAAACTAAATCCTTTATAAAATTCATAATTTCAGTATTTAAACATTTTTTTTTTTTTTAATATATTACTCCTTAATTGGATCAATTTGACAATATTTGTTTGCGACTGCATAATTACGTTGCAAAGGGCAGACAACATTTCTTGGTCGTTATTCATATTTTTCACAATTGAGGCCCCTTCAGTGCAATAACGGAATTTAAAAAATATTAAATAAATTGTAAAATATAAAAATATGATTATCCGTTATCAGTTTATCACACTTCATCAATACCATAATATTTATGGTACTAGTAAACACTGTGTTTTGGCGATATAGCAACCAAGTGGCAATTTGAACAAACAATTTTAGGAACCAGGTTGCTCAAAACGTCATCGCCAAAACACGCCTATAGTTGAAAACAAAAATAACATGAAATATCATGTAGACACTATTTGAAATATGTTTGAGTTTTAAAAAAGTATTCCGAATACTGTATTCGGAATACTACCCGAGTCTGAGTCTATACGTATACACCAGAGTCTAGGATTTTTTTGTTTGTTCTAGTGCTGGTGGCCGGCCATGCATTTCGTAATAATTTTGTAAGCACTGCAATGTTCAGGATTCGATGTTCGAGCGTTCAAATATAGAGTACCTACCTATATTACCTATTAAAATTTGCCAAACATGAAAAACTTTTTTCCTTTTTTATCGTTTTTCCAACCGTTTTGCTAAAAATAAATAATGTTAAATAACAAAATGGCGAGAACTTTCGAAGTAACAATTTTTTTTTTTTCTTTCTGTACTAGAAAATGTTCTTTTCTATGATATTTATGTTCTTTACAAATTTTCTAAATCGTCGTCACCTTGTGTCGTAATAATAATAATAATTTAACCTTACTGCAGCGATACGCTATACGGAACAGGCCCGGCGGAGTGATCAAGTCCATATTTTTGGAGAATAATTTTCTTTTTAAATCGCTTAAAAATATTTGGTGGCACCAATTTCGAATTTTTTAAGAAAGTCATTTTGGACCACTCTTATAATTAACAAATAAAGAAAAAAAAAACAATGCGCAAGATTTAACAATCGTTTATCGTTTACTCACATATATATATATATATATATATATATATATATATAATTATAATTATTATACATATTATATAATTCTTCAGCAAAATGTACATAAACAAAATACATAATCAAATAAAATAACAATAATTTCAACTTAATTAATTAAATTATTCTATTGCTTTATTTTATGTTTATATATATATATATATATATATATATATATATATATATATAAAACTATAGATTAAAATATTTTGAAAACATTTCGACGCAAAAAATTCATTATTCAGTTATTATATTATATAATATGTGCTGTAACGGCCATAAAATATATTATTATAATATGCAGTTTATTACATACGGTGCAGTAAATGATAATGTTTGATAATTAATTATTGAAACATTTTAAAGATAAACAATGATTGGTTGGGCTCGATACGGTAACATCAACATTATCATAATAACATCGTGCAAGTTTTCTAGACGTTAAAAAACTGATTTTCGGATTTGTTTGACAAAAATGATGTGCTTATTTCGCTATAATATTATAATTTAATATACATATCGTAGTTTTTTTTTTTTTTGGAATGTTTGGCACAATTTTTTATCTACTTGTTAAATGGAAACGATTGATTGTTTTTCTTTTTATATCTTAACACGACAATCGGTTATTGTTAACGGGACGAAAACATGATAGTGTGGCACGACTATGGACTGTTTACGTGAAACAAATAAGGAGCACCGTATTTATATATATTTTATATACATATATATATAAACAAAAAAACCAAAGAACAAAATACGTAATATAAGTAAAAGACGTAATAAAAATAATTATAACAGAAAAGAATATTAAAAATGTTACGTATACAATGGTTTAGAAGCGTAAAAGGACAAAAAAATAAATGGTAAAAGTCAAGAAATAATAATATAATATAATTATAGCCGTAGAAAGCTGAGAAACAATATAAGTTAATAAATATAATATGTATAGTACATTGGAGAGAGCCAGTGGGAAGAAAAGAATCGATATTTTCTAGAAAAAAATACGATATTAATATTAATGTGTTCTTCATATGGTATGGCATACAGCTCATCAAGAAAAATATGAAGATCATAATTGATAATATCATCATGAAAAATATAAAATAGTCATAATGACGAACGTTCCACAAGCCGTCTTCTCTCACTATGTGGTACTTATTTATACATATATATATATATATATATATATATATATATAATATATTCAGCACCAGTACATTATATTATAGTGGTAGTCAAGCAAACGTTCTGTTATTCTGTATATTGTTTTTTTTTTCGTCTCATCATTTAAAAATAAATAAAAATATAATTTAACTATACAATTAGTAATACTTAAAAATATATAAATATTTTTTTTGTTTTTTTAAAAAAGGTAGTTCAATATAAACAAATAGTATATTATGTACACGACGATACCTAAATACGAATAAATTATATGTACTATGATAATATTGAAAATAATGTTTTTGTTTGTTCGTCGACACACACACACACACACACACACACACACACACACACACACATACACACACGCACAATTTTATGCCGTACATTATTATTATTTAAACTTTTATATAAAAATTAAGGAATGTAAACCACAAAAATGGATTTAATAATGGGTTAGTTTTCATTTTTAAATATTTAAATTATTATTACTATTATTACGATTATTTTATTCTCGGTTTAAAATAAATAAATAAATAAATAACAATAATAAAAATAAAATTTTGAGCAATAAAAAAAAAAAAAAAAATAATAAATTACGTTAAGATATTTATTTAATAAATTTGTCTAAATGAATTTTCTTAAGTACATACGACCCTGGTACATAATAAATGAGCATAATTGGTTTTTTTTTTGTTTTTCTTTGCGAATGGCGACCAACGGTTGCGATCTCAAACTTTACACATGCGAAATTCAATACATATACGCATTGTGAATATTATATTTAATTTATTTGGTGTTGGTTGTGGGGAGCACACAGACAGAGTGAAAAAGAGACAAAGATAGGAAACAATAATAATAATAATAAAAATAGACGAAGGGAATGGCGAATACAATAAGTACTTATATACTATGACATATATTATATATGTATATATGTTTAACAGGTGGTGAAATTAAATAATACGTGTAAATTTACGTCGCAAAGTCTATTCGATCCCAAAGGAAATCCATGTTGGCAGGAAGTTTGAAATCGTTGTCGTTGGCTTCGCCATTGAACAGATCGGCCAACGGTTCGGCGGACGAAGGCGGCAGGTCCAGTGAATCCAGCCAGTCGGTGTCCACGTCCATCAGGTCGTCGTTGTACACCACGTCCATGGCGAACGGGTCGTCCATGTGTATATCAAAGTCGGACACTGAATGGTCACCGCCATTATCGCCGCCTACAACAACTGAGGGCGTCGCGGCGGCGGCGGCGGTGGCGATGGCGGCGGCAGGGACGCCTGTAACAGCGGCGGCGGCGGCGGCGGCGGCGGCGGCTGACTGGTCGTGAGCTGCCGACGCGGGCAATTCCCCGTTCCTAATCAATATCTCCAGAACGTCGTCCATCATTTGACTCTTGGACACGTTGTGTCTACAGGTGTCGGCAAGATTGTCCTGAAAATCATAAAACGGATTTAGATTTCGGCAGAGTTACTATTGTGTGAGACACAAAAATCTAACGACGTAACACACACACACACACACACACACACACAGTGGCGGATCTAAAAAATTTTTTTTGGGGGGGGGGGGCCCAAAAATGTATAATTCTATAAGTACAACAATATTTAGGATTTGATGTAAGGCCTTCAAGTATTAATAGTATAAGTTATTGAACAATGAACATAAACTATAAATTACAGATAAGATTACAGTCAACATTATCGCAACGACCACTATAACGACGATTTATTAACTACGAATATAATATAACAACCAAGGAGGGGGGTGGCGGGCCCCTCGGGCCCCCCCTTGAATCCGCCACTGCACACACACACACACACACACATAACACTCACGTTTTGAAATAATTTCGAATCGTCAAACACCATTGGCAGACTGTTGATGTCGATGAACGGCGACGACGGTGATTTGCAGTTGTCTTCTTCGTCCTTGGTAAGTCTCCGGTTATTATTGTTTTTGACGACCGAATTCGGCAGACGATGATTTTCATCACACAACGATTTCGCCGCGCTCTCGACCAGTTGCTGCTGCTGCTGCTGAGGCGATACGTTCATGTCCGTCTGATGCCGCTGACGTCGCTGTAATTTCCCGTCGTCTACGATCATAGGAATGTCTACGTCATCGTCGTCCACCGCCTTGCCGTTTTGAAACCCGGTCTGGACGACCGTGATCGTAGGCTTGTTGTTGTTATTGTTGGTTATGGTCAGGTTGGGTTGAACAAAAGTGCCCAAAAAGTTCGGTAAAGAATTCGTTCTGTATTGCAACAACAACAAAATCAATAAAAAAAATTCGATAAACGTGTTTTTCAAAACCTATAACGACAATAAAAGAAAGAAGAAGTAAAAAGTACCTTTGACCGTTGTTGTCCAACTGGTTTAAAATCGAAGCCGCCTGTTCCTTGTCAAATACAATCGTGTTGCTCCGCCGTTTCGTTGTATCCGCGTTATTATTGTTGTTGTTGTTGTTGTTGTTGTTGTTGTTGTTGTTGTTGTTTTTTGTCAAATTGTTATTGTTCGTCGTAGTCAATATCACGTGTTTCTGCTGTAGTTTCTGCTGTTGGTTCAACTGTTGCTGCTGCAGGAAGGCTGCCAGGTTTGCTTTCGCGTTCACCGGCTGATGAGCCTATAACATTGTTTTATAAATACACAACGTTACATAAGCGTTTTCGAAAAAAAAAACACGCTCACAGGTATACGAATTGCACGATACAAAGCTGAACACACATTAAAGAGTCAAAATTAAAAAAAAAAGAAATTAATTTTTACATTTTTTATTTCATTAAATAAACGGTGTTGACTTCGCAATGGTATTTAAATTCAATTAAATTTCGTCTGAATAGCAAGGCGATCTTTTTGAATTCATAAAAATATTTAATAAAGTCACGGGGGGGGGGTAGGTTCGACGTTCTAAATACAGAATTAGAGGTAAATATAATTTTAATATATTTCATACCCTCCTTATTTGTTGCGATCATAACAACTTTTTTTTTTTTTTTTAATGGCACAACCCATTACGATTTAAATTATACATTCTTGACCCCGCTCCTCCCCCATATTCCGCCAGATAGTTCCTTCTATCCCGTAACGAGCAGTAGTTATATAACCGCCGTTCAATATCTACAAAACACGCGAACTACGCTGTACGTAATTCACTCTTATGACTAAATAAGTGACCGTTTTAAGAAGTGTTAAGAAAAATGAATAAATATATAGTTACGTTATCGTTTGAAAATCGAAAATTTACGATTAAGGTTAAGGGTATAATACGAGCCGTAAGGGTTGTAGTGAGGGATGGGTGACAACACCTAAACGATCTCCGTTAAATAACAACGAGTGTGTGTGTGTGTGTGTGTGTGTGTGTGTGTGTGTGAGAGAGAGAGAGAGAGATACGAAATTTGTTTTTTTTTTAAACCTGCGCATTCGTGTGTATTAAAAAAAAAAAAAAACCACGCACCTGGAATGTTTGTACCCGGGTCTGCTGTTGTTGTTGGAGTTGCAGTTGCGAGTTGAGCAGTTGTTTTTGCAACTGTTCGATGCGTCTCTGCTGTTCCCGTATGATGCGGTCGTCCTCGGGCGTGTTCTGCTGTGTGCCGGACGACGGCAACGGCGGCGGCGGTGGCGGTGGTGGCGGCGGCGGTGGCGTGGACGACGACCGCGGAGGACTGTTGGGATTCGACTGGTTGCTGCTGCTGTTGGGCGACGACATCACGTTACTACTGGACAAATCCGAATTGTGTTCGGCGAACGACCGCAGCCTTTCGATCAACTGCGGCTTCGGCCCGGACACGGGTAGATTGCGCTTCTTCAGTTCGGCCTTTAAGTCGCTCACTGTATTATGTAACGATGATGTACGCAAGGCGCGGCGGGAGACGAGCGAAAAGGGAGAAACAAAACAAAAAATTATTTCAAATTTCCAAATGCATATGCATTAAAAAAAAAAAAATGATATTTTTATTCAAAACGTTTAATTAAAAAAAAAAAAAAACCCCCCGTTCTTGTCGATTCAGCGACACGCTCCGGAAGTCATTGCGAATAATAAGAAGGTGGTATTTTTTTACGTATATGTCATATCCACGACGACTTACAGTTTTTAAAATAAAAAATGAAAGTTTCAATAAAAGTAAACGACTGTTGCGCAGTGGCGGTTATACATTATGTTCAAGGGGGGCAAACATGGAGCCAACCCCCTCTGCCGACGAAATACCCACATCGACGAGTGATAACCAAGAAGAAGATCTATTAATGTACCGAAGCGAAATGCGGATGTAGAAAAAGGAAAAACAATGTGCATGGAACGTAAACAAAATAACAATAAAACGGGAAAAGAAAGTAGTCATCAGATAGCGCTACGATACAACATACGGGGCGTGGCAGAAATGCGCATATAAATAGCGGTCAGTCTGGAACACACACACACCCCACAGTCTGACGCGAACTACATTGTTCACGTCTGACCGCCGTGACTACACTGAGCGGTCCGACGGTTTCGGACCGCTATTTATATGCGCCTTTCTGCCACGCCCTCTATGTTGTGTCGTAGCGCCATCCGGTGACTATTTTCTTTTCTCGTTTTATTACGGTCGGCTGACGGGCTGTCGGTATATGCGGGTGTTTAGTTTGACGCAGACCGAGCGACCGATCGTACGCGCATATGCAATTTTTATTATTATTATAACTATTATTAATAATAATAATCATATTATTATTATTATTATTATTATTATTATTATTTTGCGTATTTCAATGAAAAAAATTAAAGTAAGGGTTCATCTTTCCTCGTTTACACGTTTACTCGTTTATTTTACACGTTTACTATTTATTTAACGTTTACTCGTTTACTCACATTTACACGTTTACCCGTTTATACTGTACACGACCGATCGAGTTTATCATCAGCTAAGCACTAAATGCTCGATCACGACCGATGATCAGCGCGTACCGTACGCGCTGATCGTCGGTCGAGCCCTAATTCCATCCTTAAACATAATGTTCAAAGGGGGCGAAAATGGAGCATAATCATAATATAATGGGACCAACTTACATGACGCAAGTCGGTGCTGTTAGGTCAGAGATATACTACATTTCAAAATATCAAATCCCATGGGCGGCGATCACGGTTTCTTTCCAGTGTATGCGAGGAGGGCCAAAACTCGGTTCAATAACTCGGGAAAATATTTGCATAAACGTATTATTTTTAACGAAAATGACCCAGGAAACATTTTTTCGATGTTTTCCGTACAAAAAAGACATACCTAACCTAACCGCACATAAAAGACACGGAATTTTTTTTTTTTTTTTTTAAAAAACGATCATTTTTTTTCTCACCACGTACGAAAAGTGTATACTGACCTTTTAAATCGTCGAGATTACGCAACGAACGGGTTTCGATAATCTGCGGTTGATGATTGCTGACGACGGTCTGGACGGCGGACGGTGTGGACGACGACAAGGACGGCGGCGAAGACGACGAGGACGAGGAAGAGGAGGAAGAGGACGACGACGGCGACGACGACGAAACGGTAGACGATTGTTGTTCGACGACGGAGGACGAGGTCGTTTTGTGCGGAGGAGGAGCGGGCAGTATGAGTTGAGGGTACTTGAAAAAAAAAAAAAAAAAACAAATAAATAAATTAACACAACAGTCGTCACACGACGGCAACGATAGCGACGAACAGGAAGAGGAACACGGTTTGCGCGCACTACTTTAGGGATTTTGCGGCGCGGCGCCCGGGATACGAAAACAATATATTTCAATATTGTAAATAGAACATTTTGCAGCAACGGACACGCCGCGGACTTACTTTTTGTTGCCACTCGAGTTGCCACTGCAAGAACAACTGTTGCTGCTGCAGCAGTAGCTCGTACGAGGTCTCGGCCGAATTGGCGTTTAGGATTTGCGACTTGTGCGCGCTCGGCGGTCCCTTGTACTCGTGGAACTTGATCGTCCGGGTCTTGGTCTGCGACTTGCTGCTCTTGCTCTTCTTCCGGTTCTTGTCCTTGCCCGGCGCCGGCTGCTGACCGTGCACCTGCAGCGGCAGCGACGACGCGGGCATCGGCGGCGGCGGGGCCGGAGGCGGCGGCGAGGCCACCGAACTCATCGGCGACAGGCTGGACGTGGACGAGCCCAGGGGAGACGGCAGCAGCGCCAGGGTGACGATACCGGCGTTCGCGGCGGCCGCCTCTATCATGTCGTACGCGGGCCTGTGCAGGGTCGTCGCCGGTACCGAGGACGACGACGACAACGAACGCGGCGGTGGCGGCAGGGGCGGCGGTGCGGGTGGAGGCGGCGAACAAGAACTGCCGGCGCCGCCCGAGCTCTGCGAGTCCTCGTCCAACGTCAGATACTGGTCGGGCAATTCGGGCTTGACCTTTTGTCCTTCGCTGGTGGCTTTGAACTCGATCTGACCCTCTGCAAAACCAAAGGTCACGCGTCAAAACCTCCGACGACATCGGCCGCAAAACGCGACACGGACTACGCGGCGACGGGTCGCCCCGTCCCCCGTACGGGTTACATTGGATTCGCGGGCGCCCGGAAGGGGAGAGGGCAAGACGGGGCACTTGCCCCCCTCCCTGGACTTCAAAATTTCAAATATATAATTTTGAAAAAATTTAATTTTGTTTATTTGTTTAAATAAACATTTCATTGATATTTCGACTGGTGTACGATTATAAATTTAATATTGACGACGAATTTGTAGTTCGCTATGAATACAATATTTATTTCAAGTACTTTTTGACGTTTGATTTTTTTTTTTTTTTTTTTTATTATGCCCCTCCCTGATAAATTTCCTGCGGGCGCCCATTATTGGATTCGTAGCAAACAAAAAAAAAAAAACCCCTTAAATGTATTTCGTTTGGTATACGCTGCACCTCTTGGACCTCCTTGAAATGCGGTCCGAGTCTCGTCTAAACGCGCGTCATGTATAAAAACGTGTTCGGGTGTTGTATCACGAAAAAAAAAAAAAACGCGGTGCGGACGTTATAGTAAAACGGATATATCGACGTTTACGATGATTCTCGATTTCACGAATAGAAAATCCGTGTAATCGAATTTAACTACATGTACAGAAGACGTAACGAAGCGAAAACGCGAAAGAACGGTCGTGTAAACTATATACGATATAACCTCGTATAGTGAACGTGTACAATTATTACGGTTTATTTCACAAAGCGGAATTGACAGGATTTTTTTTTTTTATATTTTAAACAACGCGTTTTACAACATCGGGTCTGTCCGTTTTTTTTTTTTTTGTTTTTAATTCGCAATATTGACAACAACGGTAAATACCTTTAACGGCTCTTTCGATGGGTTCGTCCGTGTGTAGAATGTTTTTTTTGATCAGTTCCAAAGGACCGGGCCTGTGCGCCAGTTGCGTGTTTAACGAATCGGCCAACCGGCACTTGACCAACATGCGTTGACGTTCGGCCAACGAACGGTCCACGTCACCGACGTCTTCCAATATGTGTTGTCTAACCAATTGCTGTTTGTCGGGCCTCTGTTGGATTTTGGCCTTCAACAGATCGCCCATTTTGGCCCTTTCCAACTTTTGTCTTTGTTCATGGAACGCTGGGGGGCTTTTCAAACCTGAGAAACAACAACATGATAATAGCAATAATAATAATAATAATAATAATAATAATAATAATTAATAATGTAGCAGAGAAAAAAAGCACGACGAATATACCCCGCGAGTACGTTGACAATATAAAATCACGGGCAAAACTGATCGAAAACTGCGAATGTGCAGTATATAATTCGATTCGATAGCGCAGAAGAAGCGAGGTGTGTGTGTGTGTGTGTGTGTGTGTGCGGGCGTGCGCGTCACAATGCGATTTTAAACGGTGCGCGCGTAAACACTTACATGGCATAATTCCTTGGGCAACCAATTGATTGATGGGTCTCCTCAACATCAATTTGACTTTGAGAGCTGAAACCGAAAAAGAAAAATTCAATAAATAATATTGTAAAACGAGAGAATCTAGTATTACAGCGTAGTAGTTCCGTAGTAAAAATCAATGGAATTAAAAATACGTGTACATATGTGTGTGTGTGTGTGTATGCATCTGAGGAGCGAGTAGTAAAAAAAAAAATAATAATAATAATAATAATAATAAAAATATCGTATAATCTCTATCACGCGCGTTATTTTTACGAGCGTACAAGCGGATTTTTCTATTTCTGTATATAAGGCCGGCGGGCGACGCTGGCTTAAGAAGACGTTAAGACTGTCGCGGGATATTAATTTGAATGTGCGAGCGGAGTGAAAAGAAGTGCGTATAACATCATCACGGGCGCAATCGCGGAGAGTATAAATATATATATATATATATATAAAATAAATTAAAAAAAAAAAAAAAAGTTGAGATTTTTACAGGCTAACGGTGGCAGCAACGCGCGGAATGAATTATATTTACGCGTATATTATGTGGTACGTGTGATTATTATGTGGCGACGACGGTCGGACGCCAAAAAAAAAAAAAATGGAATTTTTTTTTATTTTTATTTTATACATATATTTCGAACCGATAACGACACAATGTATAGTAGTGCGATTATACTTGTATATATATATATATATATATATAATACAATGTTCAAATCACGCGTGCGATTGCGCCTGACCGTACGGGTTAGAAAATACTGGGCGGGGAAGAGAAAAAAAAAGGTATAGTTCGCGTGCGAGTACACTGAGCAGTGGACAAAAAAATCCTTTGGAAGAAGACGTAGTGTAAATTTCGAGGCCCATACGAAAACAGAATCGGTCCAAGTCATGGGTTACAGGAGGAGGAATGACGAAGAACGACGCGTGGTGATGATTACTGATGTGCCGGGACGTTGTTGCGGATTGGCACACTCGGTCCGTGCTGGTCTGTGCCCCAAGACCTCGCTATTCTCGTTGTAGAGATGTGACACGACGACGACTCATGGAATTACACGTACAAGTACTTTATGAACGTTAAACATTAAATGTGGTGCCGAAGTGTTGTGCGCATTTATAACAAATAAAGAAGAAGAAAAAAAAAGACGATTTTATAGCCGCCCGAGTAGTCGCAGCAGTAGTAGGCGAGAAAATTCGCACCGGCTGGAATCCACTTCGATGTGCAGTAAACCGAGCGTCTGACGGATGTTTCAGATGCCTGCAGCAGGAAATACGACGGACCGAAGGAGTCGGAGAACTGAACCGGCACGTCTCCGAAGACTGCCGCCAAGTAGCCGATTATAAGATCGAAGATCGATTAGTAAAGCCCCTAGAACGTGTGCCAAAGGCGAATTTCGGAATACAAAAAAAAAAAAAAAAAAACTTTAAATTGTATATAACTGCTGTTGATCGTAAATAAACGATGCTTCTGGGAAGGGGGGGGGGAGGGAGGGAATAGTGCGATACCCGCGGTATCGCAATTTAATTGGCGATCAAGAAAAAATCAAAACAAGAAAGAGATTTAGGGGTTAGGTTAAAGAGATGAAAGCAATAAGGCACGTTACCGTTCCTTACGTAGCCATAAGAAGAAAAAAAAAGGTTGGTTCATAGTTTATACTCGAGTCGGAAGGTTTCGATCTATTTCAAATATATATATATATATATATATATATATAAATAAAATAATTTCGCGATACACGTGTACAACAATATTTTCGGTTTCGATATTAAAATCGTTTGGAACGGTATGTAGACGACAAAAATCGAACGGTACGATAACGCAGTGCCCGGTTATACACCTCAAACTCAACGGCGAACTAACGACCATCCCCCGATCAACCTCCGCCACCTACCCGCATTATCCCCGGATTAGAAATTTATGACTCAAATCAATTACGGATATAGTATAAAAAAAAGATCCTCTTACCTTGACACTTTTAGAGCAACCGGTCTGTATTCGAATCCTGCGCCCTTTTTCAAAAAGTTCAGGATAGGTATTTCACCATTTAAACTATGTGTTTAGGTATCAAAATATACTCCAAGGAAAGGGGGGGGGGAGGGGAGGCGGCGATTCTATCCTATCCCCCAGATATCCGGCACTGTCGGCGATATTCGAAAAAAAATAATAAAAATTCAAAGTTTTTTCCCTGTCCGATTCGACTGTTGTTGGCCGACGCTCGGTTACGGGCGCAATCGCTCTAAATGCGTCATCATTAACGCGTGATTAATTCGACAACGCCGGGAGAGCCGGCGTGCGCGGTCGACACTTGGCCCGTAATCGTCGTAATGTTTATTACTTATAATTGAAATTCTTCAGTCGCCCAAGTATTATAATACGCGATCGTATAATATTATATACGATGCACGTTTTCTATTTCGCAGGCAGCGGCGGTTCAACTTATGCAAACAATTTTTTTTTTTTGAAAAAAAAAACGTCTTCATCAATTTTCACTCGGTCTCTGCGAACATTTCGAACGAATTGCCGAACACGAACCGGTTGACGGTGATTAAAATTCCGTCTAATAATAAATCGTATACGTATACGTCCATAACGTCTTGTACCCGACGATGATAGTGAAGAATTTTTTTTCCCCCCGGACGATATTGAATTTTTTTAAACCGTTATACCGGTGTTTTTAAACCAGAAATAAGAAGAGAAAAAAAAATTCGATTCCTTATAACACAATATTCCGCGCACTATGAAGCCGATTTAGTATTTCGAGGACGGTTTTTTTTTTTCACTTTTAAATCAATATGTTTAAAATGAAAATTACGTTTCGAAATCGTCGAGGGACCACCACCACCACCACCACCACCACCACCACGCAGCGAAAACGTTCTTAAAAAGCAGGTGACCGACTGCGATAAATACGAATAAAAAAAAATACCATCAACGGCCGGTGGTGTGTATTACACAGTCTTGTAAAGTATTTGAGCAAAAGTATTCAAATACTTTTATGGTACTCAAATACGTATTTGAAATACTTTTTTAGAGTATCTGTATTTAAAATCAAATACGTTTTTTTAAATCTTTTTTAGTGACATGAACTAATAATAATGGAAACAAAATTTTCGTCATTTTTCGT
Organism: Slavum lentiscoides; assembly: GCA_032441835.1. NCBI lineage: Eukaryota > Metazoa > Arthropoda > Insecta > Hemiptera > Aphididae > Slavum > Slavum lentiscoides. The sequence goes on from CM063716.1 coordinate 3,425,438, forward strand.
AATAATTATTTATGATAAGATGGCAAACTATTTTGGTCGTGGATATCGTCGTTCACTGATGGTTTTTCCGTTCAAGTCGATGCAGGTAAACCCGATTAGACCGATTTATGTGTTATCCCCGGTCGCGACAGGTCGACGAACTCCATTAGTTCTAATAAGAGTCTAATCATTATAGAGTAAAACCATTGATTATAGAATATTAATTATATTCTATAATCAATGGTAAAACGAATGTTAAAAACAATTCTCAATTACAAGTATTTGAAAGTATTTGTACATACTTTTACTAAGTATCTGTATTTATACTCGAATACTTTTCTTATTAAGTATTTAAATACTTTTAAAAACAAGTACCTGTATCTGTATTTGAATACTTTTAAAAAGTATCTTTTACAAGACTGGTATTACAACACAACAAACGATTTCCACGATTCCTTTACATAAATAATAATAATGCGTCCGCGGCCAGTAGTAGGCGTGGCGGGCGTTTCACTAATATATTTATCGGGCAATTCGTTAAAATTCTAAAAATAAAAAAAAATAAAATTTCGCGGGCCAAATAATCAACGAAAACCTTCTTAACACGAGTGGTTGTCGACCCCGTCTCAAAACGGGATTATAACGCGTTTTACAAATGTTTTATATTAAAAATTATGTATATATATATATATATATATATATATATATATAGCGCGCGCGTACACGCTATGCGCGACTCCGGTATATATTTTTAGACAAATTTTTTTTTTTTTTTTCTTCGCGTATAATACGCGACTTATTTCGGCGATTAATAACATTTCATTTTTTTTTTTTTTTGGTATAAATAAACCGTATACGTGTGTAGGCAGGCGGCGGCGGCCGGTTTTCGCCATATCTTTTTTTTTGCTTTCGATAAATCACGAAAATATTTTCCCAACAAATACACGGCGTGCACCACCACGCGGACACGATCAATCGACACGACTCCCGACGAAAAGTGGACACGAGAAAAACGTTTATAGTTTTTGTTTATACGGTGTGAAAAGGCGGTACTGCTGTCGTCCGACTGCCATAATCGTTATACGAGAATTTATATTACGAGATAATAAATACGATATAATATGATAATCCTTTCCTCCGCCCGTCGTCGCGCGAGTATTGATTTGGTACCAAAAAAAAAAAAATACGTCGAACGTGCACACGGATTTCCGAGGCGAGATTGAAAAAAACGTAAAAAGTAATATTTAACAATTCTACACGGGACTCGATCGCTTGCGAGCTTATATAGGCGTGCGCAAAGGGCATATGCCATGACATCCCCTGCGGTCTGCGGAGCCAGCTTGCTTTTTGTTCTTCACACTTTTAGTCAGTTTACAACAGGCCTTGTTACACAACGGACACAATAAGCATAATATAATAATACACACTGCGGCTTTTCCGCGTTTACATTCGAATAAAATCGTTTCGACACACGACGCATAATACAAGCATAGTGTACATGAGCTCGCGGCACCTGTGTACCTATAGAAATCGACTACACTGTGATTGGTTTATTTGAAAATACCGCCAAATATTCAGTTGTACGTTATTATTGGGACGATAAGTGATAAGCGATTAATGAGATAACGGAGATTGTTATTGAGTTCGGTGCCGTTTCAATACACGATTCGTTTATTCGTTTTATACGCGTTCTTTTTTCTTCATTTTTTTCTTCTTCTAATCGCCGCACGAGTGTCAAACGTGCAATAGACTGACGCTTAAATGCCAATATACAAACAATAAGCAACGACGGTATATAGAGTTATTGAAACAATTTAGTTCGCGTTATTATTGTTGTTATGTCCGACTACACGTCGGATAAATATTATTTATAATATTATATACATATACACGCATATAATTACGCAATATTATATATATATATATATATATATATATATTACGAACGCCCACGGGCGCGTACCGTATAATATAATAATTACGGTGTATAAAATAATAAATAAATAATAATTGGTATTCGTCGCGTATAATAATATTATTGTTATTAATAACATCGTACGCGTGTCCGATGCAGCAGCATGTCCATCCGCGCGAATCGAACGGAAAACAACAAACGCGCGTCACGCCGCCGCCGCCGTCGCGGAAATAATATTATTTTATTATCTCTTTCCTATATTATTATAATCCTTCCTTATATACGTGTAAAAGAACGGGGCTTTTTTTTTTTTTTTTTTATGCACCGAGTTTCTGACGACACTATTGAACTCTTTTACGATTTTCTCTTTTTTCACACGATTGTTCGAGAATACTTTCTCCGAGTCACCCTCACCACGTCTCTCGTTTTTTTCTTTTTTTGTCCGAGGAGGGTATTACGTATCGTACTTGAATGTTATACGGTTTATGAGTGTATAACAAATACGGCGGCGTGGCCAGGATTTTTATTCGGGGAGAAGGGGGCTGAGGCTGATAATTAAATTGTATGTTAATAATTAATATGTATACACAGACGGTGCGCCTACTAGAAAAAAAAAAAAAAAACGAATTATTTATTCATTTCGGGCAATGGGGCTGCAAGCAACCCCATCAGTGCCCCTCCCCTCTCGGGCTATGCCCCGCACTGCGCGAGTCCTACCGCAATAACGGGAGAGATACGCACGCGAGATAATTGTCTGAATTACTCCTAAAAAAAATTAGTAGTAATGCCGTATAGTGGGATGACTTTAAAAAAAAAAATTAACGGTCACGACGGATTCGCGTCCAAAATCGTGGCACGAGTCTTTTGAATATTAAAATGGAAATTTGTATAGATACTGTTGATATTCGTCTCGTGATATTACGTAATACGTGCAGCCGTACAGGTATATATAATACAATCATTTTTCAATAATAATAATTTTTTTAAGAATTTTCGTTCAAAATCGCGCACGGCCCCGAAGCCCGCGATAATTCGGCTACTACGCCGTATTATTTTATAATATAAATATTATTACGACGAGTATTAAACGGGTCCGGCGGCGCGGAAATCACTCTCGGTTTTTTTCGATATAATAATTATTATATATATATACGACGACCGAAAACGAATACTACGTAACGTATATATTATATATATATATATCATAATATATATTAAAACGTTATATATATATATAACATTTTAATAAATCATATAGTGGAACGGCGTTATTTAATAAATATATATATATATGATATATACAATAAAATATTACGTGTTACAATACGGACCGCCGCCCACAGATCGGTGCCAGCAGCCGCGGCGCGGCGGACGAAACGACGGGGGAGCGCGCGCAGCCAAACCTCCCCCCTCCCCGCTGCAGCAACAATGTCATGGGCCGTTTAACAAATCGCGTTGTAACCCGTTTTTCGAAATTATATTCCGTTATTATCGGTGATAAATGATAATATGTTGTCATCACTATCACCCCCCTCCCCCCCCCCAGAACACGCGGTCGTGTGGCGTACAAAGTTTTTTTTTTTTTTTAACATCACGCGACCTTTCCTTTCGCCCCGGCTGCGAACGCGAGTACACCACCAGTGGCACAACAAATCTGGGAGTACGAAACCGTAAGAAATGGCCGAAAAACAGCTGATACGCAGCGATTCACTGCAGACGACATAATCACCACCACAGTACGGGGCAGGCGGACCACGGAGAAGATATTCAGCAAAAACAATAAAACCGTTCGTCGGTGCCGCATACGAAGGGATAATTTATAAGAGAATTATTGTGTAAAAAAAAAAAAAAAAAAAAAACGGAAAACACTGCGGGTACAACAACTGCGGATAACAAGTATAACAACGATAGTGTATAGAGAACGAGTAAAAAAAAAATATATATCGAACTCTATACGCTCGTTAATAGTGTATACTGTATAAATAAAGAGATCGGAAAAAAACGTAAATTTTTGAAGACACGCGCCGTGTTGTATTGCCACAACAGACGAACGTGAAATAATAGAAACTCTACGCAAAGGTTGAAAAAAAAAATCGGAACAGAGAGCGTATATCAGTAACAAAAAAAAAAAAAAATAAAATAAATTATAGGTTAAGGGATTTTTACTCGTGGTGTATACGAGCGAAAAGAAGAAATGGACGTAATATCGGTAATATTTTGTTAAAAACGATAGTAGTCTACGAGGGAAAATTACGGAACAAAAAAAACCGCGACTGGCCGCGGAGATATGAAAGAAAGGCGGACGGATACAGGGACGGAGGAAAAAACGCTGCGCAAACAAATCCAGGACGGTTGACACCTGTGGCTGTCACACTGCAGAGAGGAGACCGGGGGGCGGGGCGGGAAAGCGCGTGTAATTATGTATATGAATAACGACGACGAATATTACGGTCTGCCCGTATTATTGCAGTGCGATTAGACAAGTCTGGTGGATGCTCACGGGGAAGGAGTATAATATTATATAGGTACGCGCGTCAATAGAAATATTAAAAATAAGAATTTAAAAAACATAAACTACGTAAAAAAATTAAATAAACGTCGTTGTACGTTATTATAATGCGTAGAAAAAAAATCCGTAATAAAATACGTTATATACACAGCAGTCGCTCGACAATTCGAAATTCCGGGAGACCCCGAGCTGAAAATTCGATTTATATACAGAGGGTTTTCGATTTACCGAGTGTTCTCGTCGAATGATCGAATGGGAAAAAAGTAAACGATTCGAAAAGACGGGTGAAAAAATTGTATTACACACGGTATACACGGTAGAACACCGATTTCAACGACAACCGTTTGCCTATTGCTGCGCAGTGGTTTATTTCGCAGGTAACAAACGAAATTTCATTGAAATCTAAGGGATTTTTTTAAGGGGATTGAAAGCGGGTATTTTCTCTCTTTACATTTTACACACATGAAACTTGGCAAAATAGACGTTTCGTACTTCCAACGTACCGATCGGTGCGATAAGAAATTTGAAAACAGATTTGAATTCCTCGTGAATTTTACTACAAAACGACTTTCCCACTTTTTTTATATATATTTTTTTTTTAATTTGTTCGGTTAATTTTTTTTTAGGGTTTATGAAGAAGAAAAAAAATGAAAAAACGAGGGAAAGTCGTTTTGCCGTAAAATTCGCGAGGAATTCAAATGTGTTTTCACATTTCTTATCGCACCAATAGACCGACCCGGTACGTTGGAAGTACGAAACGTTTATTTCGCTACGTTTCATGTGTGTAAGACAAAGAGAGAAAATGCCCGCTTTCAATCCCCTTAAGGATAAACTACGACGATAATATTATGTTATCGCCGTCGTTACATTATTATTATGCTAAAAACGCGTTTGTGTTCGCGTATCGCTAACCTAACCTATAACGATATTTCGAAAAACAATAATCGGAGACGGTGAACGCGTCTTACGATGATCTTCTTATCCGCGTCGTTTTCTTCGCTCATACACGAGCAGGGGCGGCGGATAGGCACTTTTTTTTCTTACCGGGAAAAATTGTAAAGGGCCCATAAAACTAAGGCCCCATATTAAAACCTAAGACCAGAATACGCAATACGGTGCGCGCGTTCGGACGTGCGACTATGCGCGAGTATCGACTATCGTCGACGTATCGCACCAAAAACACGGAATTTTTCGTATAAATGGGATATATTATAATAATATTATTATGATGATAAATTGGCGCGACGCAACAACTTTATATAACCGTATGTGAATTGTGAAATATCATGTGGGTAGGTATAATACACAATGAGTTATAAAATTTTACCAATGAGTTTTGTCAATGACAATAAAATAACCATTTATAATATACCTATCTATATAATTTCTAAAAAACTTTAATTTTTTTTTTTTTATATTTTATCCTGATGACCTTTTTTTTTAGATATGTACATAAAAATTTAGAGGCGCCTAATTGACGGAGGGCCTACCGGGAAAATCCCTATTTCCCTATAGGCCTATCCGCCCCATGTACACGAGAATTCCGAGGTCCGCGGGCGGCACCGCTGCAGCTAACAACCGTATTTGTGGCGCCGCCGCGCCCGCCGCACACGTTTTTTTTCGTCAATTACGCGTTTTCACAACAATTAAAACGAACAAACGGCCCGTGAACGCGATTGGCAGAGCACGAACGGCGGCGCGGGGAGGGGAAACGAGTGGTAGTAGTAGTGCGTATACTGCGGCGGCGGCGGCGGCGGCGGCGGCGGCGCTCGTACATTAACGCACGGCAATGCCGCGGTGTGCGACGTACGTCACCGGCGGCGAACGGAAGCACCGCGGGGAGGAGGGAACGGGTCATTAAAATACGTTATATATATAATACACATATAAAAATAATTAAAGAATCTTTTATCACGCCAGCGAACACAGTTTGGCAACGGACTCGAGAAAGCACTTTCATCGAGTGCGCGTCGCGAAACGGCCGCCATCAAAGTCCCGCGTATCATACGAGTTTATTATTATTATTATTATTATTATTATTACAATATGTCGTACGAGGAGAGCGAGTGGCGCAAAAAGGGGATGGGTCGGATGGTACCTGCACCGGGGCGGCACCGGAGGACGTGACATTTCGTGGGGGAGAGGGGGGACAGTGACGTATCCAGAGGGAGGTCCGTAGAGGGGGGCCCGGTCCGGACGACTCCCCACCACGCGAATTTTTTTTTCGTTTTTATATCAATATCATATTAATAATATAATACCTGATATAATAATAACACGACATTTTTTTTTTTTTTTAATATAATAATACACTGTGTTGTTAATAAATAATATATCACACGCGTTTGCGAAACTTTTCGATAATTATTCAATCGAAACGTTTTGGTGTCGAATAAAAAAAAAAAAAAAAAATGTATACGATTAAAATTGTTCGATAAACGATTTAAACCAATATTTATTCCCGTACCCAGTCAAATAAGTTGAAATTTCAATTTTTTTAAATTACAAGAAAAAAATGGCTATACGCGCCTGAGGGGTGGGGACACCATCTGATGCGTTTGCACGCATAAAACAGTCTTCTGTTTTAGAATAAATAGTATACCGGGGAGGAGAGCGTTTTTTTTTTTTTGTGCGCGACCACCGTCTTCCGCCGCGCGTTTACACGGATCCGATCGTACCCGCAGGCAAAGACCTTCGGAAAACAGCCCCGCATCCCGTTTAACTGTATAAATATTATGATAAATTAATTATTTTGCGTTTTAGCAGAGCGCAATCAGCGTCCAGCTTTTGGAATTAATACGTAATACCTCCTCCCAGCCCACGCTCGCCAGTTTTATATTATTTTTTTTCTGTGAACGAAACCGAAGAAAATGCACGGAAAAACGAGTGTTATACTGTTCACAAAGCCGAAAACTATACGCGAGCCGCACAGCGACGAATCGTATTAAAAAACGGTTTGAATAGTAAATTTTGTAGAAGAAGAAATGCTGAAAAAGCGGATATCTTGGCCAGACCTGCAAAGTTCTTACGTATTGAGAATAATATTAAACCCGCGACTGAGAAAATATACGGATTTCGCTGGAAAGCAATAACAGGTGCGGTGCACCGACCAGTTAAAAACGCGATAGCTTTTAAAAGGTAATTTTTATTGAGCTATTTAACTCAAACAGCGTTTACTCGTCATAACTAATTAACGAAACGAGTTAAAATTTACATTGTACGAACTTCGGTTTTTACTGCAGTTAATTATTATCCAGCTGACACGGTATAATACATGAGACGTATACTTTTATCGAAGATAAAAGCGTAAACGATTATTACTTTTTTTTTTTTTTTTTTGTAATAATTGGTACACTTAAATGACAATTTAAAATGAAATTTAATTTTTTTTTTTTTTTTATTAACCGAGTCAAGTTGATATATTTCTTCTCCCATTATAACTATTCTTTAAACTTAATAAGTCAATAATGATTTCTGTGTTATAACCGTACATTTTATCTCTGCAGAGTATGATATACTAATTAATTTAACTCTTATATTATATCCGAGTTTATTGCGTTCATTGAGTTTTGTCCAAAATAATTGTACAACGATATACGTTCAAAATGTTATAAATGCACATATTTGTAATACTCGTACAAATGTTTAAAAAAAAAAGGTTCATTTTTTTTTTTTTTTTTTGATTTAGAAATAGATCGCGTTAACAAATGCACGTATATATATCTACTGACAAATTAATGATTTTTTAAATAATAATAAAAAAAAACACTAGATAATTTTAAAATAATATTATATAGTTAACAAAGTTCAACAACATTTGCACTGATGACGTTAATAATAATAACAGCGAAGTAAAATAAAATATTAAAAAATTCTTAACCGAAACGGTGTCTAAAATATTCCTTTTTTTTTTTTTTTTGCATGTACTTCTTGGAAAAATAATTTTGGTTTCCAATCGCATATACACGCGTCTCGTCGTAAACTTCAAACGAATAATATATCGGTCAAACGTTAACCTGTCAAACGGTTTTGGCACACAAAAAGATGGCCAGCTGACTGACGCGGGGCTGAACAAACGAAAACTCGGTCCTAAAAAAACCTTAAAAAGATCCGGACCGTAAAATCCTGTAAAAGTTACACGCGCGTGTATTTTCGTTATACGTTTATAGTAAAAAAAATAAATATATAAGAACACACTTTTTTATTATTATTATTAGTTTATAATATATATATATATATCAGCTGATAAAATTTCGAAAAATATATTTTTTACCACACCGGTAGCCGACCAATGAAAGTAGTCGTCGTCGGGTATATATGAAGTGCAAAATAAAAGTATGAAAAAATTTAAAAATTAACAAGAATATTAACTATACCGCGCGCGGAGAAAACGTTGACACGATTATTATAATAATAATAATAATAATAATAAAAATAAAAAATTGCGTAGAGTCAAAATAATAAAAACTGATGTACCGGGCGGTGACTGTATTAATGATACACGGTTTTAAATAAAAATACGAGACTCTGTTAATTGTTACCAAAAATTACTTTATTAAATTGACATGAACTAAATTCAATTATATTATAAAATAAAACAAGCGGTTCTGTTAAACGATATGTGGTTCTGTTACTTCTCCGTGGTCTCCTTACCCGACTAACCGCCCGACGCCACTGTGGAAGCCCACTACTGTACGGTCGTATAAGTCGTTGGATTCCGCTGAATAAGCGGATTCCTTGAGCTCGGTCGCTTCCACAGTCACGCAGGCCCGGCAGTTTTACAATATATTATATTTATTATTACTACAGAGTACAACACATACCTACATATTTTATTAATACAGGATACAACAAAATAAAAGCGAAGAAATCGCGTCAAATATATTATGACTTGTAAATATTATTTAAATTTTAAACGGACGATTATGGTAAAAATTATTATATATATATATATATATAGGTACATAATATATATATATATACACCTACAATTATTATTATATACGCGTAAATAATTAACGTTTATTTTTTTAATGTCGTTTAACAATAATTACTACTGTATAATATATTATTACGTTTAAAGAAACGAGCGTAGGCTGCTGCAGATGTGGTAAATGTGGATCGAACCGACGACGACGTCCCGCGTGGGGTGTGAGAATGATACAGAGTGTCTCGATCACCGCACGTCGTCGTCGCAAACACGCGAATAATAAAATACGTTTTATACAATTTTTTTCTTTTTTTTCTTTTACATATTAATTTATACGCGTAGTTATCGTCATTATACCGATACGCGCGTATTATAATGTTATATAATAGATTTTCTACGTATAAAATAATATACGTATATATATATATATATATATAAGTCCGAACGAAGGTTCTTTTTTAATGAAGCCTTTTATCGCGTGGGCAGCAATCCGCGGCGATTGTTACGACAATAGCGCGCGCTATACGACAACCTATTAACCGCGTACACGCCAAAACGACAATATTATTATTATATTATCGACGACAATCGTCGATGACAGGATAATACATTTTTTTTTTTTTTTTCGTAACGCGCAATAACGCACAAATATATTAAAAAAATTGTAATGTTTTCTATAAAATATATAACAAGTTCTGTTGTATAACGGTTAAAAACTCTTAGATAAGAAATACACGGACAGGCCACTCCGATATTGAACGTGCACGGGCGGTAGCGGTCCATTTTAAATAGGACAGAAGTCACTGTTAGTTAGAACGGTTCTCTTTCTCGCACGGGGTATATTTTAATGAAATTATTATGATATTTATTATCTTTGGAAATTACACGTGGTGATAACAGTTATTTTCAAATTTTGATATTAGGTACATACATACGTAACACTGCCGAGGTTTTCCTCGATGACGGCGGAATGCCCGACTCGACTATTTATAATGTACTCACTTAATTAGATCAATCCAGCCCATACAAAAGGGCTTATTTGCTATTTTTATGTTTATATTCATTTATTATTATCACAGGTTGTTATCGCATTGCGGCATTTTAGGCATGGAAAAAAAAGTAACCTACTAATGGAAGAAAGAATAAGCTACCCCATATAATATTCTCATAAAATGACCGCAATATAAGACGTAATGACCCATACATATATTTATTAATTATTTTATCTGTGGTTAAACTCTTCCCCCGGGAAAAAAAATGAAAAATATACGCTACTGTTTACGTACACACACACACACACACACACACACACACACACACACACACACACACACAAACAATTTCAATATTTACACGCGTCGTCGGTCACGTGTCGTCATAGGCAAAAAATGAACGAAGACATTTTTTGAAACGGTTTTCACTGACAACGAAATACCGAATTATATACCGAATTTATATGTATTCCACCGATTGGCCATATCAAAATATAATATAACGTCGAGGACGAAAAACTTGACCGCGCGTACAGGAAGAGATTTTTCGTGTCCTGCAGCAGTATAGCAGTATAGCAACTGTATGAATTCAAGTATTAAAGTATAAATTTACGTGCTCGTTATATTATGATATAATTAATATAATATGATAGCTACTTTTTTTTTTTACACTACTCACTTATACGGCAGTTTATATTTATATAATACATAGTATTTTCAAAATAAATAATAACGCAAGGACGTGAAATTCAGTGAACGGACCCCGCCTGTACGCACGGTAAACCACCACCTCTCCTCCTTCGACGATACAACATAATAATAATAATAATAATAATTGAATTATTATTATCAATTATCGTTAACACGCTGCAGAGCAACGCCGTAGATATTGTGCAACAGCGGCAGCTGTCGACCCTCGCTGACCATATATAATAAATCTAAACGATATTCGGTTTGGTCGGCCGAAAATTCAAAACTACCGCGTGAAACAGCCGTGTCCCGACCATAATAATATTTTGCGTACAGTCAACACGTCGTACATATTATTAATATTATTATTATTATTATATAATATTATAATACGCTCCATCCGCACTCCTTTCCCCAAAGGATTAGACGGTCGTGGTGGTGGTGATGCACGCCTCTGACCCACATATTATTATGCCCCGTTTTACAACATACGCTTTTTTATCCCGATCGTTTTTTTTTTCTTTTATAAAAATTCGTTTTTACACACTCTACGCGGCGAATTTTTTTCTACCGAAATTCGAAAGGGGGAAGAAATGAAAAACAAAATGCGTTTAGCCGAAATATAAACGCACATTATACAAAACGTTCGATAATGGTAATCGGTAAAAAAAAAAAAAAATCGAGCGCTTTATTTACGCACGCTATTTATTATAATACTGCAGGTGTCCTATTTGTGAGTGTTTTGCAATCTATTTCTGTCAACAATGAAAATAACGTTTTTTAAGAAAAACAAATAAATTGTAGAATGACGATAAGTTTCAAAAAATAAAAATTTTTTTAACAGGTATACAACAATAAATAATAATAATTAACGACTAATAGGTACATATTGTTTTATGACTTTTTTTTTTTTTTTTGAACGATAATTATTTTGTTTATACGTATTTGAACACATATAATTAATATATAAGTTATACTCTTTAGAACTAATAGAAAATTTGATTACAGTTTTATATTTTTATTTCGATATTATAATTGTGTGTGGAGGGGACGGGGGAGGGAGGGGGACAAATGACGTTTGAAAAACAAAACCGGAAAAAAAAAAAGAAAAATTCTCAAAAATCATAATAAAGTATAAATTTATTAAAATCTAAATATTAATCAAAAATTCGCCACTGACCGTGTCTTGTTACTCTTTTCGTAAAACTTTTTTTTTTTTTTTTTTAAACTTATATTTACTGCAGTCTCCGTTCCGGAACAATTGTTTTTTTTTTTTTGTACATTTAATCGTGTATTTTCTTTATATATATATATATATATATATATATATATTAGAATATTTTTAATATTTTGAAATATTTACAAATCTGTAGGCTTATGTACAATAATGAGCAAATAGTTGTCCAA